>OW799233.1:89552190-90152190 GCA_941918925.1 Phyto melanocephala | reverse complement strand
TTCATATTTTTGTAATTGATTATTGTAATTGAATATTTAGTATTATTATATTAATTAATGATATTCTCTTTATTTACTTTTAAATATTAGCGGAAATCACCCTTCGTTGCAAACAGATCATGCAAATGTTGCAGATTTTGCGAGTCTGGTATATATTCTAAAGTTTACAACACCACAAAAACAATATACACTAAAATTATATTTTCCACACAAGCACTTGTTTCCAATACTAACAATAGTTGGAAACTTACAAAAGCAACCTTTGCAATAGAATATATACTAGACTTGCAAGATCTGCAACATTTTCATGATCTGTTAACAACGAAGGGTGGTTTCCGCTAATATTTCTGTGTGTAATCTTAACTATTAATAGACAATTTTAATTTAAGACAATTAAATTCCACTTAAAAGGAATTCTCCTGCACATGTGTAAAATGTTTATCTCATTAATACTTGTTCAGTATTTTAGGAGTATTTTAGAAGCATTTAAAGTTGCTACTAACACATGCGCGAAATATATGTCTTTAACAACACGAACAATTTAAGACAAATTGATTTGACATTGTTGATATAAATTATTTTTGCAAGCAGTGTAGAGAGAGAGAGAGAGAAAGAGAAAATAGTGTATATATATATATAGAGTACTCTCAAATAGGTCGATCGCACAATATTCTAGTAAAAATATTAATTTATAAAAAAATTAATAAATTATATGTATATCATAAGAGACTAGGGACATTGGCAGATAGATTATTTTGAACAATCTAATAGCATTGTCGGGTATTAGATATTAGAAAGGAATACTTAGCCTAAGCTTCTTATAGGCTTTATACCCATTAGTTGTAATTTCTTATTCTCTTATTTTTATTTTCTTTACTTAGTTTTGTTATTTAATTTTTCTCTAGTCGATTTGACTAAATAGCTACCTTTTTTTAAGCAAAGCAAATCATAATCAAGCCTGATATGTGCAGGATCCACCCCAACCACCCTTAGCACGGTCGGTAATAAAAAGTAGCATAAGCTATTAAAAGTTAAAGCCAGCTACAAGCTTCCAGCTACGGTTTGGTTTAAATTAAAATAAATTTTAATTTTTTTTTTTTCATATTTAACTTGTTAATATTTAGGTTGTTTCATAGTTATTAGATGGTGTTATTCAAAACAAAATGATTCAAAATGCATAATAAAATTGTTAATTGCAAAGAAAGTGTTTTTTAGATAAAAACTAACAACCAGCAAAGTAATTGTTCTTACTACCTTTAAAAAAATATTAAGATAATTCCCAACAATAAGGCAATTTATTGATTTCAAATATTTAGAAGAAAATTTAATAAAATAATCTAAAATAGTGGGCTTTTGTTATTATAATTAAAATCTTACTACTTTTTTTCCCAGCTGACAATTTCTAGATATTTTTATATTTAACCACCCTAATGTACATGAAAAGAAAATTGGCAATATTGTAACATGCCATAAATGAAAACTAACGATAGAAATAAAAATCCAACATAACAACCTCTCCAGTTGTTGGAATGAGTTTATGTATCGGTTCGTCTGCATGGCTATATACTTCACATACACATAAACAAGCAACTAACAGTAGTTACAATAAAAATAATGTAAAATATTTTGTTTAGACTAAAAACATTTTATTATTTCTGTTTTTATCACTTTTTAACTACGGCATTTAAAGCAATGAAAATTACATTTTACCACACACAAACGAAAATACACATACACACATGCTTATTTGGACGAGTATTATGAAATTATATGGAAACCATTTTGTAACAAAAAAAAATATTTAATTGCTAAACTGACCAACAGACAAACCGACCACTTTTTATGTGAACATTTTATTTTAGGATTTCAATCGCAATAAAAAGCAAGAACTAACAAGTTCCTTTTAGAAATTTAAACAGAATTTTTTTAATTCGAAAATATAAAAATTGCGTTGGTTATATGCTATCTTAACATTGACCATTAAAAATTTTTAAATGTAAACATTTAAAAATAACTAAAAGTAGTACACATTGAATTCGGTTGTTGTTACTGGGTAAATTTCCTACACATGCTGCAAAACTAAATTTTACCGAGTAACGACTACCAAACAAAAAACATGATATTTTTCACATTAGACACCAAGTATTTCACACCTTTTGGGGATATTTTGTCTACCTGCTTGTTATACAAAATCACCGACCTTTTCATTTAACAACAGTTTGTTTGGTATAAGCCCAGTTAATGTTAATTTCCTAGGGAAAACATTGCTCAATGCAAAAAATATCGTAGAAGTTGTATGATGTCTGATTTTGAAATAGTTGTACAAATTTTGTTTCTGTTCAATAACACAACAACAGTACAATACAAACAAAAGTTTTAACTTTGTTTGCACAATGTCGTAAAAACACATTATAGATGAGACATTTAGCAGTAAGTAAAAAAATGTATTTAAAAAAAGAATTTAAAAAATAAATTAAAGAATTTTAATTAACTTTCTTTTAAAAAATGTGTCTAAAAAAATTTATAAAATACTGTAAACCTGCAGGTAACGAAATAACTGTCAGTGGAATGATTCAGTTTTTTTTACATCTTCAATATAAATTAATATTTATTAAAAATTTAAATAAATTCTATTAAAAAAGCTTTTTTTGCGAATTAAAAAAACCAAAAGTTGTCGAAGATTTTCTAGTAATTTTTGATTTTTTTTTTTTATTCTGGCTTAGGTTTTTTTTCATACATGAAAAAAAAAAATTATTTAATTGCTAGTTTAAAATTATACTTACACCTGCTAAAGGTTGTGTTTTTGGGAACCATTCGAAGTAGGCTGCCTCGCTTGAAATTGACAATATGGCTGCTATTCAAAAAATCAATATAGGAAAACAAATTGCGCTTCTGCAACAGCAACAATATTAAAATTTTCAGACAATTAATTCGACTTTTTAAATTTACAAATCAATTATTTTTAATCATATAATCTACTCTTTAATTGCTTTTGTGTAATTTGCTTTAGACTGGTTTAGATTTTATTTTCCAACTTTGGCAACATTGAAGTTATGAACAATTCACACCTTGTAGCATACTTTCGGGATGTTTGTATAAGAACTATTTCTAGAATTCACATTGAAGACATATGTATGTACATAAGTGAATTTTAATTTTAATTAAATAAAAGTAATAATTTTTATTTATGGTATTTGCTTGTGTATAAATATACTTTTATCATCTTGATATCAAAGGTTCTGCTTATCATTTGCAGTTAAAAGAATCTGGTTCATTTTAAGGAAAGATATAAACGTTAGAACATTTTATTTTTAAATAAGTACCTATGCAAAGCTATATTTAACAAGGCAGATGTACTTGATCAGCAGAACGTTTCTGCTTTCAGTAATTAATGGTAAATTAAATGGTAATTAAATAAAAAAAAGCAGTCTACTGCCACATTAACCGTAACTTTAAATTTAGTAAATTCAAATAGTAGAACAATTCCAAAAAATGTCCAAGACTTTAAAACACTATTTTTATTGTTTGTTATTATGTAACTAACATGACTACCTTGCGTTCAAGCATGCTTTTACTAGGGATGCTAAACGGAACTGATTTTGCGAATCCCGGGATTTAAAAATGTACAATTACGAATTTCGGGATCCCGGGATTTTTCTGGATTTTTCGGGATTTCAGTATTTATTATTTATATTAATGCATTAAAAACATAATTTATTGAAATAATTTAAAATTTATTTTTTAACAAAATTAAATTAAAAAATTCATAAAAATTCATGTAGGACTTTTGCACACCTTGATAGCTTTATTTAATATCTTTACTATACAAAAATTTTAATCGACAGTATTATCTTTAAATAGCAAAGCAGAGTTTTCTGCAGACAAACTGCTGGAAGTTTCACTACTTTGAAATTGGGATACCAACTTTTGAGTTCATTTCTAATACGACACATTTAAAAGTTTTTAATCATATTTTAATTTCGGACTCTTTAAAAAGTTTAAAAGCGTTGAGTAAGTTGTTCTTCTTTCTTGTAATGTTTTATGAAGAGTTTTTCCCAATTCACCACTCAATTTGGAATCCATTTTAGAAATTTCTTTAAGCATAAATGAAAGAGCAGCATCCACTTTATACAGACTCATATCAGTGTTTCAAAGGGCTTCAAGTTTTACCTTTACTGGCTTTAAAATGACTATTAATTATTTAAAAAGAGCCAATTCGTTATTACTTATTTGAGGTAATTTTAAATCTATTAACGCTTTTTTAATTGGTATTTCCAACTCACAAAATCGTTGGCACATATCAAAAAGTGTGTTCCATCTTGTTTTGCCGTTTTAGTTCTTTTTCTCATTTTTTGTTGGCGACTTTCGAAACATTTTTGAAGTTTTTTTACTCACTTTTTAGTCATATCTTTCAACCATACATATTGTGTCTACATGAACGATTTTTCAATAGTGATAGCATCAGGTAAATGTAAATAGATGTACTTTTTATAATTTGATTAACCCAATTAGTTTCACAAATAAATATTCTGAAAACTTTATCTAAACGACTAATAACGGATTTTTAAGATAAAACGCGGGATTAGGAATTTGTAAATCCTGAAAATCTCGGGAGTTTTGGGATTAGGATTTCGGTATTGGCGTCCCTAGTTGTTACCAAAGAGCAACAAAATGTTTACTACTTCTGTTCTTAATATTACTACTTATGCAACACATACATATACACCCATTAAGTCATACATACACACACCCAATAAACTGATAAACAAACAATATTGCAACCGCAAGAGTTGTTTTCGTATTTTTGCCTTTTGGATGAAAATGTGTTTTAATATGTGAACTAAACAGGCAGTCAGACAGGAGATGGTCTAATAGCCACAGAGGCTGTGTCATATTTTTAATCACATTTCATGTTTCTTTTTTTTTTTTGGGCATTTATCTATATGTACTTAAATAAGAGTGTGTTATTGAGAATATAAGACTAAGTGCGATAGTGTCCCAAATGTAATAGAGCTCTTTTCCACTGGCAAAGGTAATTTTACCATTGAGGTATGAATGAAATTTACTCAGCTAAAAGTGTATGTATGTGCTAGTTAATATTATTAAGCATCTTTAGGGTATTATTTATTAAATTTTTTTTTGGTTTAGTTTTAATTTAAGTGTAAACTACACCATATCTAACTGCCATTGCTTATGGTTTTAATGACACAAAACTATTAACGAGGGAGTCAGCTAAATACCAACTAAGTTAAAAGAGTAATGAGAAGTGTTGCCGGGGCCAAGGGGTAATTTCACACCAATAAATAATAATGTACACTTTCAAATATTTTTAACCATTTGCGTTAATTATATTTATTTAGAGAAATTGTATAAAACCTTTTCATAGTATCCCTGAAGGAAATAAAATAATCAGTTTATAAAAAACACTAACTATAAACTAACTATTTTGCAAATGACTACAAATTGGTTTAAATATCATGCAGATATCAACCAAACATATTGCATAGAAGCACAAGTAAGAAATAAAAAAAATTAGTAAATTAAAAAAATAGGAATACAAAGTATGTCATGAAGTCAATCAAATCAAATATAAATTATTAAAATATCGAAAACTAAAAAAACGTAAAAATTAAAGCAATAAAAATCTATTTATATACTAGCAATTATGAAGCGCATTTATTTGAGAACTATTGGTAAGTATCTTGCAAAATCGTAAAAATATACTAATCACTTATATCGTATTTTAATAGAAAACGAAAAAGAAAATGATGAGAAAGCGCCTTGCCAATGTTCAGTTGAAGTTTTGAAGCAATTCGATGCGAAATTTTCAGAAATGACAGGTAGGATGAAAATATTTATTATATACAAAAATATTAAAAAATATCATATAAAAATTCACATATATTTCTAGTCGGAATTAAGGAGCTCAAAGAGATAATTCAAACCCAAAATGAAACTATAATGGCAGCATTGTCTGCCCAAAAAGTAGTGACCGAAAGCCTTGTCCGTCAGGAAGAAAACAATGTGGCAATTAAGAATGTTTTTCCAATAAAAACCCTTCAGGAGTTGAAAGCGTTCAATGACGTTTTAATTGATGAAAATAAACAAATTTATGTGAGTTCTTATTTTTCTCTAATTTTACCATTTTCCAAATTTTCGTGGCTTTTTTCCAGACTAATGCAATGAAAATTTCCCTCAAAGGGAAATTGCCAAAAACGTTAACGACAATTCTGTCTATGCAACTGATTCTCGCGATAAATATTGATGGCACTCATGGCAAAAAGCGCTTGAAGGATTATGAAAAAGTTTTTGATGCATTGACGGATGCGGTTCGGCCTCTCTGTGATGACCCAGACAAAGAATTACGTAATGCCTTAGCTGTTATTAAAAAACGTAATTTTCATAACGTTTGTGTTGAAAAAAAAGAAACTAAATAATTTTAATACTTAACATAATATTATCTATAAGCATTACAAACTTTCATATGTCCTATATGTATATATATATATCATCTTATTTGTTTTCATTACTTATATATATGTATGTATTTCTTCTTACTTGTTACAGCCATGAAATTTTTTAAAAGATGCCTTATTTTATATATAATTAATTTTGTATATATGTATGTAAATATATAAATATATATATATATATATATATATATATATATATATATATATTTGAAAAAAGGAATTGAAATTAAACTGTTTAAAACTAAATTTTGAAAAAGTGGTTTTTAAATTATTTAGAACAGACCGACTATTACATTAACTAACTACAAATCGTTTGGAAAATAAGTATTTAGTAGTCAATTAAATAGTCATGCATAGATAACCAATTGACTACTGCCTATGACATGCCCATGTTAAAATAGTGAGTCGGCGACAAGGAAAAAAGTCACTTAAAACACTAGGGGCCGTATTCATAAAAAATATTTTAGGTTTATTGAAAGCTTATTTGACAAATTTTTGTACAACATCTGTCAAATAAGCCTTTAATAAACCTAAAATATTTTTTATGAATACGGCCCTAGATGTGGTTACTAAAAAACCAGTTTGAAGTTACTTACAAATGTGTTTGATTTCCTACAGGGATAATACATTATCACCGCAAATACTTGAATACCTTTAACTGTTACTTTAAATTTTGTATGAATTCGTAGTAGTTTAACTGTCTCTGATTGCATTTTGCCTTCAACAAATTATTCAATTTTATTTTTATTCATTAAATTATTTTTAAATTTCCTATTTCATATGCTCTAAAATTATTAGGTTAATACAAAAATTTAAAATACTTTTTATTTACAATTTATTTTATATTTTATTTATATTGAACAACAACCTGGAATGAAAGTATAAGTATAGTTTCCGAACTAGTAAGTTGATCATGGACCATACATGGAATACTGTAAAAGGCCCAAATAGACAGCAATTTTGCAACCATAAACTGATAAAGATATTGAAAGAAACAAAAATTAAAATCAGTAACTTTGTTTACAACAAACTCTCAAACTGTTTCCATGTCCCGACAATTACATTATTGGTCACTATAAGCGAACAGCAACAGAAACCTTTGCAGAGCTTGAAAAACAGTCAATTGTCGGTCTAAAAATGAACTAGAGTAAACTCAAGTTTTTCATTTCATTTCAAAATGTACAACATCATAACGTTCATAACTTTGAATGAGCGATAAAAAAAAACAATGAATAATACCAGTTTTAGAATTTCATTCTCACCGAAAAATAATTGACTTCCTTTCTTCGTGTTATTAACAACAACGTACTATTTCAAGCTAAAACATTTCAAAACACATCCAATGCATATTAAACTGTAACTAATTGTTTACGAAGCCACCCACGAAACAGCCAACTTGTATTCAAATATCTATGTATTCGTATGTTAATTAAATTCCACTATCTTTGTTTATGACTGCCAACATACACAGCTTTATATACGAGTATAAAGAACCGTAGTTAATTGAAAAAAAAAAGCAATTACGTACTTTCCCATTAATATTTTATAAACCATATATATAAAAGTGAAACTCTGTGTGTGTGTGTGTGTGTGTGTGTGTGTGTGTGTGTGTGTGTTTGTTAGCTATAGACTCCGAAACTGTAAAACCGATCGGGCTCAAACTTTGGTAAGTTGTTGTACACATACCAGGGAGTGTTTATGGGTGAAAAAAGTGGGCGGGGCCACGCCCATAAAAAATTAGTTATCAGTTTTAGCTACTTGCACTTGACCGATTTTTCTGAATTTTTGCACACATATCGAGCTGTCATGACTAAATAATTTCGTGATAAAAAAAGTGGGCGGGGCCACGCCCCTAAAAAAGTTTTAATTTTGAGGTACTTGCACTGGACCGATTTTTCTAAAACTTTGCACACATATTAAGCTGTCATGACTTTATAATTTCGTGATTAAAAAATTGGGCGGGGCCACGCCCATAAAAAATTAGTTATCAGTTTTAGCTACTTGCACTGGACCGAATTTCCTGAAACTTTTCAAACATACTGAGCTGTCACGACTTTACACTTTCGTCATTAGAAAAGTGGGCAGTGCCACGCCCATTAAAAAAAGGTATCATTTTGAGGTACTTGCACTTGACCGATTTTTCTAAAACTTTGCACACATATTGAGTGGTCATGACTATACAGTTTCGTATTTAGAAAAGTGGGCAGTGCCACGCCCACAAAAAAAGGTATCATTTTGAGGTACTTGCACTAGACCGATTTTTCTGAAACTTTGCGCACATATTGAGCTGTCATGACTATATAATTTCGTGATTAGAAAAGTGGGCAGGGCTAGGCCCATTAAAAAAGTTATAATTTTAAGGTACTTTCACTGGACCGACTTTTTTGAAACTTTGCACACTTATTGAGCTGTCATGACTATACAGTTTCGAAATTAGAAAAGTGGGCAGTGCCATGCTCATAAAGAAAAAGTTATAGTTTTTAGCCTTGCACTTGATATTCGATTAAAATTTACAATGCGATTAAAATTCATGAAGGGGCGTAGCAACGCGCGCCGGGCTTTTCTAGTATTTTATAAACCACAAAAAATGTTTTTCATTCTCAAATCACAAAGACATTTCATTTTTCACTGTAGTAACCAGGATCTATACTTGCTTGTCCTTATATAGTGAAACAAAACAAAAACAACACAATTGTATTCTTCTGGCAATTGCCTTTTTATGCTCGAAAAAGTTTTTCTATTATAATATGAGGAAATTGTGTTGAATATCTCCGGCATTAGGAAGAAACACAACTAATTAATTTTTTACTTTATAAATTAACAGATGGATGTAAAAAACATAACAATTTACTTCACGTACTTAAAGGGATTTATAAAAACTGGTAAAAAAAAAATTGAAGCATATGTACATATGCTGATGTAAGGGCATCCTATTACCCTGCATTAAATTTCTATTGAAACATAGAATAAAAAATTAATCGTAACTCTTAGCTCAAAGTGTGACTTAAGTAGATTATATCTCCATTTATGTGGTTACATTCCTGACAAAAAATATCATTACCGAAAGGCGCTGCTTGAATCACACACTAAATGCTTACCTGCCTCCAAAAACATTTGTAGAAAGAATTACCTTTACATGTGATATCCTACTTCTATTTTTGGCAATTAAAAAGCACTACTAGAAGCATCATAATTTTGCATTCCCTCTACGCCAAACAAACCGCCGCAACTAAGAGAGAAATATATAATACTAGCCAAACCCGGCGCACGTTGCTACGCCCCTTAATGAATCGAAATGCATTCTGAATTTTAATTGAATATCAAGTGCAAAAACCTAAAAATTATAATTTTTTTATGGGCGTGGCATTGCCCACTTTTCTAATCACGAAATTCTAAAGTCATAACAGCTCAATATGTGTGCAAAGTTTCAGAAGAATCGGACCAGTGCAAGTACCTCAAAATTATAATTGTTTTAATGGGCGTGGCCCTGCCCACTTTTCTAACCATGAAATTGTAAAGTCATAACAGTCCAATACGTGTGCAAAGTTTCAGAATAATCGGTCCAGTGCAAGTACCTCAAAATGATACCTTTTTTTTATGGGCGTGGCACTGCCCACTTTTCTAATCACGAAATTATTTAGTCATGACAGCTCGACATGTATGCAAAGTTTCAGAAAAATCGGTCTGGTGGAAGTACCTCAAAATTATAACCTTTTTTTATGGGCGTGGCCCCGCCCACTTTTTTAATCACGAAATTATAAGGTCATGACAGCTCAATATCTGTGCAAAGTTTCAAAAAAATCGGTCCAGTGAAAGTACCTCAAAATTAAAACTGTTTTAGGGGCGTGGCCCCGCCCACTTTTCTTATCACGAAATTATTTAGTCATGACAGCTCGATATGTGTGCAAAGTTTCAGAAAAATCGGTCAAGTGCAAGTAGCTTAAAATGATAACTAATTTTTTATGGGCGTGGCCCCGCCCACTTTTTTTCACCCATAAACACTCCCTGGTATGTGTACAACAACTTACCAAAGTTTCAGCCCGATCGGTTTTACAGTTTCGGAGTCTATAGCTAACACACACACACACACACACACACACACACACACACACACACACACACACACACACACACAGAGTTTCACTTTTATATATATAGATAGTACTCAAATAAATTTGTCTCCTTCAAAGCAGTACAGAAGACACACTTTGTTTCGATATCGCATTCAAAATAATTATTATTGAAATTTCAGTGTACGATGAAATGATAGATGATTTAGAAGAACTAGAAGTTATCAATCCTGTCCTTTGTGAAACCAACAAAATTTATAAGCAGACGCTTAGATTGCAATATTTTATAACGCTTAGATTGCAGGGTATTTCAATATTTTTAGTCTTTACATGGAGAATACAAACCTGAAAACACTGTCCATGTGCACTCGTCATAATGGAGCCTTTTCCAAATCCGAAAAAAGTTAGCATTTAATTATTTACTCTTAAATATGTACATGCACATGCATGCGAAAAAACTTAAACAATTCATATGAACACATGAAACAGGGGTTTCTTTTCGTCTACTTTGCATATTTTCTTTCTCTTATTATAATGAAGTGAATTTTGTTAACACATGCTAATGTGTTAATGCTAAAATCATGCATGTTTCACCTAAATTGAACCACTTTATCATGGGTTGAACTTATGCATTCACCATTTCTTTTGCATGTCTTTTTTTGCTGGGCAGTTAAAAAAATATGCACAGTTGTCAGTGTTCAATGGAAATAAAAGAATTATCTTAATATTTTTTATTACAATAGCATGATCTACGACAATTATGTGTGAAGCGAAATATCGGTGGCAGACTTCTATTCGATGGTTCATATTTTTAATGAGATATAACAGAGGTTCAATATCATTAAAGTATAAATTTAGTTTGGTTTAAGCCCCGTTGGCTGCTTAATATTCCGACTGTGCTCGTCATTAAGGGATGTTCCGAATTTGTTCATCCTTTAGCTCAAGGCATATTTATGTATACAACAAAGCAACTTTTGAGGGGATGTTTCATGTTACGGCCAATTCACATATCAGGAATGGAAAAGTTGTTATGACATATAAAATATAATAAAATTTTATTAAAAAAAGAATATAAATTTCTGAAACACAATATTAATTACGCAAAAGCAACAACTATACATATATTTAGTACATTTATTATCAAATAAGTACACTTAAGTTAATCGATTCCTGCATTAATAAATAAAATCAAGACAAATTCAACCAATTTTGACAAAAAGTTTCTCTATCAGCTGGGCTGATAATTTCATATGTATGAATTCGCCTTACTTTAGCTCTTGAATTATTTTTGGCTTACTGACAAACACTTTTCTTTTAAATATTTTTAAAGAAAGAAGTCAAACGGGATTAAAATTCATGATAGTGGCAGCCAATCGCTACCAATCGCATCGCTACACGGCTACTCGGCAAAAGAGCCATCCGTCTAGATCCGCATCCTTAATTTCTGGCCACATGATGTCAGTTATCATCTAAAAAAAGGAGTTTTAATTGTTTACTTGGTTTTAGGAAATTTTTTTTCACTTTCTTCATATAACATTTTTTTTTTTTTTTTTGAATAAATACTGCGGTATTTGATTTATGATTTTTTTGCCTAATTTGATGGAATATTGTTCTAAATTTTTAATTTATTTGATAATAAATTTTTAATAAAGGTTTTACTTTATACTTGCCACCAAAAAGTAATAAATAACTATATATATTTTGTGAATTATATTTTTATTTTAGAACGTTCTAGATGTATCTGTCCGTCTGTTAGTCCATCTGTCCGTCTGTCAGTCCAGCCATCCGGCTGTCATTCCGTCCATCCATATGTCGATCGATCCGTCTGTTGAATGAACGATAAAGCTCTAAGAGAAAATGTTAGGTATATAAAATTGTTTTCAGAATATTTTTAGATCATCAAAAATGTTTAGTGTTTAAAATAAACTCAATAGGTCAAGTAGGAAGAGATATTTTGTTCATGGTAGGAACCCCAAATGTAATGTCCATTTTGATCGCATCGAATCTGTGCAGAAGCAATTTTTTCTGTTTTGTCTTAGAAGATCTTTTGAAGGCTATCTTTTGAACCTACCGCCATACGAAACCAGGCTAGCTTTAATCAAACTGCCCACTTTGAAAAGATCTATGCTTAGTGTGTCTTTTTTGATAAACCTAATAAATGGTAACATTATTTCTGATTTTCTTTTAAGTAACATAAGTTTTAATACTCCACGTCGTACAATCCGTACCTTTGTATTTTTCATTCTCCCATACAAGTTCTGCTTTTGCCGATCCATTTAGAAAATTATGTGAGAATTTTAATGAAAAGTATCATTGAATCGATTTTTCGATAAATGTTAATGTTATTAAACGTAATATAATACTGTTTTTGAATAACTAAATGTTTTGTTTGTATGTACATGCTTAAATTCAATTCTATATAATAGTCTGTAAGGATACATGTACATAGACTTAATTAAAAAAATAAATAAATGATGACATCTAATCAAATGCGAATTCGTCTAAACACAACAACGTGGAGCGATGGTATTGCAGAAATATATTTTTCTTTCATGTGTGAAGAAAATATTTTTTTTATGAAATTGCTTAAAATAGATCAAAATACACAGATCAAAATATATGAATATTTACCCGGCACTGTGTCGTTTTTATACCCGCCACCAAAAAAATGGTGGGGGTATATTCATTTTGTTATTCCGTTTGTAACACATCGAAATATCTATTTTAGACCCCATAAAGTATATATATTCTGAATCAGGGTTTGATTTGATGACGATCTAGCTATGTCCGTCCGTCTGTCCGTCTTTCCGTCTGTTGAAAGCACGATAGAGGTCGCACCGAAAAAGCTAAGGGGCTCAAATTTTGCCAGAATCTTTCTTATAGACAAGGTTCGTTTGGTGTTGAAAATGGGCTAAATCGGAATATTAGGAAGAGAGTTATAGCTCGAAAAGCAAGAGTAGGTCGAAAAAACCGTGTCCTTCGAACATCGAATAAAATGGAATTGTGTCCAAACGCCTTAACGTAGACTCATGAAACTTCGAATATATATTTCCTGGGTAAAGACAATATTTTCCGTAAATCTATGCATTAGGAGAGGAGTTATCGATCAAAATGTACGAAAATTTATACCGCACAGTGTATTTTTCGGTATATTTAAAAACAAAAACGTCATAAAAGCCACAAAATTGGATGTACGACTCTAAAATTTTGCACACTTTGCTTCTTGGTGACGCGCTTTCTTGTAACGGCAAATCAATGTGCCACGCCCACTTTTACGCCCACCTCCCATATAACGTTTTAACTAAAATTCATATAATTTCTCTATTAATAAAGATTTTGGAATAATAAAGGCCTATAAACACCTCAGTTGTACTCATTCGCAAAAATAACTTTCACACGCCTACTATAACGCCCACTTTTCACGTTATCTACCGTTAATGAAACTTAAAAGCTCATAAAACCAATAAAATTAGAGGTATGATGATAAATTTTGATACGTCTATCCCCCTATCAATTTCATTACTATGCCAAAAAATTAAGGTGCCACGCCCACTTTTACGCCCACCTCCCATATAACGTTTTACCTAAAATTCATATAATTTCTCTATTAATAAAGATTTTGGAATAATAAAGGACTATATTGAAACACCTAAGTTGTACTCATTAGCAAAAACAACTTTGACACGCCTACTTTAACGCCCACTTTCACTTTTGAATTGTGTCCAGACGCATAAGCGTAGTCATGAAACTTCGAATATATTCTTATCGAGTCAAAAGTATATTTTTCCCTGAAAATCGCTTAAATCTATGAATTAGGAAAAGAGTTATAGATAAAAATGTACGAAAATTTATACCGCACAGTGTATATTTCAAATTTAAAACGTAATAAAACTGACAAAACTATATGTACGATTCTGAAATTTTGCAAACATGGCTTTTTGGTCAAAGTCTTCGTTATAACGGAAAATAGATGTGCCACGCACACTTTTTTCCTTAAATTTTTATAAAAATATATTATTCATATATATTAGCATTTATTCATCTTACACTGCGCCATTTATTGTACTGTAGCTCTCTACTACTCTACTAGCAACTACTAAATGGCATGCTAAAAACTTATGCTTATGTTCTCCTGAAATTTTGCTCTATTAAAAATGGGAATTTAGGAAAATTTTGACCTAAGTCAAAAAAAAATATCTCTAAACATTATAAACAATTTATTTTCATGTACTAATGGCTAACAAATTTTAAAATTATACAAAACTTATTTCGTTTGAAAATCTTTTAAAAGCAAAATGTTATAGAAGTTTAAAAATCAAAATCTTACTAATAAATTTCCCGTTTTAGAAAAATGCTGAGAATGTATAATTTAAATCACCCTGTGGCCCTTAAAATTTAACCTTAAATTCACTTTCTTCCTCTTAAATTCATGTAAATTCTCTATGAATAAAGATTTTGGAATACTAAAGGACTATATTGAAATATCTAAGTTATTTATGTTTATTAGCAGAAACTTTATTGACACGCGTATTTTAACGGCCACTTTCATTGAAAGACTAAATTTACAAAAACATTTTACTAGCATACCGAAGTTATAATGGGTGGTTCAATTTTAAGGGACTATGTTGATTTTGAATAAAATTATTATGAAATTATTATCATTTATTTTTATAATGATAATATTTGTATGCTTCAATTATGTATGGAACAAAATATCGGCCAAATGGCCCCCCAACCTAGGCGGCACACCACGATCCGATAGTCCAAATTTTCAATGACACTGTTGATGTTCGATTGTTGGGCACGATGATGAGTCGAGGTTGCTTGCTCTTTTGCCACGTTATCGTGAAAAACAGCAATGTTTCCCATTCAACGAACTAAGATGGCATTCACAGATGTTTTCACATTTCATACATACGTGCTTTGCAGACATTTAAATATTTTTTACAATTCTCACGATTGTGGACGAATTCGAAACATTATGTTGACCAAAAGAATCACGAAGTTCACAAAATGCATTTTGATTTGAACGCCCATTTTCATAAAAAACCTGAATAACTTTAAAGCGTTGATCATTTGCATATCTTTCCACGGATTAAATTGAGTAAGTTTGAGATTGAGAAATGTCAAATGAAATGCAGAAAACAAATTTAAAGACTAGGTGTAGTTCACCTTTAACATAGGCCCCTAAAATTTAACCACCCTCTACAAAGAAAGTGATACATATTTTATTATGATGAGATTATTCCATAGCGATTTACAAAATAATAAATATTGTGATTTAAATGTACACAAAATTGGTGGTGGGTATAAAAGATTCGGCACAGCCGAATATAGTGCTCTTACTTGTTAATATATTAAATATATTAGAGGTCATTTAACAGACAAAATCATATGCATGATTCTGAAATTCTGCACACTTTTTTGTTAGCATTTTTGTAAGAACGAAAAACGAGGATAACACGCCCACTTTAATGCCCACCTCTCATATATCCGTATTTCTTATATTAAGTTATTTATATTAGCAGAAATTATTTTTACACGTCTAACTTAACGTTCACTTTGCGTGCAATCTATGAGTACTTTAAGCAAAATTTAAAACCTTATGAAACCGAAAGTATATGATGAACCATATTAAAATTTTATAAATGCATCTTTCTGTTTAATGTTATTTTAATTTCAAAAATTGCAGATGACTCCCCACTTTGTCTTAATTTCATCTAATTTATATATGGACACAGGTTTTGAAAAATAAAGGATTCTGAATATAGATTAATATCTATGTTGAATGTATTATCAGCAATTATCATGAATATGCCTATTTTAACGACCACTTTCAATATCAATTATATTATTTTAAAAGTACGAATTGCCATGTTCACATTTATTTCAAAATTTGCCTCAAAAATATAACGATGTGGTTAAAAATAGTAGGTAGTGTCACTCTTATGACTTCCATTATTCTTCTATTGTAAGACTAAATTTGGCGCCCTATGCTCCAGTGGGAGTTAAAGGAACATATATATATATATATATAAGACTAAATTTGATAAAATAAACTTATAATAAATTTAATTTAAACAAGGAAAGTAATACATTAAGGTATTACGAGATTATTCTATAGTCATTATAGTTATTAACAAAATAATAAATGTTGTGGTATAAAAGTACTAAGCAAATATGGTGAGGGTATCAAGAATTCGGCCCAGCAGAATATAGTGCTCTCACTTGATGTAAATTAATAAAACTTACCTTTTTATTAAAATAAAATTATTTTTTATTTGACAATTAGTAACTTTTAAAGGATTAAAAATTTAAATCATTATTTACAGGGCATTAATCCTACTTTTTTAAATTTAAAATTTTGTTTATTTTTATTTTAGAAATATCTTTGTTATAAATTTAATTTTTCTTTTTTTTTATTTTTTGATAAGAGTATAAGACTTAGATAAAGTTTTTTAAAAAATTACAGAAGATCAGTCAATGACTATTTAAAAATAGTATTAAAAAATTTACTTCCAAGTTTTTACAGGGTAAAAGTATATTTTGCTGCAAATGTGTGTTAAATATTTACACACATATGTAGCTGAATTTCTGACGTTTTAATATGCGGTAATTTGTTAAGCAATATTCTACGGGCTTATGAAAATTGTGTGAAAGAAGTATAGTTAAAATCCTTTCATTTAATTTTTAAACATAAACAATTATTTAGAAACGAAAGCTTTGTTGCACATATTTCCTACAAAGGGTGTGCTATTTTTTTTTTTTTTTTTGATTTGCGCTATTACAATCATTACAGCACAAATTAATAATTATTTATTGGCATCCACAAACCAATAAATTGTTTTTCGAACTAATAGATTATAGACCACTATTAACCTATAGTCAATATTTGTAAGAGCGTTTATTAAAACTAGCATATTCAGCGTTAGATCGCTCATGAGTTAGTAGTAACTTTAAATGCTTATAACTTATACCATTTTGAACAACTATGACCAATATTAAAATTGTGCACATCTGCAGGAAAATTTCTTTCCAGTGGTAATTTTTTTTTATACAAAAAAGTCAACTAGCTTAAGCTTAAGACAAAACCAATACATCATATCCCTATATATTTTTAAATTTAACACAAACTAAAATAGTTTAATTAAAAACAATGTATTCAGTTAATTTGATATTAATATTTATCGCATATGGTACTGTGTGACTGTGCCTTATGTTCGCCATTCCTTGGGTCCAATTTCACTAAACTTTTTTTTAAAATTGCCGGTCTTATTTCGTTAATAGTGTGTTGGCTTCTTCATGATCAATCATTACTGGTTCATAAGCATATACCAGAGATATGATATTTTCCTACAAAAACAAGTGTAAATGACACAAACGAGGTTGCCAATTCAAAGGTCTAATATTACTGAAATTATGTTTTCACGCGCTGTATGTTCAAACCATCTTTTCTCCAAATGGTTTACAATAACATAAGGAATCAAAAGTCGTGAATCATTTGCCTGTTTCTTGGTTTCAGATTTAGAGAAAAACGGGACGATGATGTTTTCGAAATTTAAGACTCACAATGAAGTGATTTTTTTCTAGATAAAAAATGGAGTTTCGATAGCCTCAGGGGATTTTTGCGCTCTCCAAAAGTTATAATTCTACTACCCGTTAAGTCAGAAATGAGCTGAATATGATTACACCATACAAATCTAACTCAAATTCCAGTTACTTCATTGCACATTCACTGAACCAACAATGCAATTGATGTTCCGCTAGCTTTAATTATTGCACCAGTCGAAACTTATATGAATATAGACCAAGATCATTTCTCAAAATTTTCTAAGCTCTGTACGGGCGGAGATCGTGTTACTACAGCCGCAACTGTACACACGGAATGGGCTCGTTTTAAATATATCCAAGAGACTAAATCTGGTCATGAATCTATTCACAATTTCGCGTTTTATCGTACGTGTTCGTATGTTACCAAGATCATATGTCCTAGTTCGTATGTTTCTTGTTTTGAACATAAAAAGCCCATTTTTTCATTTCTGTAATATGCAACGCATTGCTTTGCCTTACTTTTAAAAAATCCAAGTATTAAAATAAATTGTCAAAAGACACAGTGAATTCGTCACTGCTTACAAATATTTTTTTCTGGCCCGATACAAACGGAAATAAGAAGAGAACAACATACTGCCGAATACAAATCTCTTACTTGAATTTCTTCGCGATTCCGAAAAATTGATCTATAATACTTTTAATATTACTCATCAATGTACACTACAATTAATTCTTTAAATATGATTTTGATAAATAGAAAGAAATGAAGAAACTTGGCAAATTATTAAATTGATATTATCTTTCGCACTGACGCATTGTTACTGCGAAAACAGTTGTAAATATGGGCCACACTAATGTCTATGTATTTGAGCATATGTGTATATCTGGCCACTGCTTATTTGTATTATTACGTATTTATTTTTTTAAATGGTGTGCATTTGCCTTTAATGTTAGTTATTCCATAGTAGCAATAAACTTTTTCAACCAACCATACATAAATTTCTCGTGAAAGTATGTGTGTGTGTGACACATGTATATATATGTATGTTTTTGTATACACACAAGCATAGTAGGGTATCTAGTGAATAAGAGCGTAGCTAAATACGGTTTACAATATGTAACTGTTAAGACCGTTAAAAGTTTCCCTAATTTTAATGGCAATAGATTTTTTATTGAAATGTTTTCACTGGGAAATCTTTTAAAATGCTTAAAGCTAATTTTTATAGCTCTGTATAATTTTTAATTGTAGGCCATTTTTAATTGTAGGCGACTATTTTTAACACCTAATAAATGTTTCTCTAATGTTGAGTCTGTTGAAGTTATGATATTATCAAATTTTGTATACATTAATTACACATATATAAGTAACTATATGTATATATGTATGTAAGTACGAGTATATGTATATGCAATGTGTTTTTCAATGTTTTTATTTTTGTTGGTAGTGTTAAGTTCGTGCGAGAGTAAACACATGTGTTCTCTTTACTGATTGTATCAGTTTGCATACAAATGATTAATTAACAGAAATAAAAACAGCAAACAAACTTTAATAACACACCAATTACATATATTCATACATATGTGTATTATATCGGGTGTCCCAACTAGAACGCAATTTTTAAATTTTAAATAAAACACAGATATTTAAAAAAAAAATCGTGAAACTTTATTATATCGTAAAGTAAACAGAATGAGGTTTTGTATGGAACAATATATCTAGCAGATGGCTGCCGTGGCTTTGTTGGCACACACGCGATCTTTTAATGAAATTTTCAATGACCTTTTTGCATAAAAGCTGCGGTATTTCAATAATGCAGCGTCCAATTTCCTCTTTTAAGGTTTGAGTCGCCGTCGGCTTATTCGCGTAAACAATCGACTTCGAAAAAATCCCAAAGAAAAAAATCTAAAGGTGTTAAATCACACGATCTAGGCGGCCAATTCTGGTCTCTAAAACGCGAAATAACACGACCGGGAAATGACTGATGCAGCAATTGAAAAGTTTCTCTGGCTGTATGACATGTGGCGCCATCTTGTTGAAACCACATGCCCTCCACATTCATTTCTTCAATTCTATGCAAGAAAAAACTGGTTATCATTTCACGATATCGAACACCATTGACTGTTTGCGCTTGACCTGCCTCATTTTCATAAAAAAAGGTCCAGTGATTCCTCCAGCCCAAAAACCACACCACACAGTGACACGTTGAGGATGCATTTGCTTCTCGTGAATCACTAGAGGATTTTCCTCACCCCAAATGCGACAATTCTGCTTATTGACGAAGCCATCAAGATGGAAAGGGGATGATCGCAATTTGCGAACTGTATCCGCAAAATTTTCACCATTTTGATAAAAAAATTTCACAATGAGAATGCGTTGTTCATTCGTGTACCGATCTATTTTTACTAACCTCGTACCTTCTACTAGCAAACAATAACAATTGTTCAAATGTCAAACAATGACACTTCGAATGGCGCCAAATTTAGAAATTGCGTTCTAGTTGGGACACCCATTATATGTCTCTAAAAATAATAGCAAGAGAAACGAATTTAATTAAAAAATTTTGATCATGAAAATAGAATGGATGGATAAATAAACTTTTCAAAGTGTATAGAATTAATTAAAATGGTTGAAATATCACTGTTTTTAGGTTGGGAATTTTGAAACGAAAATAAAAAAATGTTTTTATTATGTATATTATGTTACGTCTTTGCTAAGAAATTAGTACGCAGCTGGGTAGATGGCGCAAACTGAAAATTAAAATTTTACACTTATTTCACATACTTATGTACGTCGACTGTATACTTTCAATAACTATGTTGCGTTTGGTATGTCAAACTTATAAAGCAATTATTTATTTATTAGATCTTTACTTCAGTAAATTAGTTGTATTGTGCACTATTCACCTCGGTTGTAACTCCGTACCGCTGAAATAATCATTCTGAAAACCTTTCCAAATAAAACATCAAAAGCAATGTCTTTGTACCGCTCATCGGAAATTAGAGCTTTCATAACCACATTATGTTCGGCCAGTAATTTCAACTGCAAATAATGATTTTTATACGCTTTACCAATGGTCTCATGTATGGATGTATGTATATATTTTCTGAACGCTTATAACTAGAGGAGGCGATTGAGCAAAGTTTGCATCCGTCTGTCCGCGTATTGGTTGAAATCAACTTTTAGAAGCAACCACATGATACTCAGCTCTGCAGGTGGTACAAACCTTTTGTTAATAAATTGATATTAAAACTCGACATAAGCACCCCATAAATTTCTGTAATATAATCAATTAAACACCACCACTTCTGTTTTGTCCTATATTTTTACAAAAAATATTAACATTTTTCAGCCCTGAGATAATTTAAAGACAACTTCGTTACTATTTCAAGATGTAGTATGCCTCCAAAGATATTCGTAAAAAAAAATTGAGAAATCGGTCACTTATCATCAAAGTTATAGGTAAAATTGATTTGAAAAAAAATATATATATTTTTTAAAATATATTTCTGAAGTTACTTAATTCCTCTTGGACATGCTAAAGACTAAAAAATAGAAACCGTAGACTTGCAAATAATTACTAGGAAAAACTAACAAACTCGCTATAATCAACTAAGATATAAGAGCAAAGTAACGTGTTAAATTTAATATGTGGAGTTCCGCAGGGAAGTGTGCTAAGACCATTTTTATTCAAAATTTATATAGATGATTTAAAAAATGTTAATCTTAATGGGCACTTATTTATGTAGGCAGACGATATATGCCTATTTTATAATTATCAACATGAAAAAGTTCTACAGACACAGGTTGAATATGATGCTGCAATTTTGTCGAAATTTTTGATAGTAAATTAGTTATTATTAAATGATGAAAAAACTGAGTTTATAAGATTTAAACCATATATTTATAGAAGTGAAGATCTTATGAATGTAGATACATGTTAATGGTGATGTAATATGTGAATCGGAAAATGTGAAATATCTTGGCATTAATCTTAGCCACAAGCTTCTTTGGGATAATCAAATGACCAACTTAAAAACTAAGATTTCTTCTGGAATTGGTATTCCTTCGAATCGAATATTAAAAGGAAACTGCTACTCTACCAATCTCTCATAATTTATGGCAGTAAAACAAATACCAGCCTAAAAACTCTGCAATTAACTCTAAATAAAGATCTTAAAATTGTATTTAATCTTCTAATGAGATTCTCTTCAGTAAATCTTTATCAAAGCTATGCAAAAATATTACTTCCCATAAAGAGGACTTTATAAACAACCAAATTCTGTTATATGTTTTTAAGTGTATAAATGGAATTGGTTCACACGGTTTAACTTTTCCTCGAGGCATTCTCAGGACTTAAATGTTTTAATGGTGTCACCTTGAGCCTACTAAGCAACAAATTAGTTTCAGTGGTCTAACTCAATATATGTATAATGAATTAACAGAAAATTTGAAAAATATTCCGGTGTTATCAATGCTTAAAACTAAACTAAAACAACATTTGTTAGAAAATATAGAAATAATTGGCTCATCCTAAGTTTTTTTGTCTAAACAAATTTCAATATTTAAATTTCCTTTTTTTTCTATTCTATAAAAAAGTAATAAATTGGCGCTGAGCCTTAATGTGAAAAAGAGAACACCATTGCTTAGAAGTTATTTATAAAACTTACAATCGAAAGTCGACTTTTTTACCTTATGAAAAATCGTCTAAATAAAAATAAAATAAAAGGTCTTGATTACCGAAATATAATTCACAATAAAAAAATTATAAATCCATGACGGCTGCCACTAGAAAATTTCACACAATATATTTAAAATCAAGTTATTAAAAATATACCAACAGCGACCCCTTCAATGTTCGTATCAAATGAATGAGCTTGACTAGACAAATTCAGTAAACTATGAAAAAGTCAAGTATGTGGCACGTAGCGCCGTCCTGTTGAAACCAAATGTTGCCAATATTCTCCTCTTCAATTTTTGTGAACAAAAACTCGTTCAACATGGCCCAATAACGATCGCGATTGACTACGGCCACTCCTTGCTCATTTTCGAAGAAAAATTACTCAATTATGCCTCTGGACCGAAATCCGCACCAAACAGTGACTCGTTTTGGGTGTATCGGTATGTATGCGTACGGATTTTCTGTGCCCCAAGTGCGACAAATTTTCTTGTTTACATCCCCGCCAAGATCAAAATGAGCTTCATCTGAAAAGATGATCTTTTTGGCGAAATCGGCCAAAGTAATGTCGCAATATTTCCCAGCGTTGTTCAAGCGTATGCACAACCATATTCGTTCAGCGGAAGGATAAAACTAATTATCTGTCAAATCAGACATGAGCTAAGTGTTACCATTCACGAAATAAGCACTAGTTGACAAAAAAAACGTTAGATGGCGGACCCTTTAGATTCTAGATAATGTTTGTTATCAAATGGTGGATATATGAGTCTTATATAGTAATCACGGCTTTGTCCCTTTTAACCCCTACAATATTTGAATCACTAGTGGCTTAGCTATTATATACAGTAAACTAGCCAAAAACGTTTAATCAAATAATTCAATATCACGTCCTAAACAAAATGTTTTATATTTTTCTTTAACCCTGTCTTGTCCCTGGGCTTGTCTTGTAAAATACAGTTAATTATGTAAAAATTTAAGTAAAATAAATAAAATCAATTGAAATATTAAACCAAAACGGTGTGTAACATTAATACTTAAATCGAGGCTACGTTACGGTGTGGTAATTATACCTATATACATGATGGTAAAGGTTATTATCAGATTCGGCATGATCGATAAAAATGAAACATACATATTTTAAAAATAACTTATCACAGCAACAACTCTGCTTATTAATGTAGTACTCGGCAAAAAAGGACTGAGCTTTGGGTAGCAGCATCATTTGATAATGTTTTCTTAACTAACATTATCATTTTTTTTGGAAAAGCTTCCGTGGCAGCGATTGTGTAAGTCGGACTTATTATTAAATATTTCAATTAAAAATAAACTAAACAAATGGAAATCACTGATTATTTTTTTTTAAGAATAAGTTCTTAAACTCTATCAAGCGTTTTTCTGGAGCAAGCACTATGCAGGAAGAATTACAAATTTGAACGAACTAAAAGATAATTTTGCTAAATTGATATGCAAAAAAATACAAATATTTTTACCTTTCAATATGTATTATCTCTAAGGACAACAGAGAATGATAAAGTGAATAACCAGTTTTACTGTATTAGATCTGTAGATTAAAGGGTATACGAAATTATTCATCTCTTTTCTTTTACGCGGTCTTATAGCATTCTTATTTCATACCTCTGTGTATGTATTTTGCGAAACAAATTATTAGGAAATATTCAAGTTTTCCGCTGGTAATGTGCACACATCCCGCACAATCATATCTTCGAAGGCTTATTAGAAAATTTCAATAATTAATTTTAAGCCAAAGCACTTCATCAACTAAAATATACAAACTTGCTTATATTAAAAATTTACATACATACATACTTTACTCAACTAACATGGCGTCAAAATAATTCTCAAAATAATATTTTTCGTATATGAATGATTCTTGTCAAAACTACCGCATTATTGATTTGTATTTTAATACCTCTTAAAATTAATAACCAAAATTAATTTAACAAATTTTCAAAAGCATTATTAACAAATATGTGCTTATGATTTGTATAATATACAATTTGAATATTATGTTATTCATAAGTATAGTATGTGCTTATGGATACGTACATATATAAATACATACTTATTTCTGTAATGGTTTTACATTAAACAAACCAACTATTATAAATTTGTATTATAATAATGTTATCACTACTTACTACTTAAAACATTTAACTGGGAAAATGCGTATGTATTTGTTAAAACTTACTTAGTAATATATAGCACTTTGAAATAAATACCCAATAATACCTTTGTTACATTTTCCATTTCAAATGATGTAATTTTGCAAATTTGGCATTAAGATTTTGTGTACTTTTGGTATAAAATACACACAATATTAGAGAATTTATATTAATGAATTTTTGGCTATAACAATTACAACATAGAAACAATTAGGAAATGTGTGGTAGAGTAGAAGAATTTTTATGTAGACTTTGTGCAAGAAATGTAATATTACAGTGAAGAAGAAAATAAATTGAAAACAGGTTTTTTTGATAACATAGAATATAATGGAATTTTAAATTTTATATATTAATAGGCAAGTAGAATTTTTGTTACGCAGTTTACGCTCATATTTTACAAGAGATTTTTATAAAAATAATATTTCACTTGACTAGAATTTTCCTGCAGATTCAGTATTTTTAACGATTTGTGTGTAACAAACAAAAAATAAAAAATAAACTAAAATTTATTTTTGCAAAGAGTGTTCTTTTGTTTTTGGCATAAAATAGAAAACAAAGAGAATGCAATGTAATAATCTAAACTCGGGTTTAAAAGATGTTTCGTTGTTTTTTTTTTCTTAGAATTGGTGTTTATTGGATTTACTCTAGAATATTACGGTTATTTGGCATTCTAGCAGAAAAATTTCTTTTGAAGTCCGACAATTATTATCCATGTAATCTAAGTTTAAACTAATATTTTGTCAACTTTTTTATAGGCTTGAGTTCACTTTTAAACATTCTCATTTTTACAAAGAATTTTTTTTAATTGTGATAACGAAAAATTATCTGGAAAAGCAAGTTTTGCTGCCAGTAGCCGAATGGAATGCATTTTCGTAGCCAGCTATGATTTGATCGGTGATCACATTTTTATGGTAAATATCATCTTTCTAACTCCCAGGCTTTTACGATAAGTGAATTTGGTAATTAATTTGATTACTTTCTTCATATTATCTTACCACAACGAGTTAGATCGAAGTTTTACCAACAGCAACCCTTTTCCTTTGTTTATTTGTTTATTATCTTTCTATTAGCACTAGTTTTGTCCTACTCTAGTCATCAGTTGGAAAGCAATAAGAACAGATGATTATTTTTTATTTTACAATCAATGTTGATAATCACTTATTTATTTTTATATTTGGACAATATTTACCAGAATGTTTGTGAATGATTTTTTGCACCCTGCGCTGTGCTTATATAATTTTAATTTTTATGTGCTTGTTGACCTTTTTTGTAATTTAAACTAATGCTTTTTTCGAAAGTTCTAAACAACTTCATTCGGAGAAGTCAGTGTTGGACTGACTCTTTTTGTCTGTCTTTCTGTGATCACCTTTTTCATTTTTATACCCGCCACCAAAAAAATGGTGGGGGTATATTCATTTTGTCATTCCGTTTGTAACACATCGAAATATCCATTTTAGGCCCCATAAAGTATATATATTCTGAATCAGGGTTTGATTTTATGACGATCTAGCTATGTCCGTCCGTCTGTCCGTCTGTCCGTCTGTCCGTCTGTTGAAAGCACGATAGAGGTCGCACCGAAAAAGCTAGGGGGCTCAAATTTTGCCAGAATCTTTCTTATAGACAAGGTTTGTTTGGTATTGAAAATGGGCTAAATCGGAATATTAGGAAGAGAGTTATAGCTCGAAAAGCAAGAGTAGGTCGAAAAAACCGTGTCCTTCAAACATCGAATAAAATGGAATTGTGTCCAAACGCATTAACGTAGACTCATGAAACTTCGAATATATATTTCCTGAGTAAAAACAATATTTTTCCCCGAAACTTATCTAAATCTATGCATTAGGAGAGGAGTTATCGATCAAAATGTACGAAAATTTATACCGCACAGTGTATTTTTCGGTATATTTAAAAACAAAAACGTCATAAAAGCAACAAAATTGGATGTACGACTCTGAAATTTTGCATACTTTGCTTATTGGTGAAACGCTTTTTTGTAACGGAAAATCAATGTGCCACGCCCACTTTTACGCCCACCTCCCATATAACGTTTTACCCAAAATTCATATAATTTCTCAATTTATGTAGATTTTGGAATAATAAAGGGCTATATTAAAACATCTCAGTTGTACTCATTCGAAAATACAACTTTGACACGCCCACTATAACGCCCACTTTTCACGTTATATACCGTTAATGAAATTTAAAAGCTCATAAAACCGCCAAAATTAGAGGTATGATGATCAAATTCGCTACGTATATCCTTTTAGGCAATCTCATTACTGCGCCAGAAAATTAAGGCACCACGCCCACTTTTACGCCCACCTCCCATATAACGTTTTATTTAAAATTCATATAATTCCTCTATTAATAAAGATTTTGGAATAATAAAGGACTATATTGAAACACCTAAGTTGTACTCATTCGCAAAAATAACTTTGACACGCCTACTATAACGCCCACTTTTCACGTTATATACCGTTAATGAAATTTAAAAGCTCATAAAACCGCCAAAATAAGAGGTATGATGATAAAATTTGCTACGTATATCCCCCTAGGCAATGTCATTACTGTGCTAGAAATTTGAGTTGCCACGCCCACTTTTACGCCCACCTCCCATATAACGTTTTACTCAAAATTCCTCTAATTTCTCTATTAATAATGATTTTGGATTAATAAAGGGCTATATTGAAACACCTAAGTTGTACTCATTCGCCAAAACAACTTTGACACGCCTACTATAACGCCCACTTTTCACGTAATCTACCGTTAATGAAATTTAAAAGCTCATAAAACCGCCAAAATTAGAGGTATGATGATCAAATTTGCTGTGTATATCCTCCTAATCAATGTTATTGTTAAGCTTTTTAAGTGATGATTGATTTTCTGTTGTGTGAGTCATGTTTTGTTATGTTTGTTTTGTTTTTTATTAACACTAAAATATAGTGATCGAAAGTACTATAAATTGAAATACACAACATTGAGAACATTTGCTTAACTCTTTGCTATTCACAACTTTGGTAGCGTATAAAAATATGGCAAAATATAGAACTCTAGTTGGCTCTGCAATCCAGTGATGCACAAAAATCTCAGTTTTCCAGAGTATTTCGCAAGCAATACATACATTCAATATTTATGTTGTCACTAGCAATACTTTTCGGAGTTAAGCTACTTAATAGCAACGTATTTGTATACTGAAAAATGCTTATTATTTTAAAATGTTGAATTGACTTTTTGCATAAAACAAACTTGATACGACCATTAAAAATATTCGTTTGTTCTAAGTTATCCATTTCACTTCGCCGTTGCACGTAACGCTTTCTTATTAAAAAAATAAGTTTTAGGTAACCATTCCCTTGCCTTAAATAAATAATCATTATTCTATACCACTCCCCGTCGACTGTAACGTTCTCTTCAACATTATTTTAAATAAGTTAAGAAGAAATAGTAATTTCTTGTGACCTAAGAATCTCTTTTGGATTTCAGCCACTTCAATTATGATAATTTTGTATAAAAACATGGTAACTGATGTAAGAATAGTTGCTATCGCTAAACTGAAAGTCAAGGCATATTCATACAGGTATATGCAACAACGAATTGATTATCAGTCAAGGCCAATTCGTATATCAGGGTTGGAAAAGTTATTATTATATGTTTAATTTAATAAAATTTGATAAAAAAAAACAGAAAGATATTAAAAATATACATAAATTTGGTACATTTATTATCAAAAAAGTACAATCAAGTTAATTATTTAATCCCGAAACCAAAACTTCATTTTCCATCCCTGCATTAATAAATGAAATCAAGGCGAATTCAAAAAATTTTGACGAAATTCTCCCCTATCAGCTTGGCTTCGCCTTGCTTAAAAGTTGTGAATATTACACACGACAACAATCCCGAACTTAACTATAATTTTCAGTATAACATTAGAAAAACAAATATAATGTTCGGACGCAAGTCTACTTGTTAGAAAATTTTAAAATAATCTGTAGCATAATTGTATGAAACAATAATAGTTTCTGAGAATATAAAATTAGGCATATAAAATTGGTGTTTAGTAATTCTACCAGCCAAACTAGACGTATAAGTTATTTATGATATTGAAAAATAATCATACGCCATGCACTACCCAGATCACGAAGAAATGAATTCAACTGATTCTAAAGTGATTCAATTTAGGTGAAACCACTAATGGTTGTACCATTGTGAGTCATTGGAATCATGTGTTTATATTAATATATCAATGAACTACACTCCATTCGAATAAATGCACAGAACTTATGCATATTAGGTGAAAGGAAAAGTGATGTTTCATGAGTTGGTGATGTTTGGTTACATGAACTGTAAAATATGAATTTCATGATTTGAAAAAATTATTTTACATTAGCATTCAGAAGAAAATCTAGTTATTTTGTAGCATTTTCAGGACTTATAAACCAATAGTGCAAAAGAATTTATTCTAAATGGCTCCGAAAACTTCTTCTCATTTTGCCAGTGGAATTACAAATATTGTTGATTATATAACATTGTACAATTATTTTTTAGCATAACTATAAATATAATATATATGGAGATTATAAAGCGACTTAAAATAAGTTCATTAAATACTACACATGAAATATTTACAAACTCTAGACTACATTTTTATATTATTTCTATTACTTGCTCAAGTTAGTTTTTGATCTTAAGTTTCTCATTTTCTATGGAAATATTTAAGTATTATTTGTTGTAATGAAAGAAAATACTGAAGCCAGCTACAGTTTCGTCACCAGTACTCTTTGCTCGGAATGTCTTGATGTTAAATGTATATATCATCTACTTATCTCACAAGTTCATATGAAAACATATTTACTGTAGTGAAATAAAGCGAAATCTACAACAACGAAAGCATTTCCATTAAACAGTTTTTTATTTTATAGAACAATCGAAGTTATCAACTAATATTTAAATTTTTATACATCCTTGAGTTTATTTTTAAATACTCTTTTTTTTACAGAGAACTTTTTAATTGTGATAATAAAAGAATAATCTAGAAAATTATGTTTTACCAACACTTCTTCATTCTATCATACCACAACGAGTTAGATCGAAATTTTACCAACAGCAACCCTTTATTTTTTGTTTATAAATTTTTTTCTATAAGCACTAGCCACTAGTAAGGTAGCAATAAGAGCTTTGCCGAAGTCAGCCTATATATTAAAAGATCTTTTCTAAGTACATTTAAAAAAAACAGCTTTAATAAATTTTGCTTGAGTCAGACTATTACCAATACAAATTTCTTATGCATTGAATTCCTTTATCATCTAGTTCCACAGATTCGTGAGCTTTAATAAGTTTATTATGATTGACGGTGCGGAGAGCGTTTTTATAATCTACAAAACATAAACAAAAATTTATCTTCTGTGGCATTAAGGAAAATTGTTTATGTTCTGAGTTTTTTGAAAAATCACAGTTTTAATTTTGGAGTTGATTTTTTATAAACTGATTCCCTTTTAAATGAAGAATATTTTAAAAATTAAATGCTGTATATATTAAATATCACATTGGTTTATGTACAAAGAAAAAATTAAATGTGATTTTTAATTACCAAGTCAAATGATAATTAGTAGTTTTAAGTAAAAAATTTTTGGTAAAAATATCAGTTAAAACAATTTTAAAAAAGTAATTAAAATTTTTGTAATTTTTAAAAATGATTTAAGTTAGTTAAATCACGCCTATAATTGAAAGTTGGGATTAATTTAAACCGGATCACCCAAAAATTATTTAAAAAACTTTCTTCAGCACATAACAATGGCCACAATAAAAAGGCCTTATTTTTGTACGAAATTGAGTTTTTTAGTAATTTTAATGCATTTCACATATATACACCTCGACACAAAAATTTAATGAAATTATACAAAAGAAATTACATTATGATAAAACGGTTTATAAAGGGTCCGCCATCTAACGTTTTTTTTTTCAATTAGTGCTTATTTCGTGCTCATGTCTCATTTGACAGATAGTTAGTTTTATCCTTCCCTGAACGAGTATGGTTGTGTATACGCTTGAACAACGCTGAGAAATATTGCGACATTACTTTGGCCGATGTTGCAAAAAAAAAATCATCTTTTCAGATGAAGCTCATTTTATCTTGGCGGGTATGTAAACAAGCAAATTTGTCGCATTTGGGGCGCAGAAAATCCGTACGCATACATTGAAAAGCCGATACACCCAAAACGAGTCACTGTTTGGTGCGGATTTTGGTCCAGAGCAAGGAGTTGCTGTAGTCAATGGCGATCGTTATCGGGCCATGTTGAACAAATGTTTGTTCACGAAAATTTAAGTGGAGAATATTGGATTTAATTTGGTTTCAACAGGACGGCGGTACATGCCACACATTCAAAGCTACATTTTTTATAGCATTTAAAAAAAAATTATTTGGCGAGCCCTTTATTTTGGTTTTGTGTGCTTCTATAAAGCAACATTTATTCGAGTTAGGGCCTTTCAGCATGTTACCAATGAAAGGTATATACGGATTTTATATTTTTAATTCTATTTTGTTACTTACGTAACATAAAAATTAACTGTAAAAATATCGATTACGCAACAACATATGCTATACCATACCACATACCAGACTTAAAAGAATGATGGGAAGCAGCAACGACCTCGATAATTTATTTTGTTGGTAAAGGCTTTAGTACAAGTCATGTTTTTTACATCTGTAAGACATGTAAACCTAAATATCTGTCAAAATTGTACTTTTACAGACAACCGTCGCTGACTGCTTTGCAGTAGCAGAAATATCCGACAACGGCTGATGTCACATGTTTTGACAGAAGAAAAAAGAGCGCGTTCTAATTGAAATTTTGTCAGATGTTTCCACATGTGTTTTTTACCGAAGTAATATTTTAAAGATAACACACGCCATGTTTGTATTTATTGGTGTGGAATTTGTCAAGTCAGATGTAAAAAACATGCCGTGTATTATAGCCTTAAGTAGTTATATGAGAGTGTTCCTAATAACTTATTTACTATTAAGGTCGTTCTCCGTAGAATCAAACACAACTTGATTATAATTTTAGTTAAACAATTTTAATTGTATCTTTATTCTTTAATAAATAATTATGAATATAATTTTCTTAATTCTTTTAATTCTTATTCATGATTGAACTTAGACTTCTAATATAATTGTTCTCACTATGTGAGCTACATTTCACTGTTTTAAGTGTATCTCGCTATGCGAGCTCGAGTGTTAATTATGCACTAATTTTTAAACAATTAAAGAAAAAACTCTACAATTTCGAAACGCTAACAAAACAATATCAAAAACAACAAAGAAACAAAACCAATAATGCTTAACAGCAACAAGAGTTACATTTAATTTACAGAAACTGCAACGTAGCGTCTGCTACAAATTCAATATTTTTTATTTTTATTTAAAAGTAAACAAATCAACAACAACAATTATGCTTAACAGCTATATTTCATTTTATAAGAATTGCAAAATGGCATTTGCTATGAAGTTTATATTTATTATATTTTTTTTAGCGCGCGTGTAGCGCCAATATGCTGATTGTTACAAGAAAAAAAATATTTCTTTTAGGTTGCACTTGCGTGCCTTAACTGATGTAAATAAATATTTACTTGTGAAAAGTCTTGATCAGACAGAGTGAAACAATTTAAACAATTTATTAAAATGTTAATCCTGAGAAATATACAGAAATACATACAAGAAACATTAGCTTCGGACAAACCTACAATGAAACTAAAATTATTAATTTTAAGTCAAAACATATTTTTACCAGATAAATAAAATTTATCCTTCGAAATCAGATCTTGGAAAAATGAATTCAAATAAAATATTTTATTCTTTTCAACTAAATTCCTTTGTTTAGTCAAAATTTAATTAGAATTTAAGACAAAAAAAAAAAAGCAAACTGATTAAAAAAATTTAAGCAATAATTTGTTTGTGTAGTTTTAAATTGCAGGATTACAATGGTATAATTATATATATTTTATCTTATCTGGACTTTAAAAATTACTACTTTTTCTCGAAGTCTTTTTAAACATCTTTCAAAAACCATGCAATTCATATAAACCAACATCTCACTAATATCGCTTTTATGAATGGAGTGAAGTTTATTGATATGAGATCTCTAATCATACTTTAATGTTATTCTTATGAGTGTTTTCATAAAAATATTAATTCAACATCATCTCTCAAACTCCTGCATGATCTCTTTTCGATTTTTTTTTTGCACGCATTTATGCCTTACAAACGTTTTTTACATGTTTTTAATATCAACAAACTAATTAATTATTCTTTCAATTATTTAAGTTATATTTTTATTGCAATAAATATAATCTTGTCTGCTTATTTTAATGCTTATATTATAACATTAATAAAACTTGAGGGCTTAATTTATCTAAGTGAAATTAATTGTAATATGCCAGGGTGTTATTACTAATACAGTAAATATCTCCTGAAATAATAAGAAATTTTAATTAATTATTTTATGCTGATGAAAGTACTAAGAAATTAAATTATACCAGGAATACAATTAGGATTAATAAATAGGCAGGTAACATTGTGTATAATCTTACTGATAAGGCAGGTCTGTTTTGTTTTATCTTGTTATTGATGGTTATTTTATCTTTCACTTAAAAGTAAATGGAGGTTTAATGTTATGCCTAATAAAATTAAATACATATTGATTAAGTTTGTTTGTATATATTTTTCGTAATAGAACATTATAATTTATGTTAAGTATATGAAATATTTTGAATTAATCTGAGAACTAAGACACACTTTTATCCCACAGAGCAATACGTAGAGACATAAGACGTTACTTATACTCTTTGACATATTTTACGCAAAACCTTCAACTTTAATTATAATATGATATGCCAACTTTGTATTTATATGTATTTGCACATGGCATTTCCTACCGTGCATTATAGTGGATGTATTGGATTTTATAGGTACACAATTAAAAAAAATCATGACTTCTTTTATCTTTTGATTAAAAATATTACCAAAATACTTCTGCATGTTATAGGAAAATCCCTAAAATCGATCGAATTATATCGAAAGACCTTCATAAAACATATTTGCGTCTAATTTTATCTTGATATAAATTTTTCATGACTTGAAAATGTTAATATTGCCATCTCCTTTTATATGAAATATATAAAATGCTTTTACAAAAGAAACAAAATCAAATAAAATTTCAAAATTATTCTTCTTTAATTACAAAATAAATTTTTTATATCCTTTTTAATGTCAAACTTAATGTACTGTAACGTTTTTTATATGCCTTCGGAAAAATTACACTCTTCTCTTTTACAACAGACTTAATCAAATTTAAAACTCAATGAACAATTTACTCATTTGAAGCTAAAAACAAAAGTTGTTAAATCAATGATTCATGTGTTTGTGTGTCTTACAAATAAATTTATATTTTACTGTCGTTAAATTTGTTTTGTTTGTTTTTTTTTTTTCGTTTCTCTAGCTTTAGCTAAGTGTTGCCGTTTTAGAAATTCCAAGGATGTTACTCTTACATCACATACAATTTTATTTTTCTTTTTAATATATCTCTATATGTATTTTGTTATCGCTGTTATTTATTTATAGTTTCACTCTAAACAGACTTAAACATGCAATTAAATTAATTATATTCTACAGCTCTTACAAACAAAATTTAAACTAAAAAGAATTGCTGCTTTGTAGCTTAACGCTAAAATAGAAAACTCAGAGAACATTTAATTATATTGCAGTATATTAGTAATAGATTTGAAGTGATATTAGAAGACTACGACTACGACTACGTAATTTTATAAAATCGTTAATGCTTGTTACTTTTCTGCCGGTACTAGATTAATTCATGAATATGTTACTTACAGTTTTGATTAAATTTTGTAACAAGTATGGTTCTTCGATTAAATAATTTTTATTTTTTCGACTTCGGATTAAAGAAAAAATATTTAATAACTACAAAAAAGATATTGGAAACATGAATCATAGCTGCTATTTTATTACCATCGTTGTAAGTAAAGTTATAAAATGCACGTCAACAAATAAAGTTGAGTGCGTATTCAAACTTGTCACAACGGAAAAATTATGTCAATATTATCATGATTTTTAGAGTATGACAGAACAAACATTAATTGTTGTAATAATAAACACACTAATGCAACTTATCCGCAAAATTATGTACTATGCCATCAATAATACAAAAATAATAAGGCTACATATTAGATTAAAACCTTCAAGCTAAGCTACTTTACCCGGAGACGAGAGATATAATACATAACCAAGTCTCCAAGTTATAAGGAGACAAAGTGTATCCATTAAGAACCTACGCTCCCTTATAACTAAATACAATTGCCAGAAAATAATAGTCACAAATACATTAGGATATCGAAAATGTAATCAATTTACATCCAGGCATGCTAGCAATATGCAAACAGATATGCATTAGCATATTTTGTATTGATAACCATGCTCATGAAAAAATGTGTCCTTGTTTAAACGATCGATAAAGAAGTCCAATAATCTCTCCAGAAAACGCTTTTATAATCATTGACTTAAATTCAAAAATGAAATGAAAGAAGTATCAGAGCCTTTACGAAACAAATTGCTAGTGGGTACCCCAAAATGATAGTATGTCATAAAGCCAAAGCCAAAGTGCAATGTACTATGCTTTACACTATTCACATAACTTTAGTTCTATATTTTTTTTAATTTTAATTTTACAATTTTTTTAATTTTTTTAATTTTGTAATTTTTTTTTTACAAAAGCGTCAAAATAATAATTGTACTAGACATAAGTAAACTTTTTTTAAGGAAAATGAAATTGAAATAAACAAGTAAGAGCACTATATTCGGCTGTGTCGAATATATTATACCCACCACCAATTTGATGTTCTTTTATAGTACAGAATTTATTATTTTTTTATTAACAGTAATCGCTCTAGAACGATCTCTTTATACTAAATTCTGTATCACTTTCTCTGTATAACATCGATATGTTAGTAAAATATTTTAGTAAATTTATTCTTTCAATGAAAGTGGACGTTAAAGTAGGCGTAACAATAAAGTTTCTGCTTTCCTTTATTCTTCCAAAATCTTTTTTAATAGAGAGATTATATAAATTTGTGATAAAGTGCTATATGATAGGTGGGCGTAAAAGTATTATTTTCCGTTAGTACAAAGCCTTTTACCAAAAAGCAATGATATCAAAATTTCAGAATCGTTCATCTAATTTTGTCCATTTTATTTGGTTTTAAGTTTTAAATATACTGAAAACTACACTGCACGGTATAAATTTTCGTACGTTTTGATCTATAACTCCTTTCCTAATTTATAGATTTTGGTATTTTTTGAGGAAAAATATTTTTTTACTCAGGAAATATGCATTCGAAATTTCATGACTCTACGTCAATGCATTTGGACATAATTCCATTTTATTCGATATTCGAAGGACACGGTTTTTTTGACCTACTCTTACATATCTCTCTTCGTTATATTCCGATTTAGCTCATTTTCAGTACCAAACAGACCTTCTGGCAAAATTTTACACACCTAGCTTTTTCGGTCCGAACTCTATCGCGCTTCCAACAGACGGAAGGACATACCTAGATCATCATAAAAAAAAAACCCCTATTCAGAGTATATATACTAACTGGGGTCTAAAATTGATAATTCGATGTGTTTCAAACGGAATGACAAAATCAATATACCCCACCACTTTTTTGTTGGCGAGTATAATAAGATATTGGTTTGGAATATAAAGGATGTTTTAATTTCAAGGGCCGATATTAAATGTTAACTACACCAAGACATCAGATTTTTTTTCTGCATTTCATTTGACATTTCTCAATTTCAATCAAACTGAATTTGAACCATGGAAAGATACACAATCGAGCAACGCGTAAAAGATATTCAGGCTTATTATAAAAATCAGCGTTCAAATCGAAATGCAGTGCGTGCACTACGAGATTCCTATTGTCAACATAATCGTTCAAATTCGTCCACAATAGGGAGAATTGTAAAAAATATTTAAATGTCTGCAAAGCAGGTCTGTATGAAATGTGAAAACATCTGTGAATGCCATCTTAGTTCGTTGAATGGGAAACATTGCTGGTTTTCACGATAACGTGGCAAAAGAGCAAGCAACCTCGACTCATCATCGTGCCCAACAATCGAGCACCAACAGTGTCATTGAAAATTTGGACTATCGGATCGTGGTGTGCCGCCTAGGTTAGGGAGCCATTTGGCCGATATTTTGTTCCATACATAATTGAAGCATACAAATATTATCATTATAAAAATAAATGATAATAATTTCATAATAATTTTATTCAAAATCAACATAGTCCCTTAAAATTAAACCACCCATTATAACTTCGGTATACTAGTAAAATGTTTTCGTAAATTTAGTCTTTCAATGAAAGTGGCCGTTAAAATACGCGTGTCAATAAAGATTCTGCTAATAAACATAACTTAGATATTTCAATATAGTCCTTTAGTATTCCAAAATCTTTATTCAAAGAGAATTTACATGAAGTTAAGAGGAAGAAAGTGAATTTAAGGTTAAATTTTGAGGGCCACAGGGTGATTTAAAATATACATTCTCTGCATTTTTCTAAAACGGGAAATTTATTAGTAAGATTTTGATTTTTAAACTTCTATAACATTTTGCTTTTAAAAGACTTTCAAACGAAATAAGTTTTGTATAATTTTAAAATTTGTTTGCCATTAGTACATGAAAATAAATTGTTTAAAATGTTTAGAGATAATTTTTTTTTGACTTAGGTCAAAATTTTCCTAAATTCCCATTTTTAATAGAGCATAACTTCAGGAGACCATAAGCATAAGTTGTTAGCATGCCATCTAGTAGTTGCTAGTAGAGTCATCTATCTTATCATCTTTATCTTATATTTAGCTACAGTACAATAAATGGCGCAGTGTAAGACGAATAAATGCTAATATATAAGACTAATATATTTTTATAAAAATTTAAAGAAAAAAGTGTGCGTGGCACATCTATTTTCCGTTTTAACGAAGACTTTGACCAAAAAACCATGTTTGCAAAATTTCAGAATCGTACATATAGTTTTGTCAGTTTTATTACGTTTTAAATTTGAAATATACACTGTGCGGTATAAATTTTCGTAAATTTTTATCTATAACTCTTTTCCTAATTCATAGATTTAGGCGGTTTTCAGGGAGAAATATTCTTTTGACTCCAGAAATATATATTCGAAGTTTTATGACTCTACGTTAATGCGTTCGGACACCATTGCATTTTATTCGATATTCGAAGGACACGGTTTTTTCTACCTACTCCTGCATTACGAGCTATAGCTCACTTCCTAATATTCCGACTTAGCCCATTTTCAATGCCAAACAAAACCCTGTGTTTAGGTAAGATTCTGGAAAAACTTGAACCGCCTAGCTATTTAGGTGCGACCTCTATTGTGCTTTCAACAGACGGACAGACGGACATGGCTAGATCGTCATCAAATCAAACACTGATTCAGAATATATACTTTATACTTTATATATACTTTATGGGGTCTAAAATGGATATTTCGATGTGTTACAAACGGAATGACAAAATTAATTTACCCTCACCATTTTTTTGGCGGCGGGTATAAAAAGTTGTTATGATAAGCATAAATTTATATTTAAAAGCATTAAAAATTACAAATAGTTGTTGTTTTTTTATTAGGCTTGAGATAAATTTTTTGTAAAAATAATTTTATTTTATTCCAATATTTCGCAACCACAAAAAGGCCTATTAACTGCAAAAAATAGACCTACAAAGTGGGTAATCGCATATAAAAATTATGCTTTATTTAAGCGCTTTGTTAAGTTAACAACTCAAAAACCTTATTTGACAATCAATTTTTTCTGGGTTTTTCATCAAATTTTCAACAAATATGTAATGTTGTATTTCTTTCTACTTTTTGTCACACGAATTCTTATTTACATTTATATAGCTACTAGTGATTATGGAAATCATTGATACATTTACACATTAGCATGATTAACATAAGTATGAACCCATGTCCCAAATTCTATGTCTCTCGATTTACTACTTAAGCACAAATACCAAATGCAAATTTTAAATTGCGTCTATTAAGAAGTTGGTATTACATGTGCTAAATGCTGTTGACACAAAGTCAATAATAATACCCTGAGCAAACATTCATGAACAAATATGCCAATATTTACATATTCGCACTATATATTTGCATATACCCTGTAAGCTTTAAATGTTCGTATATACAAAATTACAAATTTTCGTTTTTAATTATACTTAAAATACTAAAGATTTATCAACTCTCCCAGCAAAATTGTTCACTGCAAAATAATGAGTTGAACGTACTAAAGAACATTTCTTCACTACCTTAAATTCCGCATCTGAACCCATTATTTTAAAAAGATATATAAGAAAGTTTTTATCCAGCTTCATCCTCTTTAAAATATAATTTTAAAAACTTACTTTTTATCAGTAGTTTAATATTTTCATATTTATATTATAATAAAACAGCTTATAAACAAAAAATAATAAAAAATTAAAAAATATATATAAATGACCCTCAAAACAAAAACACGTTAGGTAGACTATTTTAGCCAAACAATGCAAAGAAATTTGTCAAATAAGCATTCAATAAACCTAAAATATTTTTTATGAATACGGCAGAAAATAGATACATTGTAAATTTCTAATTTAGTTTATAAAATACCATATAATGGCAACAAAAAAAAAGTTTAAATATAGAATTGCTGGACATAAATCTGTTCAAAAATACAAGAACACTACATTGCGCTAATTGTAATCATTATCCTGATTTTAAAAATACATTAAATTTAAACAAAGAAAATAATTACAGACGCAGAAATGTTGCCCAAAATTAACAATTTCTAGTTAAAAAGTTCTGAGAACGATATTCTGATAGTGTTTGCTATTTTGTAATGTATTTGTTATTATGTATAATTGTATAGATTTAAGCAATTTTCAGAGAAAAATATTGTTTCTATTCAGTAAATATATATTCGAAGTTTCATGACTCTACGTTAATGCGTTTAGACACAATTCCATTTTATTAGGTTTTTTTTTACCTACTCTTGCATTACGAGCTATAACTCTCTTCCCAATATTCCGATTTAGCCTATTTTCAACACCAAACACACCTTGGCAATTTTAGTCTACTAGCTTTTTCGGTGCGACCTCTATCGTGTTTCAACAGACGGACAGACGGACGGACATAGGTAGATCGTCATAAAATCAAACCACGATTTAGAAAATATAGACTTACTGGGGTCTAAAATGGATATTTCAATGTGCTACAAACGGAATGACAAAATGACTATACCCCCACCATTTTTTTGGTGGTGGATATAAAAACAACAAAAAAATAAAACAAATTTGTACGTACATAATATGAATGCTTGCATTCATTTGTACAAGATGATTCATTTTTGTGTAGTAATTTTATTAATTCTGTAAACACATTTTAAAAAGATATCAAAAAATTATAATTATTATTTTAAAATAGTAAAGTTCATATTTTCATCATTATTGTTATCATCTGGTCATATTTTTATGTTTTATCTGTGATTTAAACAAACTCATTAAACTTCAATTGAGTATGAAAGTGACTCAGTTTGAGAAGAGTTATTCATTTATATCATTTAACTTCACACCAAAATTCCAATGTTGAATCAATATTGTTCCATTGCATCGAGTGAATCATTCGTAATCCTTTTTTTTTAATATTAGTTAATATTTTGACACCGGATTCAAAGATTTTTTCTCACGCTGATGTCGAAAGTTGTGTTGCATTTAATTTGGTGCCAAAAAAAATTTTTTTTTAAGAGTAATTGTGAAATGCGCTGTGTGTTCAATAGCTGTCTCCAACCAACATCGATCTTGAAGTAGTAGGGCCCTATCAATCTTCGTAATGTCACTCCACGGCATATTAAATATTGGGCGATTGCAATTAGTGCTTGTGAACAATACATATACACATATTATTGAATTGTTGAGAGACTCGTTATTTTTTTCGCACAATTCCACGAAGCATGTTGTCCAAGTTAATTTTTTGTTGAAGTCAGCTGGTAAAAATCGTTTGGCCAATTGGATTTCTAATGGATTCATGTGTAAATGACGTAATAAAATATATCGAAGTGATTTTATAGAGATGTCCATTTCTCCACAACTTCTTCTCTTTGAAGTTTCTGGATACTCTTCGACTTTGTTTTGTATACGATCAATGTGCACTTGGTTATGTACTATCATCAGCCCTTCTGATCGTGGTAAGTTTAACAATGCACCGAGTTTTCTGTGCCATGCAAAAAAACAATTTACTAAGGTGTGTCTAGATGCATTTCGGGTCTGTAAAATCTGAATGCCCATTAGAAAAGTAAAATTTTACCACTTTGGTTCGTTGCTCGTTGCTGCACTACAAAATTACCTGGTTTACGTCATGCGTTCAACAAAAGTAGTTAAAAATGCCTACAATTAAAACGTTGCAGGCAGTATTATTTCGACAGATGTTGGTACAAAAATGTATGCCAATAACAGAATATGAAAAACTATCGTATCATTTAGGATAAGAGTTTAATCAAACATCGGTAGACTTCGATAAAATCCGCTTTGCCATCATCATAAAACTACGAGGAGAAAATGGATATCAATGGATATTACTAAATGTATGAAGAAAATATGTCTAGATTCCGATCAATTAAAAAATAATTAAATATTTTAAACTGACATTATCTTCAACGTTATTTTATTTTTTAAGTCTTATAAACTCAGCGAACTTCTATTCAAGTGCTTCCCAGTATTATCGTGTCTGTATGAAATTTAGAAGATTTTTATTGAAGTTTATTATACAAAAAGTTTAAAGGGGCTGCTTTCCTCACTTTAGCTTACCCTGGTTATTTTTTCATATAGCCTCTAAGGGCCTCGGAGCCTTCTCGGCAAATCAATGTCCATAAGCTGACGTTATTGCATCGTTAGAATTTAAAGAAATTGTATATCATACATACTTATCTGTATCAATTTTAATTCTCCTAGGGATTATCATATTAATATCAAGTATATCCAAATTAAAATTAATAGCGATGGTCTAAAGAGGGTACCCACTCCTGTCGATTATATGGTTAATAAATTCTATATTTGAAAGAAATATAGAAAACAGTTTATTTTGTGAGACCCACTATTGATGTCTGTATACAGCATTATGTTTCATTATTTAAGCGTATAATCTTCACCAAATATACAAGATTCTTGCAGTTTTTAATCACAAAATAAAAATGTGTCTACTATAACAGATTAGTTTTCCTTACTTACACCTCGATTTATATTTAGAAATTAAGGTTATTTCTTATTCATAACTTGCTTAGTGACATCTTATTACTGTAAACAAATTTTATTTGTTTACAGGGTAAAAGCTATGTTCAGAGAACCACGTAATCAAACATACATTGATCTTCACACAAACAAAACTTAACAATAAAAGAGAAGTTAAATATGTATATACTTAAACACATAAACCTTGCGTTTAGATACAAGAAAAAGAATATATTTATTTTTGGCTTACACTCGCACACAAAAGATTACATTAACATATACACGTATAAGCACTCCTACGTCCACTACAAAAATACAAAGAAATAACAAAACAAACAAGAGATTGCAAATTTGCTAACAATTTATTAAATTAAGTAGAGCTACTAAAGAAATAAAACAGAATCCAATTTAAAACGAAAATAAGGGGAAAATAATAGAAAATATCCAAACAAATATGCATAAACTCTTAAAATCTCTAATCATAATACAAACAGCATTCAACAAAACAAAAATAAATACATAAATTGAAAAGAAAATATAACTGCAAAATAAAAAAAGAAAAATCAAACCAGGACTGTTTTGGCTTTGATATTCAGTGAAGATACACGACTACTTCTTTAAGCACTATTCAACTGGCATATGAACAGAAGTAGAGGCTTCAAGTTAGTCTACTGTATAGTCGTAGTAATAGTGTTAGTGGTAACACGTTGCTCCATATCCTATTTGGTAATATATCCCTCTATAGGCAGTAAAATGTATATTTTTGTCAGAATTTATGCAGTGAATGGCGAAAATGGGAAACATTTATTACCTTTTCTTTTTATAAGATTTATTTCAAAATTTTAAATAATAGGAACTTATATGTTAAAAATATTTCTGCAATTTTAACACAATTAGAGCATTTTATGTTACAAACTTATCGATACCCTTTGGACATATAAATTCGCCAAGACCTTGAAGAAAAACTCTTTTCTAAAAATGTATATTTAAAAACAATACGATTTTATATTTTATTTAGAAAAATGTATTGAGGCATCACGTTATAATCGCGTACGCCGAATCCTAAATATCCTTCACTATTTTTATAGAATTACACAAAATATTTTCTGTTGTTATAGTATTGTTCATTGTTCATTTATCTATTAATAAACTTCCTAAAAAATGTATTACATTTAATTAAATTGTAATCATTGTAAGAATATTGAAAAACTATTCCGATATGCCGATTGGTATGCATTTTCGAAACCAGCTAGGATTTCTCAATATACTCATATGTAAACAACTATTTATGTTACAATTTTATGAAATTAGAATTAGAGAAGTATAGCATTAGTTTTTAAATTTGTCTTTTTCTTAAGCCAGAAAAAAAATTATTTATAATAAATATGGAATTAAATATTTAAGTTTTGGGATTAAAAACAGAAAGCGTATCACTTGAACGACTTTAATAACTAAGAATTATTTTTAAGGGTAAATGTCTGTCATTTATTTTCATTTAGTAATTGAGCGTTATGTTGTAAACAACTTTTTTTTTTTGCTTTTTTTAATAAGATGACGCTAATGCACACCAATTGCTCGTCGAGGCATATATATGGCAAATGTAAAACATGGGTTTGAATATGCGAAAGAGGATAAAGTCTGCTCAGAAGTGTTGATTTTGATACCAAATACGACGATTACCTAGACCAGTAAAACAATATATAGTTATTTGTTCCATTCAGCCCTTCACCATTTTGGTATTAAATGAAAGGGCTTGACCAGTAGAATACAGTCAACTTAAAAAAAAAAAACAACGAAATCTGAACGAAATAGCTGGAGTAATAGAATACATTTAACTAAGTGAAAATTTAAAATCGAAAATCTGACATCCAGACTATGCTACGGTGTGGTGATTATACCTATGTTCGTGATCGTTTAGGTTCGTTCAATTATAGAACTCTTGCCTATCAGACATATTCTGAAGCTTACTCAACAACTCAAACAGCTGTGTGAATATACATAGTTTCCAATTTTATTTATTTTTTATTTCAATAAATATTGACAAGTCACCTAAAATAAAAAAGAGCTTTTTATGAATAATCATACATAACATCAGTAATACGAAACAACATATCTTTTGTATTACACGAAAAATTACTAAGTTTAAGATAAAATACCCAGCGATAGTTTTAATCATAAACGTGTGTTTAAAGTACATATACGATTGGAAACTTTTGAATCTTAAAACACAGCTGATTTGATGAAAATTTTGTGACTAAATACTGCAAGTAATCGCCTATTACGCATTGGTTTTTAGGAAAATAAAACTAGCTGTAGTAAATAAATAAAAAGAGTATAAAATAATAAATAATCATTTTTTTCCTTCATTGTAAACTTTCTTCTAGCAGTGAGTTTGTATTGCCATATAGTTATATGCACATATGTACGTATGAACTGAAATAATGTATGCAGACGATTATGTGTGTTTACTTAGGCCAAAAGCTTATTGAATTGCAAATCAACTACAAACGCATAAATAAAATACTTCATACTCATGCACACATGTACGTCTATTTAAACAAACGCATACTTACTTAAATATGTATTTTTAACACATACACACACATCAACCCATAAACACAGAACCATGTATGAGTGGCTTAAATAAAACGACAGCAAAAAGTCAAACGAGAAATACATACAGGCGTATGTATGTATGTATGTATGTATGTATGTATGTCTTTCAGAACGGTTTAAACAGTATGTTGTAGTAACTTACACAAGGACCAGTAAAGCTGTAGCAGATGTTTAATGTCGACACTTTTTTCTTAAGCAGCAACAGCAATAAAGAGTTTGTGACAGAGAAAAAAGATACGCATTTCCTTTTCTTAGTTGATAAAATATAAAAAAAAAATAACAAAATAAGATTATCGTTTAAATTTTTAAAACAGTTTCCTAGTTAAATAACTATCGTGATGTGAAATGCTTAGGAAGACTTTTGGTCAGCATCTTTTTTTTTTTAAATGCCAAAAGCACTGGGAAATGAAACAAAAGTGAAATGAAAAACAGAAGTATTTAGATTAGTCAACGAAAAAATAAAAAGGAAAATTTAAAAGATGAATCCGATTAGTGATATCTAGATATTTTATTAATTATACGTAAACAGATATGTAAAAAGCAAAAATGTTTTACAATAAAACTTTTTATACGGATTATTTAATAATGAGTCACTTTTTATTTGAGTCTAAATTTACTTATTTTGCATCTTCATACTTGTTTCTGTATAAAAATATAAATTAATAGTTATCTTCTATTATCTGTATTTATTAACACTAGTATTAAAAAATAAAAACTTTCTATATATTTTCACACATATACACAAACATATACACATGTACGAGCACACATACATATATACATATAATCCTATTAAAACATTTTAAGGATTTTAATACTCTTTAATTAAATAAGAGTTTCTACATGAAGACGAAAGTTAAGGAATCCACACACATATGATTTTTATAAACATTAATACTAACACTAAAGTACCAAATATAAATTAAAGCACACACATGCTCACCAACATATAAAATGCAAGTGTATTCAAATAAATTGAAGAGTAGTAGAGAAGTGCTTAAAAGCAAAAGCTCAAATGAAAAATATTTATTTTGTTTGTGTTTTAAAGGGTGTTTTTTATTTATTTATTTTTTGTTATTTGGTTAATGAGTGTATATTTCTTTAGTGTAAAAGACAATTCGTGACATGTGCCAACGCCAAAAATCCTCTGTAAGTTTTGCCATTTTGGTGTGAAGAACAGCCTGCAACATTTCAAAAGCTGCTAATGCACCCTAAAAACAGTACTTTGGTGCGGTCTTTAGACTGATGGAATTAATAGATCGTATTTCTATAAAAACAACAAAAATCACAACGTTACGGTCAATAGAATTGGACTCGGTTGGCATGTGGTTTTAATAAAATGTCACCACATGACAGGCAAGGTTGATGAACATTTTATCTCATATAACCTCATACAATTTATAAACCGCCAAAATAATGCGATTTTACCCTATTAGGATCATTTTTAGGGTTATACGTAAACTTTTTTATATACAAGTACAAGCCAGCTACAATTCCAGCACTTGATATAACATTTAAGTTAAAATTGTTGAAATATCGGCCAAAATGGTGTAAAAAGTATGCCAAAATTGTAACTTACCGAGCAGCAGCAAGCGACAGTTCCATAAAAAAACCTTAAAAAAAGATACTATCACACAATCTTTAATCAATCTAAATAAATTATTCATTAAATTTTGCAAAATTCCTCTGTTTTTTCTCAATTTTTAAAATCGAATCAATTAAAAATTAGGAATTTATGCATAATCCTAAAAACTAAAGCAGTTAAAATTAGAAATATATAAAGCGCTTGTCAATACTGAATATTTAAGACACCAATTTAGGTCGACTCATTTGACCGTGATGTATTTGCAGTAAAAGACACTGTGCGGTATAAATTTTCGTACATTTTGATCTATAATTTCTTTCACAATGTATAGATTTGAAAAAGTTTCGGGGAAAAATATTTTTTTCTCAGGAAATTTACATTCGCCTACGCTAATGCGTTTGGACACAATTGCATTTTATTCGATGTTGGAAGGTCATGTTGTTTTTTACCTACTTTTGCAATTCGATCTGTAACTCTCTTCCTAATATTCCGATTTAGCCCATTTTCAATGCCAAACAAACCTTGTGTATAAGATATATTATGGCAAAATTAACGACCTATAACTTTTTCGAGCTCTATCGTGAACGGACATAGCTATATCGTCCTTAAATAGTATCAGAACGTAGAAAATATATACTTTTTGGGTCTAAAGCATATATTTTGATTTGTTACAAATACAGTGTCAAATATACCCCCACCATTTTTGTTATTGGCGGGTATAAAAAAGTAATAAAACTTACAGAATTTGATTTATGATTCTTAAATTTTTAAAAATTTATCTTTGACGAAAAGCTATTGAATAAAGAAAATTAAGGTGGCACGCCCACTTTAACGTCCACCTCCCATATAATGCTTTATCTCGAATTCATATAATTTTTCTATAGACAATGGTCTTGAAAGTATAAGGGTCTCTGTATTAAAATATCTAAGTCGAATTTATCAACAGAAATTATCAACAGAATTACACTGCTACTTCAACGCACACTTCTCACGTAAATTACTCTTAATGAAATTAAAAAGCTAATAATATTTTTTAACTTCCTCTGGGTATCACATTATTCTTCCGTAAAAATACAACATTGTTGAAAAAAAAAGATTCAGTTTCATTGTAAGACTAAGTTAATAGCAAATCAAAGTTACAAAAAGAAAGTAAAACATATATTCATTTAAAGATGTTCTTCCATAGCGATTACTGTTAATAACAAAATAATTTTTTTAAATTAATAAATCTAAACAACTTCTATTAATTATCACAATTACTTAGCTATATATGTCATTTAAATCGAATGTAATAAAATTTTCTATAAATGTAAATTTTTTTTTATAAAATCTAAACAAGAGCCTTGAGCGTCAAGCGTTGGAGTTTTACATGTGTTTTGTTTATGTTACAATAACAAAATACATGCAAAATTGCAACGCTTGACGCTCAACGCTCTTGTTTAGGTATAGGCGTTACATTTTGAAAAAATATTAAAAAAACATTCAGTTTTTTTAGGCAATAGCGGCCATATTCATAATCAATATTTTACTTTAATAAAAATAAAGGGTTATCCAATTAGTGGTTTCAAAACCACACGTATATTTCTCATCTGAGCTGACATTTATTTAGTAAAAGTTTTTTTTTTGTTATTAAGCAATCCATGTTCGCAAATAGAAAAATATTTATTAAATAAATGAAAAATATTTAACAGGTAACAGAAATCGCGAAATGGATAATACTTTATATACAACAAATATGATTAATCTGAAATTTTAATAAAAATATAAGGGATTTTTAAGGCGTTTTTAAAACAAAGTTCAATTTAAAAGTAATATATAAATTGTTTTTACAATGTTAATAATGTAAAAAATCATAGAACTCCTTGATTTTGATTACCAAAACTTATCTTTGAGTATAAAATTAATAAAAAATATATCTGTAGCAAAAAGGAAAGAAACTGCTTAGATGAACAATGGCTAAAATTGAGATCAAAATTGCAGTTTTTAAAATACCCTCAGGCGAATTTTCAACTATTTTTGACAACAAGAAGTTATGGCATAAAACCTTATTGCTTACATCTTTTCAATGCGCAATATCATATTCACGAATATATGAGAAAAAATTTTGTTAATTTTTTCTGTACATAAAGTTTTAAACATTTTTATACTCAACACCAAAAAATGGTGTGGGCTTATATTCATTTTATCCTTCCATTTTAAACACATCAAAATATTTAATTTATACCCGACAAATATATTTTTTCTGATTCCTGGTTTCATTCCACTTAATTGGGGTTCAAAAGTACCACACAAAATTGGTGGTAGATATTTAAAACTTCACACAGCCCTATTTATTTAAGAAAGAATTACTAAATTCTTTTATTAATCAAGAACTTTGAAAAATGTTTCGGAATTTTAATTTTTTTAATTTTATTATTTACAAAAAATCTATTTTAAAAAAGCTATGTTAATATATATTAAATTTCTTGACTTGTATTGTTCAACTTCGGTATAAATATATTTTAAGCTTAAAACCTACATATGTTTTTTATTTTCTTAATTTCCCCTAATATTGCTGTAGGGTATTATAAAACAAGTAAATATACAAAAGAACTGACATGTTTGTAAAAATGAAACGAAAAGTGTACCAGCAAATATCATGTATATATCGTTAGTCACAAGTATAAAGGTCATATCTCAAATAATTTTATCTTTACACGAGTATCTGAAAACGTAATATGAATTGTGTCGTCATAATGTAACTTCTTTTTTAAAATGGTTTGCAAAATAATATTTTGTTTCTACTGCATTAAGTTTTTAAAACAAAGTGTATTTGTGTGAAATGCATTAGAATCACTGAAAACTCAATTTCGAAAAAAACGCAAGCTAAGGGTGCGAACAGAGTGGCCGCTTGTTGCCGAGTCGACTGACGCTTATTGTGAGAATCTATGCAAGAAAATTGGTCTATACAAATTCGTACAAATAAGCGCGAACAGGTCATAGTGGGCGTCGAACTGGACAGAGCGCAAAGCTGATTAAATACGAGAAAATAGTTCCAAAGCGTATTTCAGCGCCGAAAACATTGTTTATGTTATGTTGTTATGATTTTAACTTGTTTGGAGAACATTTAAAAAAAATAAAATCAAAAATTTAAGAAAACGTTAATAAAACATGCAATCAAAGAATTAAAACAATTATTAAAATTAAAAAGAAAATAAAAATTAAACAAACAAATAAAAATTCAAATAAATAACAAAAATTAAAGAAGATTACAACAATTATAAAAAAATTAAAAAAAACTTATCAACAAAGTTCAACAAGTAAGAGCACTATATTCGGCTGTGCCGAATCTTTTATACCCACCACCAATTTTGTGTACATTTAAAGCACAATATTTATTATTTTGTTAATCGCTATAGAATAATCTCTTTATAATAAAATATGTATCACTTTCTCTGTAGAGGGTGGTTAAATTTTAAGGGCCCATGTTGAAGGTGAACTACACCTAGACGTCAAATTTTTTTTCTGCATTTCATTTGACATTTCTCAATCTCAGACTAACTCAATTTAAACCGTGGAAAGATACGCAATCGAGCAACGCTCTTTGTAATGCACGTAAACTTGTGACTTTTTAAATGTTCAAAAATTTGTTTTACAATTATCTAAAAGAGAACAAATTTTCTTTTACTAAATATTATTTCTAAAATTATAAGTACTATTATTAATTAAATTATGTATTATTAGTATTATTAAAATATTATACTCATTATTTTTATTTGTATTATTATTACATATTTAATTATGATACTAAACATTTATATCTGCAGTAGATTTACTCACACACACACAACCACTAAAGTTTCAATACATGAAGAGATAAAATTTTAAATGTTGCCAAGATTTATAGATTCATGTTGTTTACCTGTTAAAATATTTAACAATAGCAAATGAGTAAAAGAAATGTTGCTGTTTCATGATTGTTGCTAAGATAAATTGATCATGTTGCTTATTGTTAAAATGTTGCAGATTAAATTACTGCTTTGAAACAAAAATTTGTAATAAAAGAAAAGATAGTTTTACAACTTACAATAATCTAATAACTTTAATAATATTAAACGAAAAAAAATGTTTTTTACGTAAATAAAGATATACGTGAAAGTATGTAGCTGTGTTCAGTAATGATATATACTGTCACGGTGGAAGAATTGCTAGTTTTGACCAATGTTGTTAACTTTTCACGGGCAATTGTCTGAGTGGAAGTGTTCAAAGTTTTGATTTTAAATCAGGAAATAATTTTTTATTGCAATTTGTGAAACGAGGTATTGTACAATCAGGTTCCGGTAACCATCATTCTTTTCTTTTGGTCTTTCAAGAAGTACACAACGACATAGCTCTTAAAAGTTTAAATAAATCTTATGCACAAATAAGTACATAAAAATATTAGAAAATTATTTTTTCAAATTGATCATTAAGTGGTTTTAATTATACACACCAAGGTAATTAAAATATTTTTTTACAGTTCAATGAAAAGATTAGAAAGTTTATTAAAATTTATAGTGCTACACCATTAATTTGTGACCAAAGGAAGTTTTTTTTTGAAATATCACCCGTTAAATAAAATTATATTAATCAATCCGCAAATCTATAAAGGTAAATTTTTTTTAATAGAAAATCGTTATTTATAACTTATTTACGCGAAATTTTTATTTTTTTAAATTTTTTTATTAGGAAATCTATCAATTGTTGCGAAATAATTATTACCTCGTGGTGGACTCATTATTTGAGCCACCACTGTGCGTTTTTTTTTTGTTTGTCTACTTCTTTACCAAATTATTGCTCTCTTTTTGATCGATAAGCAATAGTCAATTTAGTTGCTCAGACACATGGTTTCGATTGAATAGGAAGGTACAAAACTCCAAAAGAAGAGAAGAAGAAGAAGAAGCAATTACAAAGTGCTAATAAAATTTTGTAAATTAAAGAATTGACACATTTTTACATAAAAAAAAGCAAGTTTTATATAAAATAAAATGAAGCAACATCAACATGATTTAAGTGTCTAAGCAGCATCATTGCAACAACAACCACCTCTGTGTTCGCCCTTTTAAAAAACTTCGTGTGCAAATTACATCAAAAATTGTGTGTGACTGTGTAAATTCGCAGTAAATATAAGTAAAATTTATTATTGTTATTAAAACAGAAAAAAAATATGAACATAAATTTATATAAATAATTAAAACTTAAACCTAAATTTCCTAATGCTATACATACTTACATATAAACATATATTTAACAAGTGTTAAGAGATAAAGAAAATAACAACAACAAAAAACTTGCCTATAAAATAAATAAAAATAAATTAAAACATGTAACTTAAAATCTAAATTGCACTAGTATCACAGATAATGTATCATAAAAGCATTATGGAATTTATGTTTCATTGTAAATTGTAGTATTAATTAGTTTTTTATTATTTAATTTAGCTAAGTATTTGTACATATTTTTGCTTGGTCACCTTAATTATATCTCTCACATTCATAATATTGCTGACATACACATCTACCTTAACCCGTTAAGAACCAGCATTTGAAGAGGCCTCATCAACAGCTGCTCTCAACATAATCTTATCGGTGAGTGATATAAACATTGTTTTTTATTATTTAAGTTGTGATTTATTACAAGCAAGTACCAATTTTTAAGCTAAGCTTGTTTGTAGTGTTTATAAACATGTGCTGTTTGGAAACATGTTGTCCAAGAGACAATTAATTTAAATGTAAATAGTTAATCAACATTCTCTTTGTTAATGTTGCGTTAAATATTGGGCACACTATCGTCGGTATAATAGACATATACGTAATCCAAGCATAAATATATTTTTGTGTATATTAATGTAATATTTTGTATAACCTTTTTTTTCCTAAACGTGAATATGAATTTTTAAATGTTTTTTTAAATAAATAAGTATTTATATGTAGGTATATACATATATTTTGAATTATCATTTATATACTTCAAAAACAAAATCACATATCCCATTATAGAATTTTTTTTATATACTTTTAATAATTGAATATGTCAAAACCATCTTGAAATATAATTAAATAAATATTGAATTAATATGGAATTGTAAACTTTAAATATTTCTTACAATGTGATGTGTAATCGAAAGTGGTAGGTTGTTTGTGGGATTTTAGTTAATAATTTTCGCGTCACTAAAATCAATGGTAGGGAGGGTTAAGAGGCGCATATCTATCAGACTCCATCTATGATAGATCATCAAAGCTGGTTATGGTTATTTTTTTTTCAGACCTCAGTTGATCATATTGTGGGTTCCGTAACATCTTGTTTTGTTAGATCAACTTTTATAGATTTTTTTAGGGAGTCTATAATAATATTTATGATGAACGTTATATATTGTAATGAGAATTTCCACGAGAACAAGAACCCACCCAACCGACTGACCGCTAGTGGTATGCAATGGCTCCCGTTCGTTCTCTAATTTTCTCCTAGAGCACCTTACAACAATATTCAATTTGTGACATGAGACACCATGGTCACCATATACGTAACGTAAATTGGCACTCCGAAAAGGATGCCTCATATGGCGTTCATAACATAAATTGGCGCCCAATATTAAACCTTCTGGGCCCCACGTTGGGCGCCAATTTATGTTATGAACGCCATACGAGGCATCCTTTTCGGAGTGCCAATTTACGTTACGTATATGGTGACCATGGTGTCTCATGTCACAAATTGAATATTGTTGTAAGGTGCTCTAGGAGAAAATTAGAGAACGAACGGGAGCCATTGCATACCACTAGCGGTCAGTCGGTTGGGTGGGTTCTTGTTCTCGTGGAAATTCTCATTACAATATATAACGTTCATAACATAAATATGGCGCCCAACGTGGGGCCAACGTGGGGCCCAGAAGGTTTAATATATAATTGCTATATATTAGATTTTCTTTGCTCTACATCAATTAAAATTTGTTTAGATTTCATTAACATACGAAATAATTAACTTTATGTATAATTGAAGCATAGTTTTCAAATAATTTTTAGCATTATTCGGAATTTCGATTATCTGAGGTTTCAAGGTTCGGATATATCGACCAATAATTCACTATTAATCCTTTTGAATTCAGGTGAATGTTATACATAAGGGGAATCATTTTGTAGTAGTTTGTAAAGTTTTTGAACATTACTTAATTAATGTAACTGATCTATCGATATCCTGGTTTTTCCCTGGATTTACAATATAATTGCTGCTTGCGATTTATTGTCCGTTAAAATCAGTTTTGTTTGAAATAGTTAATTTGCATATCGGTTTGTTTATTTTCTTGATGGTGTTAACTACTTTTTAAACTCCATAGCCCAGATTTGTTTTCCTATTAACCATACACTAATAAGCTTTTATTTTAACTACCCTTTCAATTCACATCACTAAACGTAAGAGAAAATACATTTGATTATAAAATTATTTCTAATTATTATTTTTATTTTCACTTTGTCATTGGATTTTAGTTTATTAATTATTATTTTAAGCTTTTTTATTATTAGAATTTTTTTATTAATTTAAAAAAATATATGTATATTTATTTTTAAATTGGTAAAAAAAAAAAAAAATAATAATACGATTATTTGTTTTAATGAAATTTGAGTGAGTTAATTTTTTTTTGGATTTTAATTTAAGTCAAATATAGAAAATTTTTTGATATTTAAACTTTTCATATTTGATTATAAAGTTTTTTTTTACAAAATTTTTAGATTTTTCTTATAATTAAATTTCGAACGTTTGTTTCTTAAATCTTGCTTCTACTTGTATACATACATATTGTATGTTAATTTTTATGGTTGTTTTTTTTAAGTAACACTGCTTTCAGCATTTGAATAACTTTAACGTCAGCCTATAGCATAAAAATTTTTTTTTAATATTTTTCTGCAAGAATTTTGCCTACTAAAATATTTACTTGAAATAGTATTAGATATTTAAAAAAAAAGAGTTATTTTTTTAACAGTTTCTGCATTACTATATAGTATTTTCTTGAAGTTTAATTGTTTTATTTAATATTTCATGATTTTTCATCTGTTATAAGTTTCGTTGGTTTTTTTAATTCCACATACTTTTATTTCGTTTTTGAACAAAAAAAACAAAAACAATTTTTTTTCCTGAAGTAAATTTTGAATACAATTTGTTATTATTATGATGGAACGATCACCTCCACAAACCCCATCACAGCCTTTTGCTGTAAATATGACTCAAATTGATCAGAATTGTGAAATTTGTTCCGAAAGAATGTCGGTAGGACAAGATTGCATAACTATTTCCGAATGCAATCACACTTTTCATCGTATTTGCATTGAAAGCCATTTATCAAATTCTGCAGAATGTCCCTTGTGTAAGCGGCCTTGTACTTTAGCAGAATTAAAATCAATAAATTTCCAAAAGCCAAACGTTATTAATAAACCAATTAAAAACTCAAATCGTGGTAGATCTCGTGGTGCAATATCTAAACAATATAACACTCGAAGTCGCGCTATAAACATGTTAAATGAGTCACAAACCCATTCACTTGCGCAAACGTCAAATCCCAATCTTTTGTTAGAAGATCCTCCCACTAATCTTAGAAATACAATAAATTTTAATAATCAAAATTCTCCTCAGATTAACAGGCAACACGTTAATCGTAGAGCTAGTATTGGAAATAATACTCAAAATTTCGATACTTCTTATTTAAATTCTATAATTGAGAATACCGTAACACGTCTGTTACAAAACCTAAATGTAGTTCCAAATTCTCAAAATTTTGCTAATAATGTAAACCGAATACCACCTCTTAGAACACAATCACATTCTCAGAATATTGCACAAAATCGTCAAAATAGTCGTCCATTATCTAATAGTTCATCTGTTGATGAAAACTTTGCCATCAGAGCAGACAAGATAACGTCGATTATCCAAAACTGGAACATCAAATTTGATGGCTCTAGCAATGGGATAGGGGTAGATGAGTTTTTGTATAGAGTAAGAACTTTGACAAAGGAAAATTTTAACAATGACTTTTCATTGATATGTCGAAATCTTCACATACTGTTAGCTGGTAAAGCGCGCGATTGGTACTGGCGCTACCACAAACAGGTCGAAGTCGTAGATTGGTCAGAGTTTTGTGAAGCTCTTAAGTACCAATACAAAGAATTTAAGTCAAGTTTTGACATACATGAGGAAATCAGAAATCGAAAAATGAAGCCGAACGAAAATTTTGAATCGTTTTATGAGTCAATATGTGGCATGTTAGACAAACTTGCAACTCCAATTCCGGAGTCAGATTTGGTAGAAATTTTGACGAGAAACCTCCGACCGGAAATACGCCATGAATTGTTGTACGTTCCAGTGTACTCCATTGCTCACTTACGAAAATTAGTACAGATGAGAGAACAATTAATGGACTCTGATTATTTTAAAAAGAATGTACAAATAAGATTTGGTTCAAATTTTAATTCAAGTCGCCAAGTGGCAGAAGTAGACGGTTCACAAGAAATTAATGCTTCTGATTGTCAAGTTGAACCAAATATAGCAGTCGATGCAATTCAGCACACTTCAAAAACATTTACGTGCTGGAACTGTGATCAAACAGGCCACCACTGGGAAGATTGTTTAGAAAGTCGAAATATTTTTTGTTATGGGTGTGGTCTAGAAAATACATACAAGCCACAATGTACAAAATGTGCAAACGGGAAACTTGCCCTTTCAAAAAACTTATTAGCTCCGAGCAATTACCAAAAATTTCCCTAAAAGAAACCACATCAAAAAATTCAATAAAAAATTCTGAAAGTAAAATTGATATTTTAAAACGTGAGGCAACTGATAATTATAATAGTTACAAATTTTTGAATGAAAAATCTGAAAATGAAAATATAAATAGAATTATTCAGCCAATACTACCTTACCATGTAAAATTAAAAAGATATTTGGAAAAGCGTAGACAAATTTTTGACGTGAATGTCCTTGATAATTTTTCTTCACATAAACCAAAACGTTCAACCATAAGATTACGTACCTATTTTAAAAATCGTAAAATAAGCTCAAATTATATTTTATCGTCAATCGTTAATAATTTATCCGATAAACGCTATTATGCAACCGTAAAATTTTTAAATTTTACAGAATTTGGTCTTCTTGATACAGGTGCTAATATCTCTTGTATAGGTTCAGACTTGGCTAATCATGATTTTAAAAATTTTAAAGAATTTAGTCCTTTAAAAACATACGTAAAGACAGCTGATGGTCGTATGCAACGAGTTTTAGGTTTTTTTAAACGTAGACGTTTCATTTAAAAATGTAGTTAGAAAATTAAAAATGTTAATAGTACCCTCAATTACACAAAGACTTATTTTAGGATTAGATTTTTGGAAATGTTTTAATCTAGCTCCTGAAATTTTTGAAAATGTAGTATGTACGTCTGAGGCTAAATGTCTTCCAAAACCTGTAAAGTCTTTGTCTAGCAATAACCCTATTTTGTCCGAGGTTCAGTCCGTTTCTAGTGCAAATGAATACCCATTAACTGCTAGCCAAAAAGAACAACTTAATGCTATCGTAGCACTTTTCCCAAATTTTGAGAAGCAAGGCTTAGGTCGAACAAGCTTAATTGAACATACCATAAACGTTGGTAATGCAAAACCAGTAAAACAGCGGTTTTATCCCGTATCACCTGCTGTCGAAAATTTGATGTTTCAAGAAGTTGATCGTATGCTTCAATTGGGTGTGATTGAGCCCTCAACTTCACCTTGGAGCTCACCCATGCGACTTGTGGTTAAGCCTAATAAGGTAAGGCTTTGTTTAGATGCCCGTAAAGTAAATGAGGTTACGGAAAAAGATGCGTACCCTCTGCCAAATATTGAAGGCATATTTTCTAGATTGCCCAAGGCTAACATTATTTCTAAGTTAGACCTTAAAGATGCTTATTGGCAAATCGGTTTATCCGATGAATCAAAACCTCTTACTGCCTTTACAGTACCAGGAAGGCCTTTATATCAGTTCGTAGTTATGCCTTTCGGGCTCTGTAATGCCCCTTCAACAATGTGTCGTTTGATGGATAGCCTTATACCACCCGATCTTCGAAATTCGGTATTCGGTTACTTAGATGATCTGATAATTGTATCAGAGGATTTTACGTCACATTTATCTGTACTCGTTCGAATAGCAGATCAATTCACAAGAGCAAATTTAACCTTGAATATCTCTAAGTCAAAATTTTGTGTCACCGAAGTAGATTACTTAGGTTATATAATAGGTCATGGTGGCATTAAAACAGATCCTCAAAAGGTAGAATCCATTCGAAATTGGCCAACCCCTAAAAATATGAAACAAGTGCGTGGTTTTCTCGGTTTAGCAGGCTGGTACCGAAGGTTTGTTGCAAATTTTTCAACTATTGTTAATCCCATTACCGAAGTACTATCGACTAAGCGTAAATTTTGTTGGACTGAAGAGGCCCAAAAATCTTTTGAACAAATTAAAACCATACTTACATCCACTCCGGTATTGTCAAATCCTGACTTTTCGAAAAAGTTTTATTTACATTGCGACGCCAGCGATATTGGCATCGGTGCTGTGTTGGTGCAGTTAGATGATGAAGGGCATGAAAAGCCTATTGCTTTCATGTCGAAAAAACTGAATTCTGCCCAACGCAATTATAGTGTCACCGAACGCGAGTGCTTGGCAGCGCTAGAAGCAATCAAGAAATTTAGATGTTATCTTGAACTGCAAGAATTTGAGGTTATAACCGATCATTCTTCTTTGATGTGGCTTATGAAACAGCAGGATGTGACAGGTCGATTGGCAAGGTGGGTGTGGAAACTGCAGGGTTATAAATTTACCATCAGTCACAGAAAGGGAAAAGATAATGTGGTACCAGATGCTCTGTCGAGAATTACCTTTGAAGAAATTGCTGATATCGAATTGGCCGAACCGGAAATAGATCTTAATTCGTCTCATTTTCAAGATATCGATTATATAGAACTTAAAAAGAATATAGAGGAGAATTCGAATAAATTCCCCGATCTTAAGGTTGTAGATAATTATGTTTATATAAGAACTGCTCATTATATGGGAGATATAGATCAAGAAAATGAAGCCTGGAAACTTTGGCTACCTCAAAACTTAAGAAAATCTGTTATTTCAAGATTTCATGACTCTCCTATAGCGTCACATGGTGGCATTGTAAAAACGTTAGAATTAATTCGTCGAAAATTCTATTGGCCTGGAATGGTCCGGGACGTTAGAAAGTATATAGGGTCATGTGAAACATGCAAACAGTGCAAAGCCCCTAACGTTACTTTAAAACCTAACATGGGGAATCATATTATCTCTGTAAGGCCTTTTCAAAGACTGTACGTCGATATTTTAGGACCTTACCCGCGTAGTAAGCAAGGAAACATTGGAATTTTTATTGTACTCGATCATTTAACCAAATTCCACTGGTTATGTCCCCTTAAAAAATTTAACTCCTCTATTATACAAAAATATCTTTTAGAACAAATCTTCCATGTATACGGTGTACCGGAAACGTTAGTAAGTGATAATGGCTCTCAATTTTAAGCCAATGAATTTAATGCATTTTTAACGGAAATGGGAATTAAACATACATATACCGCAATTTACTCACCGCAATCTAATGCCTCGGAGAGAGTCAACAGATCTATTATATCTGGAATTAAGTCGTATTTGAAAAAAGATCAAACTTTGTGGGACAAAAATCTAAGTTTTATTAGCTGTGCATTAAGGAATTCATTCCACCAATCGATTCATTCTTCTCCATATCATGCAGTTTTTGGACAAGAGATGATTACTCATGGGAGCTCTTATACATTGCTTCGAAATTTAAATTTGCTTAATGAACCTACAATAAAATTAGATAGAGATGATAAAATTCAATTGATTCATAACGATCTTAGAAATAATATAAAAATAGCATATGAGAAAAGCAAAAATCAATACAATTTGAGAACAAGACCAATTTCATATAACATAGGTCAATAGGTTTATCGAAGGAACTTTGCGCAGTCAAATTTTGAGAAAAAATTTAATTCGAAATTGGCTCCTACTTTTTTAAAATCAAAAATAAAAGAAAAAATCGGTAACAATTATTACGTATTGGAAGATGAAAATGGTAAAATTTTAGGTACATATCACGCAAAAGACCTGCGTCCGTAAATCTAATTCCTCCTAATACTGATGCCTAAAAGACCAGTATTATGCGGTTTTGTAATGCACGTAAACTTGTGACTTTTTAAATGTTCAAAAATTTGTTTTACAATTATCTAAAAGAGAACAAATTTTCTTTTACTAAATATTATTTCTAAAATTATAAGTACTATTATTAATTAAATTATGTATTATTAGTATTATTAAAATATTATACTCATTATTTTTATTTGTATTATTATTACATATTTAATTATGATACTAAACATTTATATCTGCAGTAGATTTACTCACACACACACAACCACTAAAGTTTCAATACATGAAGAGATAAAATTTTAAATGTTGCCAAGATTTATAGATTCATGTTGTTTACCTGTTAAAATATTTAACAATAGCAAATGAGTAAAAGAAATGTTGCTGTTTCATGATTGTTGCTAAGATAAATTGATCATGTTGCTTATTGTTAAAATGTTGCAGATTAAATTACTGCTTTGAAACAAAAATTTGTAATAAAAGAAAAGATAGTTTTACAACTTACAATAATCTAATAACTTTAATAATATTAAACGAAAAAAAATGTTTTTTACGTAAATAAAGATATACGTGAAAGTATGTAGCTGTGTTCAGTAATGATATATACTGTCACGGTGGAAGAATTGCTAGTTTTGACCAATGTTGTTAACTTTTCACGGGCAATTGTCTGAGTGGAAGTGTTCAAAGTTTTGATTTTAAATCAGGAAATAATTTTTTATTGCAATTTGTGAAACGAGGTATTGTACAGTCAGGTTCCGGTAACCATCATTCTTTTCTTTTGGTCTTTCAAGAAGTACACAACGACATAGCCCTTAAAAGTTTAAATAAATCTTATGCACAAATAAGTACATAAAAATATTAGAAAATTATTTTTTCAAATTGATCATTAAGTGGTTTCAATTATACACACCAAGGTAATTAAAATATTTTTTTACAGTTCAATGAAAAGATTAGAAAGTTTATTAAAATTTATAGTGCTACACCATTAATTTGTGACCAAAGGAAGTTTTTTTTTGAAATATCACCCGTTAAATAAAATTATATTAATCAATCCGCAAATCTATAAAGGTAAATTTTTTTTAATAGAAAATCGTTATTTATAACTTATTTACGCGAAATTTTTATTTTTTTAAATTTTTTTATTAGGAAATCTATCAATTGTTGCGAAATAATTATTACCTCGTGGTGGACTCATTATTTGAGCCACCACTGTGCGTTTTTTTTTTTGTTTGTCTACTTCTTTACCAAATTATTGCTCTCTTTTTGATCGATAAGCAATAGTCAATTTAGTTGCTCAGACACATGGTTTCGATTGAATAGGAAGGTACAAAACTCCAAAAGAAGAGAAGAAGAAGAAGAAGCAATTACAAAGTGCTAATAAAATTTTGTAAATTAAAGAATTGACACATTTTTACATAAAAAAAAGCAAGTTTTATATAAAATAAAATGAAGCAACATCAACATGATTTAAGTGTCTAAGCAGCATCATTGCAACAACAACCACCTCTGTGTTCGTCCTTTTAAAAAACTTCGTGTGCAAATTACATCAAAAATTGTGTGTGACTGTGTAAATTCGCAGTAAATATAAGTAAAATTTATTATTGTTATTAAAACAGAAAAAAAATATGAACATAAATTTATATAAATAATTAAAACTTAAACCTAAATTTCCTAATGCTATACATACTTACATATAAACATATATTTAACAAGTGTTAAGAGATAAAGAAAATAACAACAACAAAAAACTTGCCTATAAAATAAATAAAAATAAATTAAAACATGTAACTTAAAATCTAAATTGCACTAGTATCACAGATAATGTATCATAAAAGCATTATGGAATTTATGTTTCATTGTAAATTGTAGTATTAATTAGTTTTTTATTATTTAATTTAGCTAAGTATTTGTACATATTTTTGCTTGGTCACCTTAATTATATCTCTCACATTCATAATATTGCTGACATACACATCTACCTTAACCCGTTAAGAACCAGCATTTGAAGAGGCCTCATCAACAGCTGCTCTCAACATAATCTTATCGGTGAGTGATATAAACATTGTTTTTTATTATTTAAGTTGTGATTTATTACAAGCAAGTACCAATTTTTAAGCTAAGCTTGTTTGTAGTGTTTATAAACATGTGCTGTTTGGAAACATGTTGTCCAAGAGACAATTAATTTAAATGTAAATAGTTAATCAACATTCTCTTTGTTAATGTTGCGTTAAATATTGGGCACACTATCGTCGGTATAATAGACATATACGTAATCCAAGCATAAATATATTTTTGTGTATATTAATGTAATATTTTGTATAACCTTTTTTTTCCTAAACGTGAATATGAATTTTTAAATGTTTTTTTAAATAAATAAGTATTTATATGTAGGTATATACATATATTTTGAATTATCATTTATATACTTCAAAAACAAAATCACATATCCCATTATAGAATTTTTTTTATATACTTTTAATAATTGAATATGTCAAAACCATCTTGAAATATAATTAAATAAATATTGAATTAATATGGAATTGTAAACTTTAAATATTTCTTACAATGTGATGTGTAATCGAAAGTGGTAGGTTGTTTGTGGGATTTTAGTTAATAATTTTCGCGTCACTAAAATCAATGGTAGGGAGGGTTAAGAGGCGCATATCTATCAGACTCCATCTATGATAGATCATCAAAGCTGGTTATGGTTATTTTTTTTTCAGACCTCAGTTGATCATATTGTGGGTTCCGTAACATCTTGTTTTGTTAGATCAACTTTTATAGATTTTTTTAGGGAGTCTATAATAATATTTATGATGAACGTTATATATTGTAATGAGAATTTCCACGAGAACAAGAACCCACCCAACCGACTGACCGCTAGTGGTATGCAATGGCTCCCGTTCGTTCTCTAATTTTCTCCTAGAGCACCTTACAACAATATTCAATTTGTGACATGAGACACCATGGTCACCATATACGTAACGTAAATTGGCACTCCGAAAAGGATGCCTCGTATGGCGTTCATAACATCTTAAAGATTTTTATAAAAATGGGCATTCAAATCAAAATGCATTTTGTGCACTTCGTGATTCTTTTGGTCAACATAATCGTTCGAATTCATCCACAATCGTGAGAATTGTAAAAAATATTTAAATGTCTTTGCAGACATGAAAACATCTGTGAATGCCATCTTAGTTCGTTGAATGGAAAACATTGCTGTTTTTCACGATAACGTGGCAAAAGAGCAAGCAACCTCGACTCATCATCGTGCCCAACAATCGAGCATCCACAGTGTCATTGAAAATTTGGACTATCGGATCGTGGTGTGCCGCCTAGGTTGGGGGGCCTTTTAGCCGATATTTTGTTCCATACATAATAATAATTTCATAATAATTTTATTCAAAATCAACATAGTCCCTTAAAATTAAACCACCCATTATAACTTCGGTATGCTAGTAAAATGTTTTCGTAAATTTAGTCTTTCAATGAAAGTGGCCGTTAAAATACGCGTGTCAATAAAGTTTCTGCTAATAAACATAACTTAGATATTTCAATATAGTCCTTTAGTATTCCAAAATCTTTATTCATAGAGAATTTACATGAATTTAAGAGGAAGAAAGTGAATTTAAGGTTAAATTTTAAGGGCCACAGGGTGATTTAAAATATACATTCTCTGCATTTTTCTAAAATGGGAAATTTATTAGTAAGATTTTGATTTTTAAACTTCTATAACATTTTGCTTTTAAAAGATTTTCAAACGAAATAAGTTTTGTATAATTTTAAAATTTGTTAGCCATTAGTACATGAAAATAAATTGTTTATAATGTTTAGAGACAATTTTTTTTGACTTAGGTCAAAATTTTCCTAAATTCCCATTTTTAATAGAGCATAACTTCAGGAGAACATAAGCATAAGTTGTTAGCATACCATCTAGTAGTTGCTAGTAGAGTCATCTATCTTATCATCTTTATCTTATATTTTGCTACAGTACAATAAATGGCGCAGTGTAAGATGAATAAATGCTAATATATATGACTAATATATTTTTATAAAAATTTAAGGAAAGAAGTGTGCGTGGCACATCTATTTTCCGTTACAACGAAGACTACGACCAAAAAGCCATGTTTGCAAAATTTCAGAATCTTACATATAGTTTTGTCAGTTTTATTTCGTTTTAAATTTGAAATATACACTGTGCGGTATAAATTTTCGTACATTTTTATCTATAACTCGTTTCCTAATTCATAGATTTAAGCGATTTTCAGGGAAAAATATTCTTTTGACTCGATAAATATATATTCGAAGTTTCATGACTACGTTAAAGTGGGCGTTATAGTAGGCGTGTCAAAGTTGTTTTTGCTAATGAGTACAACTTAGGTGTTTCAATATAGTCCTTTATTATTCCAAAATCTTTATTAATAGAGAAATTATATGAATTTTAGGTAAAACGTTATATGGGAGGTGGGCGTAAAAGTGGGCGTGGCACCTTAATTTTCTGGCACAGTAATGTCATTGCCTATGGGGATATACGTAGCAAATTTTATCATCATATATCTAATTTTGGCGGTTTTATGAGTATTTAAATTTCATTAACGGTAGATAACGTGAAAAGTGGGCGTTATAGTAGGCGTGTCAAAATTGTTTTTTCTAATGAGCACAACCTAGATGTTTCAATATAGCCCTTTATTATTCTAAAATCTATATCAATAGAGAAATTATATGAATTTTAGTTAAAACGTTTTATGGGAGGTGGGCGTAAAAGTAGGCGTGGCACATTGATTTTCCGTGTCAAAAAAGCGTCTCACCAAAAAGCAAAGTGTGCAAAACTTCAGAGTCGTACGTCTAATTTTGTTGCTTTTATGACGTTTTTGTTTTTAAATATACCGAAAAATACACTGTGCGGTATAAATTTTCGTACATTTTGATCGATAACTCCTCTCCTAATGTATAGATTTAGATAATTTTCGGGGAAAAATATTGTTTTTACTCTGGAAATATATATTCGGAGTTTCAGGAGTCTACGTTAATGCGTTTGGACACAATTCGATTTTATTCGATGTTCGAAGGACACGGTTTTTTCGACCTACTCTTGCTTTTCGAGCTATAACTCTCTTCATAATATTCCGATTTAGCCCATTTTCAATACCAAACAAACCTTGTCTATAAGAAAGATTCTGGCAAAATTTGAGCCCCCTAGCTTTTTCGGTGCGACCTCTATCGTGCTTTCAACAGACGGACAGACGGACGGACATAGCTAGATGGTCATCAAATCAAACCCTGATTCAGAATATATATACTTTATGGGGCCTAAAATGGATATTTCGATGTGTTACAAACGGAATGACAAAATGAATATACCCCCACCATTTTTTTGGTGGCGGGTATAAAAAAATAAAAATGCAATAAAGATTTTAAGAATAATTGAAGAAATGCGTTAATTAATAAAATTTTAAAACTCAATGTCAAACCCAAATGCATACATAAAACACATATAATAAGATAAAATATCAGCGCTAATTCTCGCATCCACTATGCACACTCAAACTTGTTTCTCGCATGAACAAGTTCTCGCAATAAGCGTCAGTCGGCTCGGCTCGGCAAAAAGCGGCCACTCTGTTCGCATCCTAAGGCCTTTCTACTTGCAACCATCGATATGCATGTACTTATGTATGTATGTCTTTATAAAAAAAAAGGATATTAAAATATTAAGTGACACGAATAATGGCGACACCAAAACATCATTAACACTGTTTACTTAGAACAGAATCTTACGCAAGAGCAACAAACATATACTTTTCTACCAAAGAGAAACATATGAAATGGTTAGTATGTGTCTGACATTAAAATCAACGTTATACACTTACAACAAAGGCAAACTAATTCTACACCTCCAACTTGCAAGCGCAAATAAACATTTTTACTAACCAAAAGTTGAAAATAATACAATCTTTGTAAGGCTCAACATTCTTCTATTTTTACTTCATACTCGTTTGTTTAGAATGTTCGTTTGTTGATTTTAACAGCCCTATAACTAAATTGTGTTAATATCTATATGTTTTTAAAACGTATTTACAAATTTAACTAACACAATGCAAAATAAAAGAATGACTAACATGATAGGAACAATAACAATGTAATGCTGGTTTAAAATCACACACACACATACACACTCTTTGAAAACAACAAATTGTAAAAGCATCCATATGTATGCGATTAAAATGCCAAGGGGTGGTTGGTTACCACAAAAAAAAAAAAAAAACTCATGGTGTCGAAAGACAATCTGAGTGTTAAGTTCACGCCGATGTTGTTATGCAATAAAATTCTACTTAACAGAGTGTTAAATTCAACTTAAAATAAAGAAAAACTAAAAACAAAGTAGTAAAAACAGATCAATGCAAAATGAGAACAAACAAGTAAGAGTGCTATATTCGGCCGTACCGAATCTTATATACCCTTCATAACGTGTAGTCATGCAATAGCAATTGTTTGTATAACCATTCATCTCATATAAGATACGTACACACTTACATATATATACATATAAAAGCAATAAAAGCAATAAAAATATAAATAATATATAAACAAGTAAGAGCACTATATTCGGCTGTGCCGAATCTTTTATACCCACCACCAATTTTGTGTATATTTAAGGCACAATATTTATTATTTTGTTAATCGCTATTGAATAATATCTTTATAATAAAATATGTATCACTTTCTTTGTAGAGGGTGGTTAAATTTTAAGGACCCATGTTGAAGGTGAACTACAGCTAGTCTTTAAATTTGTTTTCTGCATTTCATTTGACATTTCTCAATCTCAAACTTACTCAATTTGATCCGTGGAAAGATACGCAAATGAGCAACGCTTTAAAGTTATTCAGGTTTTTTATGAAAATGGGCATTTAAATCAAAATGCATTTTGTGCACTTCGTAATTCTTTTGGTCAACATAATCGTTCAAATTCGCCCACAATCGGGAGAATTGTAAAAAATATTTAAATTTCTGCAAAACAGGTCTGTATAAAATGTTAGAAAATCTGTGAATGCCTTCTTAGTTCGTTGAATGGGAACCATTGCTGTTTTTTGCGATAGTGTGGAAAAAGAGCAGTCAACCTCGACTCATCATCGTGCCCAACAATTGAGCATCAACATTGTCATTGAAAACTGGGACAATCAGATAGAGGAGTGGGCCAAGGATAGGGGTGGACATTTGGCCGATATTTTGTTAAATACATAATTTAACCGTACATATATTATCATTACAAAAAGAAATAATAATAATTTCTTAAATAATTTGTGTTTTATTTAAAATCAACATCGGCCCTTAAAATTTGAACACCCTTTTTAACTTCGAAAATGTAGTCTTTCAACGAAAGTGGGCATTAAAGTAGGCGTGTCAATAAAGTTTCTGCTAATAAATACAACTTAGATATTTCAATATAGTTCTTTATTTTCCCAAAAACTTTGTCAATAGAGAAATTACATGAATTTAAGAAAAACCGTTCTATGGGAGGTAGGCGTTATAGTAGGCGTGTCACCTTAACTTTTTGGCACAATAATGAAACTGCCTAGGGGGATATACGTAGCAAATTTGACCATCATACATCTAATTTTGGCGGTTTTATGAGCTTTAACATTTCATTAACGGTAGATAACGTGAAAATTGGGCGTTATAGTAGGCGTGTCAAAGTTGTTTTTAGGAATGAGTACATTTTAGATGTTTCAATATAGCCTTTTGTTAATCCAAAATCTTTATTAATAGAGAAATTATATGAATTTTAGGTAAGACGTTATATGGGAGGTGGGCGTAAAAGTGGGCGTGTCACCTTAATTTTTTGGCACAATAATGAAACTGCCTAGGGGGACATACGTAGCAAATTTGACCATCATACATCTAATTTTGGCGGTTTTATGAGCTTTTAAATTTCATTAACGGTAGATAACGTGAAAAGTGGGCGTTATAGTAGGCGTGTCAAAGTTATTTTTACGAATGAGTACATTTTAGATGTTTCAATATAGCCTTTTATTATTCCAAAATCTTTTTTAATAGAGAAATTATATGAATTTTAGGTAAGACGTTATATGGGAGGTGGGCGTAAAAGTGGGCGTGTCACCTTAATTTTTTGGCACAATAATGACATTGCCTAGGGAGATATACGTAGCAAATTTGATCATCATACCTCTAATTTTGGCGGTTTTATGAGCTTTTAAATTTCATTAACGGTAGATAACGTGAAAAGTGGGCGTTATAGTAGGCGTGTCAAAATTATTTTTACGAATGAGTACATTTTAGGTGTTTCAATGTAGCCCTTTATTATTCCAAAATCGTTATTAATAGAGAAATTATATGAATTTTAGGTAAAACGTTATATGGGAGGTGGGCGTAAAAGTGGGCGTGGCACATTGATTTTTCGTTAAAAAAAAGCCTCTCACCAAAAAACAAAGTGTGCAAAATTTCAGGGTCGTACATCCAATTTTGTTGCTTTTATGACGTTTTTGTTTTTAAATATACCGAAAAATACACTGTGCGGTATAAATTTTCGTACATTTTGATCGATAAATCCTTTCCTAATGCATAGATTTAGATAATTTTCGAGGAATAATATTGTTTTTACTCAGGAAATATATATTCGAAGTTTCATGAGTCTACGTTAATGCGTTTGGACACAATTCCATTTTATTCGATGTTCGAAGGACACGGTTTTTTCGACCTACTCTTGCTTTTCGAGCTATAACTCTCTTCCTAATATTCCGATTTAGCCCATTTTCAATACCAAATAAACCTTGTCTATAAGAAAGATTCTGGCAAAATTTGAGCCCCTAGCTTTTTCGGTGCGACCTCTATCGTGCTTTCAACAGACGGACAGACGGACGGACATAGCTAGATCGTCATCAAATCAAACCCTGATTCAGAATATATATACTTTATGGGGTCTAAAATGGATATTTCGATGTGTTACAAACGGAATGACAAAATGAATATACCCCCACCATTTTTTTGGTGGCGGGTATAAAAAAAGGAAAAAAAAAAATTTTGGCTCAGCTGGGATTCGATGGCACGTTCACTCTGACTACGTTTGTATGTATGTATGTGTTGTATGTTGTTGTTGAGAAAAAAACGAGGTGGTCGTGGTTTTTTCCTCGTATCTCAATTGTTTTCGTACCGATTTTTCCGATTTTCAATATCGATCTACTCTTAAATATTTCTGATATTTTAATATCTCACGCGGATCCAGGCGATGTCGGGGGGCTTTAAAAAGTTGATTTCAACATACACACAGACAGACGGACAAACTGGCAGAGCTTAATCGTCTCCGCTATTCATGAGCTTTCAGAAAATATATACTTCATGGGGTCGGAAATGAAAATTGTAGAAATTTTACACGGAATGACAAACCTATTATACCCTTTTTCACTTTTGTGTAAAAATAATACTTTATCTCTAACAGCCAGTCAAATCTGATATTGCAATATGAACACACATTTTTATATATATATCTAAGTATGTGATTCGATACAATTGAAAAGATGAACTTGCAAGAGATTTTGTTTGTACTTAGTTAAATTTGAATACACATTTTCTTTGTCAACAATTGTTGTATAAATTTTAGATTAAGTTTGATTTATATTATCGATAAATAATTTGAATTCAAAAAAATCTATTAAGAACTGCAATATTTCTTATAAAGCGTGACACAACCAGAATGCATTTTTTCATTTTAAAACAAAAATATGTACTTTTTGAGGTAGCTGTAAGTTTTTATTGTGTTGTAATGAAAAGACATGCTCCGATTTAGTACGGAATAAAATATGCGACAAATAGCCCCCACAACTCTGATGATAGACAATAACTCTTTTCGGGAAATTTTCGGTGACTTTTTTCAAAGAAATGTTGCTGATGACGCCTTCAATCTCGGATTTAACCTCAGTAGTTGTTTTTGGCTTATTCGGATAAGACCGAAGCGCTAAAACATATGATTTTCTTAGCTATTAGTTATTTTTTAGGATAATTTGTTCTAGAAATTCATTGAAAACCGTCCAGTTGAGATTACAATACCGCAGTTATAAAGCTCCTATAACGAATATCGTTTACAGTCTCTGCAATTTAGTCCTCATCTTAAAAAAAGTAGGACCTACTTACACCGCCTAACAAAGCTCCATATCGGAAAGTTGCACTAAATTTGTTTCTCATAGATTACATGGGGATTTTCTGAGTCCTAAATACGAAGAATTAACGAAACCATTTAGATGGAAATGCGCTCCATCACTTTGCTCCATTACCTATTGAAAGCATTGCTGGCGCCTTTTATCGTCTTTTCAGCTTTTGAGTAAGATGAATTTAATATGCTTGAAGGTTAAGGTCTGTTAAAACTCGCTGCGTTGCTAAAGTAGTTGAAGTTGATATTTGATATTTATGGATTTTCGATGACATTTTCGTTTAAAACAGCAATGATTTCAAGAGACCTGCCCAGTTTTTTTTAAAGTTTTTACCACCCTTTGAATAGTTGACTAGATGCACTTTATCGATTTAAAATTCTTTTAGGAGCAGTCTTAGCACAACTTTAAAAATTTTTGTAATAAATTTTTACAATTATAATGCATTGCTCTTTTGAAAAGCGCTCAATTTTTAATAATCGGAATATATGTTTATTCCGGTTTAATATGCAAGCCTGATTAATCTACTTTTTAAGTAAATTGAGATTTTGATGCCGAGTGGTAGAGAAAGATACTCCTCGTCGACCAACATGTAGTTTTTCTTCAATTTTGTTCATGAAGTGTGTAAAAACGGTTAATAAGAAAAACTGCTAAGTTCTTTACAGACAAACTTTTGTCAGAAAAACTGCTAAATCTAGTACACTATTAGTTCAGTTTTCATTACTAACTCCAATTTGGTTGTTTTTTTTTCGTTAATTTTTTATTTTTTAGGTTGTAGTCATACATGAATAATACCATTAAATAAACCAACTATATTTTTGGTTGTCCTCTCAAGCTACAAATATGGAATATAAGAAGTTTTTTGTATCTTCTGTAAAATTTGCTGAAAGGGAGTTAGCAGGTTCGCATATTAAGGCGACGATATATGAAAACTGCGAATTTCAGAGTTGCCGCTAGCATTAAGAAAATTACACTAAATTTAACAAGTAAGAGCACTATATTCGGCTGTGCCGAATCTTTTATACCCACCACCAATTTTGTGTACATTTAAAGCACAATAATTATTATTTTGTTAATGGCTTTCTTTGTAGAGGGTGGTTAAATTTTAAATTTAAAACAGAGGCCGAATTACGGCACTCGAACGTGATCGAAATTTGAAAACTCTTATTAGAATCTATATACCTAAAGCATACTCGATCGTTCTAGTAAAATTTCGATCGATATCGAATGCCGTAATTCGGCCCCAGGTCTGTATAAAATGTTAGAACATCTATGAATGCCTTCTAAATTCGTTAAATGAGAAGCATTGCTGTTTATCGCGATAGTGTGGCAAAAAAACAGTCAACTTCGACTCATCATCGTGCCAAACAATTGAGCATCAGCAATGTTATTTAAAATTGGGACTATCAGATCGAGGTGTGCCGTTGAGGTCGCGGGGCCATTTGGCCGATATTTTGTTCCATACATAATTGAACCATACAAATATTATCATTAAAAAAGAAATGATAATAATTTCCTAAATAATTTGTGTTTTATTCAAAATCAACATCGGCCCTTAAAATTTAACCACCCTTTATAACTTGGATATGCTGGTAAAATGTTTTCGTAAATTAAGTGTTTCAGTGAAAATGGGCGTTAAAGTAAGCGTGTCAATAAAATTTCTGCTAATAAATACAACTTAGATATTTCAATATAGTCCGTAATTCTTCCAAAATATTTATTCATTGAGAAATTATATGAATTTGAAATAAAGCATTATATAGGATGTGGGCGTAAGAGTGGGCGTGTCACCTTAAGTTTCTGGCATAACAATAACATTGACTAGAAGGATTTCCGTAGCAAATTTTATCATCATACCTCTAATTTTGTCGGTTTTATAAATTTAAATTTCATTAACAGTAAATAACGTGGAAAGTGAGCGTTATAGTAGGTGTGTCGAAGTTATTTATGCTAATAAATACAACTTAGATATTTCAATAAAGTCCTTTATTATTCGATTTATAGAGAAATTATAAGAATTTGAGAGAAAACGTTGTATGGGAGGTTGGCGTGTCACATTTATTTTCCGTCAGAAGAAAGCCTTTGACCAAAAAGCAATTCCTGCAAAATTTCAGAATCGTAGATCTAAATTTGGCACTCTTATTAGGTTTAAAATTTTTAACAGATTGGAAAATACACTGCGCGGTATAAATTTTCGTACATTTTGATCTCTAACTCCCTTCCTAATACATGCATTTAGGCAATTTTTCTTTCTTCCTTATACTCCGATTTAGCCAATTTTCTATTCCAAACAAACCTTGTGTATAAGACATATTCTGGCAAAATTTGAGCCCACTAGCTTTTTCGATGGGACCTCTATCGTGCTTTTAACAGACGGACATACGGACGGACATAGCTAGATCGTCGTCAAATAAAACTCCGATTAAGAATATACATACCATTTTTTTGGTGGCGGATATAAAAACTCAAATACTTCAAAAAAACACTTTACAAAAAAATTTGTTTAGCTCTTTTACTAAAATTTTGCAAAAAATATTTGACCTTGTGTCACAAAAATTGGTCTGCTGATAACGGTCGGATCGTAACGGGAATAAAATGGGGTATAGGGGTATAGAGGAGAGTTTTATCTACTAAATGGTGCTAATTTCTTTTTGTTATCTTATGTTTTCTAGAAGTTATGGTGTATTAAAAAAAGGAATTTAGGAAAATTTAGACCTAAAGATAAAAAAAAATTATTTCTAAACATTATAAACAATTTATTTTCATGTACTAATGGCTAACAAATTTTAAAATTATACAAAACTTATTTCGTTTGAAAATCTTCTAAAAGTAAAATGTTATAGAACCTTAAAAATCAAAATCTTACTAATAAATTTCCTGTTTTAGCAAAATGCTGAGCATGTCTATTTTGAGTCACCCTGTGGCCCTTAAAATTTAACCACCCTTTACAAAAAAATAGATAGATAAAAAAAAAATTTGTTAAAATATGTATTTTAAATATTCAAATACTTATTTTAAATCTACTGATGCACATTTTTTTTTAATATTTTTAAATCTTAAACCTCATAAGACTGTGTGTACAACTATATGTAAAGTTGGGCACAAATCATTACTCTAGTTAATTTTTGTCAACAAACTTCGGTCATTTTCGTTTTCACAAACCCCTATAAAATTCTTTTGTAGTTTGTGCAAAAAAATGTTACTAGAGTCATCTAGTGTTCTACGTGATGTTTAGCAAAGACATCATCCTCAGTGTTTGCAAAATGTAGTGGCGCCTTCAACAGATGTCGCCATCTGCAACGAATAAATGCTAATGAATATGACTAATATATTTTTATAAAAATTTAAAAAAAAAGTGGGCGTGGCACATTTATTTTCCGTTATAACGAAGACTTTGACCAAAAAACCATGTTTGCAAAATTTCAGAACCGTACATATAGTTTTGTCAGTTTTATTACGTTTTAAACTTCAAATATACACTGAGCGGTATAAATTTTCGTACATTTTGACCTATAACTCCTTTTCTAATGCATAGATTTAAGCAATTTTTGGGGAGAAATATTCTTTTGACTCGAGAAATATATATATTCAAAGTTTCATGGCTCTACGTTTATGCGTTTGGACACAATTCCTTTTTTTTTCGATGTTTGAAGGACACGGTTTTTTCGACCTATTCTTGCTTTACGAGCTATAACTCTCTTTCTAATATTCCGATTTAGCCCATTTTCAATACCAAACAAACCTTGTCTATTAGAAAGATTCTGGCAAAATTTGAGCCCTGTAGCTTTTTCGGTGCGACCTCTATCGTGCTTTCAACAGACGGACAGACGGACAGACGGACGGACATAGCTAGATCGTCATCAAATCAAACCCCGATTCAGAATATATATACTTTATGGGGTCTAAAATGGATATTTCGATGTGTTACAAACGGAATGACAAAATGAATATACCCCCACCATTTTTTTGGTGGCGGGTATAAAAATTCATTCATATTAAGATACCCTTTATTTAAAGGTATCCTGCATTCTCAAGTTGAATTGAAAGATGTGTACAGTATTTTGTTGTAAAATTTATAAAACCTCATTTGTTAGAAAAAGCAGTTATATAAGGTCAAAACTCCCTTTACTTGGTTTAATTACACAGTTTAATTACTTTTAAATTCTTAACTCATCTATGGATGAAAGAAATATATCTGAAGTGAACATTTATAGTTTCCATCGAAGTATACCTATTTAAACCATACATTAATTATACGGTTTTGGTTGAAAAAAAATAAAACATATTTCTTTAAGTTTTCTGTTGCAAAATTGCCTTATTTTATTATTTTCTATTAATAAAAATAGTACAGCACTAAAAACCTAATGAATTGAACTTAAATAAACTAATTGTATTTGCGAGAGCTAACAATAAAAAGAGACATGAAATTGGACTTTAATCTAGGACGCCATCTTGATTTTTTTTCTTTTCACATCTAATCCGGTTATTTTCCTACTATGTGGAAGGACTCTTTCATTATACCATTATTCAAGACTGGCTGCAAAAGTAATACCGCTAGTTATAGAAGTATTGCTAACCTTAGCACTATACCTAAACTTTTTGAGAAAATTATAACTGACCATCTTTGCCATCATGTCACATCTACATATATTGTCTCCTTTACAACATGGTTTTCCGTAAAGGTTGTTCGACAGTTACAAATCTATTGCAGTTTACTACGATTGTCAATCGTGGTTTCATCGAACAAAAGCAAACTGATGTTATTTACACCGACTTAAGCAAAGCCTTTGATAAAGTCAAACATAAACTTCTAATAAAAAAAACTTGATGTAATAAGATTTACACAGAACTTTCTTTAAGTGGATTTAATCGTACTTGACAAATAGAAAACAAAATGTTCGTTTTAAAAACATTATCTCTAAACCAATAGCCGTTGTTTCTGGTATTCTGTTATGCGTTCTATATTAATTCAAATGATTTGAAAAATTGGTATATTTTCATGAAAATAAAAATAATGGTGAAATAAAATGAAATACCGAGTTAAGGAGGCATATATAGAGATTTTCCAGCTAGCTTATAATAGGTAGATTAGTTCTCAACCCTGTATTGAAGCGCATAAACATATAAATACTCTTAATGCCTATACATACCAAAGAGTATATAAAAATGAATTAATTATTATCAGTAAAGAAAAAATAATATAATGGCGAGGTGTTGTGCCACGTAGGGTAATTTTGTTCCCACCCAATTGACTAATAGTCAACGCCATGACAGATCACTTACCCTATAAATTATTAAAATCTGTCCCGAAAATATACTGGCTTACTAACTTACATTTTATTACAATTTACCTTAGTTATCCTTCCCATTAAATGTAGCTTTACAAGTGCATTTTACAAAAACAAATCTTACAATTTATTGATATTAAAATAAACATTATGAAGTAAAAATAATATAAACATAATTTAAGATAATGATAATTACATTAATAAGAAATACATTTTAATATCATAGAAAATCAATGAGTTTTATTTTTTTTATTTAAATGTTATCAGTTAAGCAAACAAATTAAAGAGATTAATGGGGACAATGTGGACAATGTGGACAAAACGGACTGACAAACGAGAAAATATGTATGTAGTGATGTAAAATAATTTAACAAAATACCAAAAACAAAAGAATAAAAAGATCAATTTTTTGATACTCACATTACATTTGTTGTAATTGTTGTTGTTGTTGTCTCGGTTGAAGGGCCCAGCAAAACGAGATGATAATGATATTTTGCAGATCTTTTGCTTTTGTTAATTAAGTTATTAATATTTTACAAAGTTATTTTTAGAATAGAAAACAAAATAAGATTACAGTCATAGCAATAATAATAGGTACAATTAATTTTAATTTCATTTATTCATTCTATGTACATTAATATATCAAAATTTTTGCTTTTTTATTTCTTATTAAATTATTAATTCAAATTATTTGTATATAGTTAAATATAATTCATTTAAACACTTTAATTAACAAGCCTAACAAACAAAAGAAAATTTAACAATATATTTAGGTTTGTAAAAAAAAACTTTACATTTTGAGAGTATTAATTTTAAAATTTTATTAGAAAATAATTCAGTTTGATATTTATTAAACAAAAATGTAATTTAAGTTAAAATTATGGTTTTTATAATTTTAAGTTTTATATACATAGTCTAGGTTAGGTTTAAGAAAATTTTAACTTTAAAATAAATTTAATGAATTTAAATTAATATATTGTATAACTAAGTTTAATTAATTTAGGAAATATATTTAAAGAAATATTAGCTCAAAAGTAAAGAATATGTTTGTAATAAAATATTTAAGTAATTTTATCATTGAATTATAGGTTAAAATTTTATGAAAAAAAATGCGGTTTTAGAACAGCTTCATATATAAAAACCTGTTGTTATGTGCCCCTTTTTTGTGTATATTCTGACTCCTTCTTAACGCACGAAAATATCTATTTAGAAAGGTCTCATTTTAAGCCATCAATATGGTTATTCAAGGATGTTGTGTTGCAAATGCTTATTGATGAGGAATGATGGTGAAATTCCAACTAGGACACTTTTCTTCTGAGTTGGAATATATAACGTGGATTTTATTTTGGTTGCAGCAGTAAATCTGCTAAAATCTTTATTAAAACGAGGAGAGCTCTGTCCATATTAATTTTATATAAATAAACTTCTTTTTTTAATTTTTTTCACTGCATTCTTTATTTATTTATTTTATTAAACTTTGCACTTTTTATTTTAAGATTTAAGTTACTGTTTTTATAATTTTTGTGAACTTCTTATCGTCACAAGGCTTACTTTGATAATGAATGTTTTATGAACAATTAGTACTTTTGCCTAAAAATTTAAAGCGCAATTCAATCAAGTATTGATTGCCATCGGTAATTTAGAAAAAATGTCATTAATTGATCTGCAGTGAAAAAAGGACAAAAATACTTTTAAATGTAGTAATAAAAGTTAAAAAGGAATTTATTACCATATATGGTCATAAAATTAAAAATGACTTGAGAGTTCAACTTAAAAGCACACAATGTTACATACAAATCTATGCATATGTATTTTAATTGTATTACTGAGCTTTATTTTACAGAGAGGAAAAAATTATCTCGCATGCTATAAATTGGAGACGAACCCACATCATCATATTCTTAATTTTTCAAGAATGATTTATTAAAAGTAAATATACAAGTAAAGTACGAAATAGAAAAAGTAATTTTGAACGAAAAGAAATCGTAACAGTTCCTCAGGGAAGTCATCTTGGTCCATTGCTGTTTTCCTTATTTATTAATGATCTACCAAATACTTTTAAATTCTCAAATATTTTAATGTAGGCTGACGACGTAAAAATATTCCTTAATTATAATAATTATGCTGATCACACCCTATTACAAAAGGATATAGAAGCTTTTAATTTATAGTGTAGACTTAACTTAATAGAACTGAACCCTGAAAAAATGCATATACTATATGTTTTTCTTTCGTAGATGTCATATTAACGTGAATTATGTCTTGAATGATTATTCGTTAAGTAGACTTGAATACGTCTTTGACCTTGGAATCTTATTAGATGCTAAACTAAATTTTATTCAGCATACCTCTTTGACTGTAAATAAAGCATTTGCAGTCCTTAGATTCATTAAACGTTGGGCGAAAGAGTTTACAGAACCATATAAAATAGTACAGTTGTAGATTTCTCTTGTTGGGCCTATTCTTGAGAATGGCTCAATAATTTGGGATTCAACTTACAATGTTTACATTAATAGCATTTAGTCTGTGGAAAAACAGTTCCTGTTATTTTGTCTTCGTGGCTTACAGTGGAATTCGTTAAACTTGCCGCCTTATACTAGTAGACTTGCACTAGTGAAGCTGCCAATTTTAAAAAGTCGAAGAACAATGCTAAATGTTACGTTTGTTCTGAATTGAATAAAAGGATGTATATGCTCTGATTTTCTAATAGCGAATATATTTTTTAATGACGAGATGCTACATGTCATTTTTGTCCGCTATCAGTCAAAGTTTTCAGAACGAATTATGCCAACTTTCACCCGTTTTTGAGGATTTGTACATATTGATTTTTTCTTAAATGTTAATATTGTGAAATGTAAAATTATTTTGTTTTTGAATAACTAATATTAAATAATTTGTATGTACTGCTTTATAATCTCTAAGGATCTAGAATCCATAGACTCAAATAAATAAATAAATAAACTATATTTTAGAACAAATTCATTTGATTCCCATATTGGCTCTCTTAGTTGTATAGAAATTGAAAAATATCTATTTTCGTTTGTAAATTTTAAGAAAAAAACCCAACCAGTTGTATTTCGTGCTTATATTTCAGTTTATTTTAAGCCGATTTTTTAGTATTTCTTAGAAATAATTTCTGAAATTATGGCTTATATGTTGGTATCTTAAGCCTGATCAAAAAATATTTAGGAGTTTAAAAAATGTTGATATATGTATATAAAAGAAATTATATTTTTTCAAATAAATTTTGCCTATAACTTTGCCGATTAGTGACTAATTATTCACAAGTATCTCTAAAGGCAGATTCTCTAGACACTTTATACGGAAGGCCGATGACAGGTGGCGTGGGCTAAGAACGGTTAAGGTGGCACGGCTAACGTGGCCTTCTTTTGATGCAACTTACTAGTCGAAGTCGGAGGGACATATCGAGGTTGCTGGCGGCATTGACGGGTCCTGCACTGGCGGCTAAGAGACACAGATTTCTAGGCGAACATGTAATGGATGGCCTCTCTGCGATATCTGAAGTTGGACTGAAATATCTACTCAGATACCTCACGGCCACGGGGTGGATCTAGTACCCTTACTCTTGGATTTATTCTGGGATACATTAAAGCTGACGAGTGATGTGGTCCTGTCAAAACGGAGTCATACAGACAATCAACCAACCAACCATCTCCAAAGGTGTCTATAAATTATTCTAGGGCTGGAAACTTTTAATTTTTGTGGTAACAAATTAGCAAATATTTTTGATATTTTGATATCTTACACAAGTCTTGGCGACTTTGGGGGGCTTCAAAAAGTTGATTCAACATACACACGTACACGGACAGACGGACAGACAGAATGCTAAATCGGCTATCCTATTCACAAGTTTTCAGCAAATATATATTTTATGGGGTCGGAAATGAATATTGTAGAAATATCACACGGAGTGACAAGCCTTACACTGTCGTTTAAAGGGTATAAAAACTAGGTTAGGTTAGGTAGAACAGGCAGCTGTTGTGCAGCTCACTTGGGTCCATTATATTGATCCCTTTGTGATACCTGAATAGAAAAGTAATAATAGAATAGAAAGGAAGCAGACAAGTCCAGAGTCTCCGGTGGGAATCGAACCCGCAACCCCCAAACTAGCAGAACAGCACACTGCTGACTAGTCCATCGGGGCACCCCCCGATGTTATTTGTTATTTTAATAAATTTGTCATACATTTCATGTGTATGAAAAAATAGAAAAAAATATTTTTGTTGGTTACATTTAAAATTTGCTCTTAGCTTTAAAATTTATTGTAATTTTAATTATAATAAATACGAAAATAAATAAATAAATAATTTTGATTTATGCCTATTTAACGCCCACTTTTTAAATATTTTGGTAAAAAGAAGTCGATAATATCACTCCTATTATAAAAGTACTTTTCATTTTGAAACTACACAGAAAAAATCTAAATTTCAGATTAGGACCTTTCGCTAAAATTTTAAATCCAAACAAGATCATGTGAGAAAAACTCTGTTTTGTTTTTGTTATAATTTTATTACAAATAAGAAAAAGAATATTTATTAAGAAATATTTTTTAATAATAGTTTTATCTTTGTAAATATAAGAAAATGAATTAATAACAAATTCGACTTAACGAACGTAATATAAGTTTTAGGGTCATTATTACAACTTGCCGACAAAGTTAATGTTAATAAAAGGTAACTTTTGTTAACGTGAGCAATAAACTGACCGTTAAGTATTTTTCGTTATTACAACCTGCCTGTAAAATAAATTGTATTTATTTTAAAGTATGGCAGGACCAAAGCAAATGCTGAACAAATTCATTAGTTCTTTAAAACCAAAGTGGCAACGACAAGCAAATAGTTAACAATTCCCTTATACGGTAGAAAATATGGTAACATTTAATTATAAACCTCACGTTAAAAGTTAAAGGTAGAGTGATCTTCCCTTTAACTTATAGGACACTTTTAGGTTAAAGTGAAGTTGTAATAACGAAAAACTAGTTATCTGTCCGATAACATCCTAACTTTAGTTATCGGTAAGTTATAATAATGGCCCTTAGTCTAGAGAAATTATTATACAATGATTACATAATGATTGATAGCTCATAACTAAATAACAAATTTTGTAGCATAAAAGTTCTATGGAAGATTTGTTGTGGATATTAAAAATTTGTCACAGCCGAGTTTGATGCTCTTACTTGTTTTTTATTTATAAACGAAAATAAACTTTTTTTTCGATATATTTCTTAACAAAACTACTGAGGAAATTTCTCAAAAAATAAAATGTATCAACTTTCTTGTTTTGCTCAAGTGGATTGTTCATCTCAGTTGAATGCATTTAATTTAGTTCTATACTTAAACTTTAAATTTTCTTTTGCTTCCACTCTTGTGGAACAGTCCAATCAAGATATATCCTCCCTTTTTTTGAAATTTATCGCACTTTATGTTTGTCAAGAGTTCACATGTATGAGCAAGTGTGTATGTTTATGTCTATTTAAGTGGTTTTTACACTTAATTTGTTAAGTGGGTCAAATAATGTTTCACACGCTTATCTACAACACAATGGATATTTTTTTACTACACATAGTTGTCAATAGCTCTGCTATGGCTAATACATGTACGCATGTGTATGTATGAGTTGTAGTATGTGTTTTTATTGTTAAGTAACCACTTTTTCCTTGTTATTTTTTTTTTATTCTTTATTCACTATTTACGACCTTTTCTCACATGTTGTATCCCCTTTTCCACACATTTTCATACTTATTACTCTTTAGCTGGTTATCTATGGGTGTGCATATACTGTCACTTGTTTAACTTTCTCATGTTTATACTTAAAGGTTATAAATACCACCATTTATTGGTTGCATTAGATTACAGTTACTTTAGGCTAAGCGTAGCAAAAGTTGATAAGTCTGTTAAAATTTTATAGAAAGTAGCAAACTTTATACAGTGATAAAACTACTGCATTTGTTATGTCAATATATTATATGAAAATTATTGAATATTGAAATTAAAACATTAAGAATTAGTGTCGTAAATGTAAAAATGGTCAATATCTCTTCGTCTGTGATAATAATTTAATTAACAGACGAAATTCTTGTTCAGGAATTACCTTTAATTCAATTTTTAATAAATTGTTTAATCACAGTGAAGACGTATTATAAGCATTGAAGAATACTAAACATCATCAAAGCAAAGTCAGTGTCTTATTCATAAAAACTATTAAAATTTTATAAAGTGCTTATAAGACAGATTTTTTTATGGAAATTTGATAAATAAACCTCTTATAAAGTTGTTTTAAATTTTATGAATTAGACCGTAAGTTTGTACGTTCTGTGCTGTTATGAATCAGCTGTTTTGTTTCTGTTCAATTGAAGATCTGTATGAGTGGTTTGTTGTTCCCTTTTTGTTCTGTTCTGTTGCGAACAAATCTAAAGAAAATAGAATTCAATGTTAAGTGAGAGACAAACAGCTGATTTTAATGTGCCCTTATTTTAGAGATGTCTGCAACAGAGAGACTCCCTTTGCTTGTAGATGGAATCTGACACTACAAATTCTAGACTTTGCCCATGAAATTATAGCATTTATTTCTAAAGTATATATTTAAATACGGAAATAATTTTGCAGTATTCTTAAATGTTTTAACTTAATTCAACATTTCATTTAAGTTTAATAATTTAGGAAAATAAACTTTAAGCTAATTAAATAATTTAAAATATATATATACATTTTTTATACAAATTTTAAATGCTCTATTAGCGGTGCTGACTGTTTTCTCTTGCTGCTGTGCTGTGCTGTGTTTAATAAAGCACAGAAATTTATTTAAAATCTATTTTTTTTGCAAATCTCTCTTACCTGCTGCTACCTTTTCCAACAGTTTGTAAGGAGAATTTGTGATAAGGTTACTTCTGGTAGGGCTAAAATAAGCGCATTTTAAATAAAAAAACAAAGATCTAAAAAGTGGTACATGCCTTCTACTTCTACTTCTCTTAGAAGCAGTTTATCTTAGAGATTTTGAAAAGTGCTTTAATTAATAAAGTTTTTTTTGGGATATCTTTTAGCTCCTTTACAATCCCACCACGTAACAATAACACATCTTGTTTTCTACACTTAAACATTTAAAGCAAATATATATGTATGTATATGACCATATGCAAGTATGTATGTATGTATATGTAGATACGAGTATGTAGCTACCCAGCCTAAAAAATAGTACGACAATGTCTAAATCAGACATGTCTGACAAACATCAAAATTTTTTATCAACATTTCGTATAGATTTCTGTTAGACATGTCTAGGAAATTTGATGTACGACATATCTTACAGATTTCGGACTTATTTTGTACCGACTCGCCTAATAGATTTATAACTGATTTTTTACAGATTTGTCAAAGTTTTTTTATTCCCTTTTATTTTCGTTGTTCGTAAAGATTGCGTTATATCTTTTACATGTACTGAAGTAACCAACAAAAGTGAAATTAAAATTAAAATAAAATATATAAAAGTTGCTAAATTCTCTAAAATAAATCAAATAATTTAGTCAGTTATTAAATAGTAAATAATAGTAAAAAAAAGAATTAAATTAAATAACTAATGGAAAAATTAAAAATAAATAAAATTGAAAAAGGTAAATAGTTAAAAGAATTCTTTTGATATTTTAATAACAATGTTATACATACAATTTTCAATGTCTGTTTAAATAAAACAAAATAAATAAGTAAAAAATTTAAAAAACTGAGTTTTATTTAGTTTTTGTTGGGTTCTTTTTAAGAATTTTATTGGTTAATCTTTCAGAAAGCTGTAAGAATATCTCATAACAAAACAGAATTTCCCTACTATTTCTATCAGATTTCTGCCAGATTTCTATCAGGCACGTCTGTAAAAAACTCAGAATTTCCCTGCCAGAACTCGTGTTAACCACTTCATATGTTTTTCGGTCAGAAGTCTGACAGAATTCGTAAAGAATTCTTACTTGGCACGTCTGTAAAAAACTCAGAATTTCCCTGCCAGAACTCGTGTTAACCACTTCATATGTTTTTCGGTCAGAAGTCTGACAGAATTCGTAAAGAATTCTTACTTGTTTGTTACTTATAGACATCTGACAGATGTCGGACAATTTTGCAGGCTGGGTATATATGAACGTATTTAAAATGAGTGATTTTACAAAATTGGTTTATTTGTGTATGTCTGTATAATAAGTGTTACCGTGTCTGTAACAATCCTTGTATTGTATATTTATGTGTGAGTGAGGGTTAGTGTTTATTTATTAGTAAATATGGGCATAACAAATTTGTTTTATAGAAATTGGATTTGAGGATCTTGTTGCTTTTGTTTATGTTTTTGTTGTGGTTGCTTTTGTTATTGGCAGATATGTGTGTTGTGTAAAATAAATGAACCTGCATGTTTTATCAGCATTTTAGCACACACTGATGCTGTTACGTAGAGATTATTAGATTTATTTTTAATAGATTTATTCGTGTATGTGCATGTGTTCACGCTTTAAAGGGGTATTGCGCGTTTGTGCTAATGATTATAAAAGTAGAAAGTATGTTCCTAAATTCAAACATCTTTTAAGACACCGTCTGACTCAAAATCACTTGTATGTCAAATATTTCCTTTCTGACTGTCTTTAACTTTTAATTAAAACACATGTGGCCGTTTCCCAGGTCTTACTTTACCGATTTTGAGTGAAACTTATTTACGGTTTTACCTACCGTTATACGTGTGTCTTTAAAATTTACAAAATTAAAGCACGAGTAGTTATTTAAATTAACACAAACATTATTTTGTCTCCCATATAATTCCCTCAGCTAAGTAATATTTAAGTTTATTTAAATATTATAATCAATATAAAACTTTTCACTTAGCATATCAATCATGTAAACAAAAATATATTTCACTTTTTTGGCTATGATCGGTATATAATTGGTGTAAGCATCTGAATATGGCCAACTTGCATAAATTATAAGCTTTCAAACAACTATTAAATTGTTTTGGTGAAGGATATATTATAGATAGGCTTATAGATATATTGCTCAATTTGATAAATCTGTTTTTTTTTTTCTAATATACATACTTACATGTACATGTCGATGAATTAATATAAAAAGGGCGTTTCTCGATTTTATGTTACTTTACAGGAAATAAAAGCATGAAATCATGGACTTATTATTAATTTGTTATTTGCATTGCATTGCACAGTAAATTGTTAAGGGGCGATTTGTTTGTATGAAGACTACCAGCAAACCTTAAGAAGGAGATTTCTTTCAACAACGACGTTTTTATATAAACCCATTGTGATATTCAATCGCATACAACATTTATGGCAAACATATATGGGTAAATTTCATTATTATACCAATTTATTTAAAATTTTTTATACCAGCATAATGTTTGTCTTAAGACATGTTATATCATTCTCGAATTATATCTATATACTTAATACTTTATAACATGTACATGTATACGCATCAAAGCAATACATTTAAATTAATACATAAAAGTATACTCATTTTAAAATGCACAAAGATTCATGTTATTTTAGGAAATTATTTTATATTTCATTTATAAATAAATATTAAACAACATCTTATTTTTATGTTTAAATTAATAATCACGTACCAAGACATAATGTTAACTCACAGATATGCGCTTGTATTTTGTATTGTTAGAGAAATAAGAATTGTTAATGTTGTTTAACTTACGGATTTGCTTGTTTATCTTTAATTAGTTGTTTTCAGGTAATACAGTCAATATAGATTAGGGAAAATAAATTAAATTAATCTACAATACTGTGATGCATGTAGTGAAGTTTAATTCCATCGAGAAATGATTCTTTTGTTATCACAAACAATATATAATATATCAATGCAATTGATCAATCCAATTACTTCCCAGCAAAAACCAGGTGAATTTTTCAATGACTATTACATATAATCCGTTTTATGAAGAAGTGTTTTAGTAATAATGTGATACGTAAGTACTAATTTGCAGACATTTGCTTAGATACACTCACAATTTAATTTCTTGTTGCGAAATTTGCAAGAAGCCATTCAAATACATAACTTTTTATAATTTTCATTTAGTTTAACACACTTAGGGTATAAGTAATAATGATTTTGACAACTGCGGCAAAGTATTTCTTTAAAAAAATGATTATACCTTTGTACTGATATAAAAATTGCAAATTAACGTATCGCAGAATATTATAACCTAATTTTTGTCCTTAAAATAATCGAACGACTTCCATTATAGTAATAGGTTATTAAGCTCAAGTACTTTTTTACTGCTTAAAAGTAAGTTATTATTAAATCTCAATTTATAAGTGAGCGTAATAAGTACTTACACGACTCCCTTTTTGTTAGTGAGAGTAGTAAGTACTTGTCCCCAGGGTTGCAAAAGTTGGTACAATTGTACTTTTTGTGGTACAATTTAAACCTCAAAAGTACAATGGTACACCAATTACCCATTTGGTACCATTTACTAACTTTCTCAGTTTATGTTTTTTTATAGAATTTCCCTAGTTTATCGTCTTGATTGACTTACGATGGCAACTCATTTTTGATATCATTTCTTTGTGATTAATTGTTTGCATTCACCTGTTTATTTTCAAACAACTTTTAGACTTTTTATGTAATTTATTTTATGTTTAAATATGTACATATATATGTATACATATATCTTAGTGCAGTTTCTTTTTTTTAAAGATATACTTCTAAAGTATAAATGAATTTTTAAGTAAAAATGTTAATTTTAATGTTACAAAAATGAATTTTTATGTACAATTTTTTATACCCTTCACACAGTGAAAAAGGGTATATATAGGTTTGTCATTCCGTGTGAAATTTCTACAATTTTCATTTCCGACCCCATAAAGTATATATTTTCTGAAAGCTTATGAATAGGGGAGTCGATTAAGCTCTGTCAGTCTGTCCGTCTGACCGTCTGTCCGTGTGTATGTTGAAATCAACTTTTTGAAGCCCCCCGATATCGCTTGGACCCGGGTGAGGTATTAAAATATCAGAAATATTCGGGAGTAGAACGGTATTGAAAATCAGAAACATCGGTACATAAACAACTGAGATATGAGCAAAAACCCACGACCACCTCGATTTTTTATTCACAAAAACAACATTACAACAACAACATACATACATACATACAAACGTGTATACTGGCTGTGTATGTGTATACCCAACTGAGCCAAAAAAATTTTTTTTATATTTTTTTTTAAATTTTTTTTTTATTTTTTTTTTTATTTTTTATTTAATATATTATTTATATTTTTATTATTTTTTTTTTATTTTTAATTATTTTTTTAAAATTTTTTTTTAAATTTTTAAAAAAAAATTATTTTTTATTTTTTTTTTTATTTTTTTTAAACATACATACGTAAATTCATAATTTTACAATGGGATGTTTTTATATATGTATGTTTTTTATATATGTATGTACGTATTTTATATGGGATGAATGGTGATACAAACTACTGTTATTGCATGACTACACGTTGTGAAGGGTATATAAGATTCGGCACGGCCGAATATAGCGCTCTTACTTGTTTTTTATGTTTTTTTCTGGCTTTTATTAAAATAAAAAAAAATTAAAAAAAATTTTAAAATAAAATTTTTTGGTACAACTGGGGTCGAAAAAGTACAATTTTATGAGCTTCTTGGTACAATTTTGATGTTCTCATTTTGCAACCCTGCTTGTCCCCAATGACATCTTCGTGTTAAAATAACAATGGGCTTAGATGCCAACTTGTAAGTGGTGAAGAACTGTACTTGTAGTACATTTAACTTTTTATTTCGTAACGAGAGTTTTTGCTGGGTATTACTACATCGAACAAATTGCGAATATAAATTATCTCATTAATTTTTTTCTTGCATACGTAAAGTGGGAAAAATCATTACGCGAAGACAATTAAATTCTTAAAAAGATTGCTTCTGCAAAAGCCAGTCGAAAAAATACTGCCCATAATTAAAACGTGGACTTTGCTAAGTGAATTTGTCTACCTCGGCACTTAATTCTGCATTCTGAGTTGCACTCTGTCTGAACGTCTGATTCTTTTTATACCCTTCCCCTGCTGTTTTAAGGGTAAATGCAACTTTGTCATTCCGTTTTTATATCATTCCGTTTGTAACACATCGAAATATTCATTTGAGACCCCATAAAGTATATATTTTCTGAGTCGGGGCTTAATTTTATGACGACATAAATATGTTCGTCCGTCTGTCCGTCTGTCCGTCTGTCCGTCTGTCCGTCAGTAGAAAGCAGGATAGAGCTCGAACCGAAAAAGCTAGGGGCTAAATATTTCTTATACACAAGGCTTGTTTGGTATTGAAAATGGACTAAATCGGAATATAAGGAAGAGAGTTATAGCTCGTAGTGCAAGAGTAAGTCGAAAGAACCGTGTCCTTCCATTATCGAATAAAATGCAATTGTGTCCAAACTCGTAAACGTAGAGCCATGAAATTTCGATTGTATAATTCCTGAGTAAAACAAATATTTTTCCTTAAAATTGCTTAAATCTATGAATTATTAAACGAGTAATAGATCAAAGCGTACGCAAATTTATACCGCGCAGTGTATTTTTCGGTATATTCAAAATTAAAAACGTAATAAAACTGACAAAATTAGATATTAGATTCTGAAATTTTGTAACCATTTCTTTTAAGTCAAAGGCTTTGTTCTAACGGAAAATAAATGTGACACGCCCACCTTCCATATAACGCTGTATCTCCAATTCATATAATTTCTCTACGAACAAAGATTTTGGAAAAATAAAGGATTCAATATTGAAATATCTGAGTTGAGTTTATTGGCAGACACTATATCGACACGTCTACTATAACGCCCACTTTTCATGTAATCTACTGTTAATCAAATTTAAAAGCTTATAAAACTTCATACATATAGCTTTCCAGTCAATGTCATTGTTATGCCAAAAAAGTAAAGTGACGCCTGCCATCCATATAACGCTGTATCTTAAATTCATATAATTTCTCTAAGGACAAAGTTGTTGAAGAATAAAGAATAACATTGAAATATCTAAGTTTTATTTATTAGAGGAAACTATATTGACACGCTTACTTTATCGACCATTTTCATTGAAAGACTTAATTTATGAAAAATTTTAATTGCATATCGAAGTTATACAAAGAATGTGATACATATTTTAGTATACAGAGATTATTGCATAGCGATTACTGTTAATAACAAAGTAAAAAAAAGGGTGGTAGGTATCAAAAATTTGACACAGTGCTCTTACTTGTTGTTTCTACAGTATTAATTTCAAAGCCTATAAAATATATAAGTATTTTTTTTTTAAACTTATTAATGGGCAGTTGATGGTGAAATGTCCTATTGTCTGTGTATTGGTTAAAATTAGGCTTTAGTAGCAACCACATGGTGCAGAGATTTCTCTAATGATATCATTGTTTTTAAAGTATTTGGAAGCAAGTTGCTATTTAAGTCTAACAAAATCACCCCACAAGTTTCTAAAATATTAGCAAATAAACACGACTGCCTCTTCACATTTTTGCAAAAGAAAAATTAAAATAATTTTTTGACACGTTTGTTAGAATATATAGATATAATATGCCTCCAGACATATTCCTAAAAAAAATTTGGAATATCGGTCACTAATCACCAATTTTTATAATACTTGGAAATATATATTTTTTTAAATATATCAAGTTTCCCAAGCTGTTAAATAAGTTTTGAACACAAAGACATCAGATTAAAAAAATTATTTCTGAAAAAAGCTGAACAATCGGTTTAAAACTAACTGAGATATTAGCACAAAAATACTACTGCTGTTGTGTTTTTAGTAAAATGTTTGCAGCCTTTTTTAAAGAGAGAAGAGCGTCATAGGTATCCAAAAAGGGGCTTGACAACCTGAATGTAATTAAATGTATGTAAATGTAAAATTCTTAAATAAAATTCAAACACGTGATGGTCGCTGCTACAAACTAGCATAAAATAACGTTATATATGGGTCAAATCTATGTAAATTAAAAATCAAAAATGGCGTCGGAAATATTAAAAAAATTTTGTTAAAGGTTTATTTAATATGAAATCTAGGCTATGCTGGTAGTGGTCATTGTATCTATGCTCATGAAAGTGAAGGGTGTTATTAGATTCAGCACGACCGAATATGATACTCTTAATTGTTATGTGTAAAGCAGTTAAACTAGCTTAAGTAGATTAACAAAATAACCTTAAATATTTAAATATGAAAAAAATAGATATGAATTACGTTTCACATGTCATTTATTAAGAGTATTGTCTAATTATTGAATTTGATAATTGATGAAATAACTTGAACATGAAATAAACTTTTTAAAATAAACAAGCATGAGTTTACAATATTCATATTATGTATAGTCATATGCAAATGAAGGACATAAAGAATTTAAATTCGTTTTGAAGAGTGGCCGTAAAAGGTCTTAAGCCGGCTTAAAAACAATGATAGTCGCACAACAGTAACTCTGCCAACATTCGAACATGTCCTGAAAACAAGCAATTAAAAACGAATAGTTATCATAAGTGTATGAAAAATTTCAATACTCTAAAAAAATATGAAAAAAATATATATTAACATTATAGATTGTATTGAAAATACAGCATGAAACAAATAAAAATTGTAACTAACCAACAATTACGTGTACAAATTAAAAAAAAATGAATCACGAAAATCTCGGAAGAATTCTAATTTTCAATAACTCATTTATGTACAAGAAACATTTTGCAATTTATCATTTTACCAGAAACAAACTCTAATAACTAAATGAATGACGAATACAAATCAATAGAAAAAGTAACAATAAATAGAAAAATTTCAAGAAAAAAAATCATTGAAAAGCTGTCAACAATATTAAACTTGGATGCTGAGGTTGTGCAGTCAACTACAAAGTTAAAAGAGAAATTTTTTCCACAAACCACAAGAAGAAAAATCAATCTGCTAATTGGCATGAGCTCACTGTCATCAAATTCAATAAACTTCATTTGTTGTGTGTATTTTGTTCAGTTTTTGTTATTGTTTTTTTAACAATTGTTCAACCTTATTAATGCAAAATTTACGAATAGTGTTTGTTGATAGTAAATGAATAAGTGAATGATTGAATAAATGAAAAGTATTGTCGTACATGTATAGATAAACGAATGTTGTCGTGTGCATGTGTTAATTCGATAATGATGCCAAATTCGTAATAAATTCCATTTAACTTTTTATCCGCTACAAGTATAATATAAATACAAACAAAAATTATTTCAAACAATATCCAAAAAATATATATAAAGGGTGGTCCAACCATAATAGAAACTGTTAATTGTGACTTACACCTTAATGTCAAGTCATCTGCCCAACTTAATTTGACATTTCTTTGTTTTAGTGTTTGACAAATTCAACCATAGAGAGGCACACAACTGAACAGCGCGTTAAGATTGTTAAAAGCTTTTACCTTGGGCGTTCGTATCAAAACGCATTTCGTGACTTTTTTGTTCAGCACAAACGAGCAAATGTGTTCAAATTTGGGAGAATCAGGGGAAAATGTCAGCAAACTAGGTATGTAAGAAATGTGAAAATCCCTGTGCATGCTCACCTAGTTCGTTATGTGAAAAACAATTGCTGTTGTTAGTGATAGTGTGGCAGAAGAGCCGTCAATCTCGACTCGTCGTCGTGCCCAATAATTTAATATCTCAATAACATAACTGATGCGAGTTTTGAATAAACATTTGAATTTCAGAGTGACGATTTTTTTCTGGTGGCGTCATCGGGACGTACCTCTTAGAAAGTGAAGTTGGCCAAGCAGTTGCCGTGAATGGTGTGCGAGACGATAACGGATTTCTTAAGGATATGAACCTGACGATATGTGGTTCCAACAGGATGACGTTACTTTCCACACACCATAATTTCTCTTTTGAAATGCAATGCCTTGTTATCTCACGTCGTGGCGATGATAATTGGTCGCCACAATCATATGGTCTGACGCCATTTAAAAGTGTACATTAAGTGGCCAAGCACAATTCAAGAGCTAAAGAATGAAACAATTAGGCATATTAACGACATTGAACCTCAATTGTATATTTTCGTGTCGCACATAGGAGTATTTGGCCTGAAAAGCTGGCCAAAAATATTAAACGTGTTTTTTGAATTAAAAGTTTTAGTTTTTTGATAGTTTTAGGTATAGTATGATATAAGAATTCTAGTGGCAGATTTTAAAAAAATTACACTGCGCAACAAAAGTACACTGCGCAAAAAAAATTGTTTGTCTCTGCTAGAAATAAAAGTATGTGGACTATATTGATTTTGATGCCCTTAAGTGCTTATTTTTCGCCTCGGCAGCTTCCTCTGACAATTGGATGGTAGCCTGATACCTGGGTGCCCATGTATTTGTTATGTACCTGTATTTATTTTTTGTAAACTTATTTTTGTGATAAATGCTTTTAATAATTATTCTTATTAGGTACGATATATATTTTTTTAACATATAATGTTTTGTAGAGCAGGTATATAAAAATATCCTTTATGGGGATGCGTGGGACATTCCCTTATAACTATTATCGATAATAAAGAATTTTTTAAATCTTTTGTAAAGTCTTAAAATTGATGTGAATAACAGTTGAAATCAATAATTGAAAATACATAAAAGTTTATGACGATATCAATGTACAAGAAAAAGTGCCTGATGAGCAAAAATGGAAGAAATGTGAAAATTTAAAAAAATCGTCAAAAATAATGGCGAAAACTTGCGCAAACTTTTTTTTTTTTTTTTGTTTCTAAAATTAGAGATTCCAAATTTTATTGCGGTATCAAACATAATTTGTAGAGATGCTAACCTCACTTTCAAAAACCTCTTCTTTTTCTTTTTTTTTTTGCAAAAAAAGTGTATAATTTTTTTTGTTTTTAGCTTTTGAACGAATTGTTTCAACATGAATATTCAACATATTTAAATTTTTTTTTCTTTTTTAAATAACTTTTGATCAAACCTTTCAGCAAAAAAAAAGCATTGTTAAACCTGCATTCGTTTAGCCGTAAACAAAATATCATGAAAACATCCAGAAACCGAAAAAGATTTTTAAATCTCATATAATTTTCTTCACTTTCCTGAATTTAGCAGGGTCTCAAAGCTACAAATCGCAACTAAAAGTGTTAAAAATTTACAATATAATGTAAAATATTGTTGTCTGTCGAGCTGCGTACTTAGTTCTTAAGATTTCTTAAAATTCAGTTTTGCCTTTTTGGCCTGCTTTTCAGGTGTGTCGTTGCAAATATGAACCATTGAATAGGAGTATGCCACTAAAGCCGTGGTAAGCATTCGGCCCATATTGTCGTACATCATTTTGTCATAATAAAAAATAATAAACTATTCCTCTGAAAACTTTTTGTTTTATTTATAAGCACATCCTGTATTTATTGAATCGTCTGTTAATATTGCAAATGATTTTAAATGCTTTGCAATTAGTTTGATGAAAATTTTAACAACAATTATGTACGTAGTATGTGAACACAGAAAAAAAAACATATTTCATCAATTAAAAACATTTGTTCATTGTTTTTACATGCTCGAAATATTTAGTTCAAATCACATTTAAAACGGATTTGTTTGTTATTTCGTTATTCTCTTAATTGTGTTTTTCAATAGGCATTTATCGGATTACCACAATTGTCGTGACTGCTGTGCGATAGTTGTGCGATAAGTAAAGTTATTTCAAATAAGTAGTAAAATAAATACCTAAAATTGGAAGATCCATCTAAATCAATAAAAAAGATAAGATCTTTAAATCATTTCAAATATTTAAAAACTATTTGAAATGCCAATCGAGAACTAAAGATGTAGTGATTTAGGATCTAAGGAAAACATATAATTAAAAAAAAAATTGTGAAATTATAGAAGAAATAATTTTTTTAATTTAACAATTTATGCTAAAATGATCTTTTATCTGAAATAGGCAGCTGCCGGAGAACCCTTGTCACATTTACTATCGTTACCATAACTATTTGCAAATATTTGTATCTAGTCTACACAGAGAAATCAGTTTCGGTTGTGAGCACCGCAATTGTTGCCAATCGCATAGTTTAGTTGTGATAGTAGAATTTTGCAGTTATATCTACAGAATCTCGTTTCGTATTCAGCACTAATAAATAATGATTCTTGCAATGAAATTTTATAATCACAAATGAAAAGTTCGATTGCAGAACCTGAACCATTCGATTGGCAATAAATGTGATTTTCTGTTTTCTGGGTGAACAAGCATTTTCCATTTACCCCTTTATAAATAATAAGTTTAACTATTATTAAAAGTCATTAAGTAAACGCAATAAAATAATTAAAAGATAAAAAAACATGATTCGGGATTCGTTTCAAATCGATAGTCCTGAGATTCTTAGAACGTAAATTTTCTTTTATAAACACAATAATAATACAGTTTATATTATAATAAAAATATACTAGAAATGCACTATTCGGTGATGTCGAATTTTTATTACACTTTAACCCTTTCGAATTTTTATTACACTCTAACCCTTTCGAATTTTTGAAATGTCTCGAGTCCCTTCCAAAATGTTTTTTCCATATCATTAAAAGTTTCATTTCTAGAACTTTAGAAAAATTATTTTTTTTTAAAAAGAACATTTGTTTTACTTCTGGCAAACTAAAAAATATATTTTTTAATTCTGCAGAAATATGCTTTAAATTGAACAGACATCGATATAAAATATTTAGGAATTTTGATTTTTAATTTTGATACTTTTTGACACTAATAATGTATTTGTATTGCACCGAAATAAAATAGATATCAATTGAAAACATTTTTTAACATCTAACCCATTTACATTATAGTTTTTGATATTTGCAAGATTTGTTATGGTACAAGCCTTTTATATTTGTAGCTCAAGGTGTCAAACTCTAAATATAACAAGTAAGAGCACTATATTCGGCTGTGCCGAATCTTTTATACCCACCACCAATTTTGTGTACATTTAAAGCACAATATTTATTATTTTGTTAATCGCTATAGAATAATCTCTTTATAATAAAATATGTATCACTTTCTTTGTAGAGGGTGGTTAAATTTTAAGGGCCCATGTTAGAGGTGAACCACATCTAAACTTCAACTTTTTTCTTGTATTTCATTTGACATTTCTCAATCTCAGACTAACTCAATTTGAACCGTGGAAAGATACGCAATCGAGCAACGCTTTTAAATATTAAAGATTTTTTTAAAAATGGGCGTTCAAATCAAAATGCATTTTGTGCACTTCGTGATTCTTTTGGTCAACATAATCGTTCGAATTCGTCCACAATCGTGAGAATTGTAAAAAATATTTAAATGTCTGCAAAGCAGGTCTGTATGAAATGTGAAAACATCTGTGAATGCCATCTTAGTTCGTTGAATGGGAAACATTGCTGTTTTTCACGATAACGTGGCAAAAGAGCAAGCAACCTCGACTCATAATCGTGCCCAACAATCGAGCATCAACAGTGTCATTGAAAATTTGAACTATCGGATCGAGGTGTGCCACCTAGGTTGGGAGGCCATTTGGCCGATATTTTGTTTCAAACATAATTGAAGCATACAAATATTATCGTTATAGAAATAAATGATAATAATTTCATAATAATTTTATTCAAAATCAACATAGTCCCTTAAAATAAAACCACCCATTATAACTTCGGTATGCTAGTAAAATGTTTTCGTAAATTAAGTCTTTCAATGAAAGTGGCCGTAAAAAAACCCGTGTCAATAAAGTTTCTGCTAATAAACATAACTTAGATATTTCAATATAGTCCTTTAGTATTCCAAAATCTTTATTCATAGAGAATTTACATGAATTTAAGAGGAAGAAAGTGAATTTAAGGTTAAACTTTAATGGCCACAGGGTGATTTAAAATATACATTCTCTGCATTTTTCTAAAACAGGAAATTTTTTAGTAAGATTTTGATTTTTAAACTTCTATAACATTTTGCTTTTAAAAGATTTTCAAACGAAATAAGCCTTGTATAATTTTAAAATTTGTTAGCCATTAGTACATGAAAATAAATTGTTTATAATGTTTAGAGACAATTTTTTTTGACTTAGGTCAAAATTTTCCTAAATTCCCATTTTTAATAGAGCATAATTTCAGGAGAACATAAGCATAATACATTAGCATGCCATCTAGTAGTTGCTAGTAGAGTCATCTTTCTTATCATCTTTATCTTATATTTAGCTACAGTACAATAAATGGTGCAGTGTAAGATAAATAAATGCTAATATATATGACTAATATATTTTTATAAAAATTTAAGGAAAAAAGTGTGCGTGGCACATCTATTTTCCGTTATAACGAAGACTTTGACCAAAAAGCCATGTTTGCAAAATTTCAGAATCGTACATATAGTTTTGTCAGTTTTATTACGTTTTTAATTTGAAATATACACTGTGCGGTATAAATTTTCGTACATTTTTATCTATAACTCTTTTCCTAATTCATAGATTTAAGCAATTTTCAGGGAAAAATATTCTTTTGACTCGATAAATATATATTCGAAGTTTCATGACTCTACCTTTATGCGCCTGGACACAATTCAAAAGTGAAAGTGGGCGTTATAGTAGGCGTGTCAAAGTTGTTTTTGCTAATGAGTACAACTTATGTGTTTCAATATAGTCCTTTATTATTCGAAAATCTTTATTAATAAAGAAATTATATGAATTTTAGGTAAAACGTTATATGGGAGGTGGGCATAAAAGTGGGCGTGGCACCTTAATTTTTTGGCATAGTAATGAAATTGCCTAGGGGGACAGACGTAGCAAATTTTATCATCATACCTCTAATTTTAGCGGTTTTATGAGCTTTTAAATTTTATTAACGGTAGATAACGTGAAAAGTGGGCGTTATAGTAGGCGTGTCAAAGTTATTTTTGCGATTGAGTACAACTTAGGTGTTTCAATATAGCCCTTTGTTATTCCAAAATCTTTATTAATAAAGAAATTATATGAATTTTAGGTAAAACGTTATATGGGAGGTGGGCGTAAAAGTGGGCGTGGCACCTTAATTTTCTGGCGCAGTAATGACAATGCCTAGGGGGATATACGTAGCAAATTTTATCATCATACCTCTAATTTTGGCGGTTTTATAAGCTTTTAAATTTCATTAACGGTAGATAACGTGAAAAGTGGGCGTTATAGTAGGCGTGTCAAAGTTATTCTTGCGAATGACTACAACTTAGGTGTTTCAATATAGCCCTTTATAATTCCAAAATCTTTATTAATAGAGAAATTATATGAATTTTGAGTAAAACGTTATATGGGAGGTGGGCGTAAAAGTGGGCGTGGCACATTGATTTTCCGTTACAAAAAAGCGTCTCACCAAAAAGCAAAGTGTGCAAAATTTCAGAGTCGTACATCCAATTTTTTTGCTTTTATGACGTTTTTGTTTTTAAATATACCGAAAAATACACTGTGCGGTATAAATTTTCGTACATTTTGATCGATAACTCCTCTCCTAATGCATAGATTTAGATAATTTTCGGGGGAAAATATTGTCTTTACTCAGGAAATATATACTCGCAGTTTCATGAGTCTACGTTTATGCGTTTGGACACAATTCCATTTTATTCGATGTTTGAAGGACACGGTTTTTTCGACCTACTCTTGCTTTTCGAGCTATAACTCTCTTCCTAATATTCCGATTTAGCCCATTTTCAATACCAAACAAACCTTGTCTATAAGAAAGATTCTGGCAAAATTTGAGCCCCCTAAATTTTTCGGTGCGACCTCTATCGTGCTTTCAACAGACGGACAGACGGACAGACGGACGGACATAGCTAGATCGTCATCAAATCAAACCCTGATTCAGAATATATATACTTTATGGGGTCTAAAATGGATATTTCGATGTGTTACAAACGGAATGACAAAATGAATATACCCCCACCATTTTTTTGGTGGCGGGTATAAAAAATTTATAAAAATAAGTACACGTCCAATGCAAGCACCTAATAAATTATGGTCGAGTATTTCTTTGCAGTGCAGTGTATTACTTTTTAGTACAAAATATTAAACACCAGAGTTTTATTACTAACTAGATTTTGTATACGAAATAAATTAGTTTTTGTTCAAAATCTCGTTAGCACTAGAAACCGTTCAATATAAAAATTCAAAGGAATACGTAAATTTATACAAATATTGTATAAAAATTAATTTAAAACTATAATATTGATGTATTACTCGTTATTTAAAAATTTATTTATAAATATTTTTTAGTTGCTTATCTTTCTTAACGAGGTGGAAATATCCTGGGATACCATTCTTATGTTCTTTAATTATTTTTATTTTTTTTTTTGCAAAACAGCTGAGCTTTCCTTCTGTGGTACATAATAGATATTGTTATTTGAATACCACTAAAAGGCTTTTTTCTATAGCATCATGATTCCAAATTGGGCCAGAAATACAAAGACACTCTGTGCTATTTTAATACCGATAAAAGTCGTTTTTGTTAATACTCCGTAATAAATGGTGGTTAAATGGTGGCCGATGTCGATTTTGAATAAAATACAAATTATTAGGGAAATCATTGTCATTTTCTTTTATTATAATAATATTTGTATGATTCAATTTTGTTTAGAACAAAATATCGGTCAAATGACCACCGCGACCTCTACGGCGCACCTCCATCCGATGGTCCAAGTTTTCAATGACAATATTGTTCAATTGTTGGGCACGATGATGAGTCAAGGTTGACTGCTGTTTTGCCCCACTATCGCGAAAAACAACAATGTTTCCCATTCATCGAACTTAGCTTGCATTCACAAATGTTTTCACATTTCATACAGACCTCTTTTGCTAAAATTTAAATATTTTTTACAATTCTCCGGATTGTGGACGAATTTGAATGATTATGTTGACCAAAAGAATCACGAAGTGCACGAAATTCATTTTGATTTGAATGCTCATTTTTATAATAAGCCTGAATAAATAGCTTTAACGCGTTGCTCGATTGTGTATCTTTCCATGGTTGAAGTTGAGTTAGTCTGAGATTGAGAAATTTGTTGCCAATCGAATTTATTCGTTCCCTCGTATTAACTCTTAATTCGTTTATAATAACTGAAAATTTTTTCTTAATAAAATATATTAATTTTGGTTTTGATTTATGTACATTTTTCGCAATTGACAGAAAAATTTATTTTGTTTAAAAGATAATATTTGTATTTATTGTTTGCAACAAATAATTATCACATGCAACAGTTGTTCGCTTGTAAACACCGAATATAGCTTAACAGTAAGTATTTGTTTACTGTAATCGAATTATAATAATACAAGTAACTAACAATTACTTGCGCTAACTAAAAGTGCATTTTTGTTTAAAATAAAACATTGGCATAAAGGATTTTATATTACATAAATTACTATTTAGTTGTGAACCCTAATTCAGATGATTAAATTCAGTTGAGATAAAAGTGATTTAAATAAAAATCTTATTAATAAGGCTATTTAGTTGGGAGAACTAATATAAATGTTCTGAATAAGAAATTTATAACGCTGTTTTGTTTTTTCGTTTACAAATGTGTTATACCTATATATATTTTTTACAAATTTTTAATATTTGCAACACTATTTTTATTGTTTTAACCGTTTTCCAATCAATCTTTTTCCTGAGTGTTCTTGAGGAATTTTGTTTGTGTTTTTCTTCGGTATTGTTGTGGAATATTATTTTCCTCATCAGCCACATAAAAATCTTGTCCCGGATTCTGTGAAAAGTCTGGAAGTCCATAAGTTTCATCATCCACCACATAAAAGTAAACCTTTTTTTATGAAAAAAAAAACAGTGCGATCGGCTACTTTCTGAACTTGTGCGACTTTAACACAGCATTAGCTTAGGCTTTGCGTAAGAAGAATATTAGAACATTTAACTTTAATGAGCTGCTTTTTTAAAGAAATGTGCTTTGAAAGAGTTGTTCGACTTCTTTTGCCTGACTAGTAACTGTTCGACCTTACTTTCTTCGTGATCCCGGTTTTGGTCTTAGTTTAAGTCAAACTTATCGATTTAATAGCATCTTGAATGTGTGAAGATGAACCTTTAGATCGCTTGCTAATTTTTTTAAATTTTAAATTATTTTATCACGTATTTTTTCGCTGTTCATTTTGGCCGAAATAACAGTTGCAAATTAATGATTTTGAATAGACAATATCTGACATATTTTTAAAAGCAATGTTTTGGAACCATTCGCACGACTGCAACTCTATTATTGGCAACTGCTGTGATTCAATGAAACTTCTGTTCTCTCTTTCTTAACTCCTTCAACTGAAAGTTTTTCTATGTTAATGTAACTTCTTTTCAACCAACTTTATGTAAAATTTTCTTACTCACTCTAAAATAGTAAAATAATTTTATGTACATATAAAAAACGAAATAGTATTTTCTGTAATAAACTCCGCTTAAACTCTTCTCATCTAATATACGAACTTCTTAACGCGTTATTAGGAATTGAATATTATAAGACTATAAAAAGAGCGTGTTGAGTAATCTTAATTTAAGGCGGTATATTGAACAAATTTAAATCCCATACAAAATATTTCAAACAAGAAGGCAATGTAAAATACTACAGATCAACTTTTCGGCAACTGGTCTTACATTAAGTAAATCCGGTCGGTTCTAGTATATTCACGTCTTGTTTAAATTTTAAAAATTATTAAAATTATTTATTCTTCTGTTATCTCTTTAATTAATTCCAAAAATTTTCTAGCCGAAGGAAATCAGATTACCAGCTAATGAGTGATTGATGTGATAAAATTAATTTTCTAAGTCCTAGCATTTTCTAATAAAATGCTTTAATATGAAACAAATTTTTTACAAAATCTTTAATATACATTTATACACACTATCACAATCATATTTTACTTATAAATACAAGTATAAATCACATTTCGTTTTTGGCCAGAAAATTTTAATTTCATTACCAATTAATCTTTCAACGTATGCTTTGGTCATACATGCATTATTCAGTTAGTCAGCAGTAATGGCAACTTCTACTACCAATATACAACTTTATGTGTGTATACATTTACATCTAAATGTATATTATGTACTTATACCCAGCAAATAAATTATATTAAAACCGTTACTGAAGCATTAAACAAATGTTTTATTAGTTGATGTAGCATATAACGATGGTAAAAAAATGTGAAACTATTATATGAAGACATCAACAAGCTTTTTGCATGCGTATCTACCACCAAGAGACAAAAAGGGAAATAGTTTTAACAAAAACCAAAACTTACGGAAAATGAATAAACACTATAAAAGTTCCCTCTTTTCCCTCTTCTCCTCCTTTACTAACCTGGTTAAGAGAGTTAACGTAAAATGTGAAAAACAAAAATTTCAAATTTTTAATTAGGGATCAAAAGAAAATGAATTTGCTATAAAAAAACCGGGAATGAAAAAAAATTTTTTGCATAAAAGATTAAAAAATATAAACAAAAGGTATTAGAAATGATTTAAACTTAGAAAGGATTTAATTTAAATGTAAATTTAATCTGAAAAAAAAATTAAATCGTGCATAAATAAACCATACATGCAAAAACACAAATAAAAGACTAATATATGTATGTCGGTAGTAAATATTTAATTAAATATAAGAGCAATTGATAAAAATTGTGTTTTTTGTTTTTTTTTTTATTGTGGATATTTTCCTTTCGTATTTTTATAGAAGATGAAAAAAATTAACTAAACATATTAAAACTGTTTGATTTTTTTTAACTATGGCAATACTTTACATTAAAATTTAAAACATCTCGGTCAGAACAAAAAAATATAATATAATCCATTGAAAAAAAAAACATTTAAAATAGAAGACAAAGAAATAACTTTTTTCTTTTTTTCTTTCTGGATAGAGTTTTAAATATAAAAGTTCTATTTCCACAAAAAGTTATTTAAGCAAATTTCATTACCCCGAATATATCTATGGTTAGTACTAGACATAATTATCCAGATTCTAAATTCCTACTAGAGATAAAAGGGTAAAATAAAATTACTAAAATGTTCAGGTATAAGTAACTTAAAATATCAGGTTACAATCGAAAGCTCAAAAGCATATTCAGATTGTAAAATCCATAGGATTTTAAATTACTAAATTTAAATTTAAAAAAACTAATAAAAAAATGTAGTAGTTAGTTGGAAATAAAATACAGTATTAAGCTGTATTTTATGAAATCTGGAGCCAACAGATAACCAAGGATTCACATTAAATCCACAAGATTGAAAAAAAAAAGGAATGTTAATTTTGTCACTGTCGGGCCCCACGTTGGGCGCCAATTATTTTATACTGTAGCATATAACGATGGTAAAAAAAATGTGAAACTATTATATGAAGACATCAACAAGCTATTTGCATGCGTATCTACCAGCCTTATTGCTCGTCGGAGGGGAGGTTCGTTGCTTGTTGTGGCTAACCGCCTTTGCTACAATAAAATAATAATATTTATGCATGCAAAACCCTAAAGAAGTGTGATACAAGAAGACTAGATTATATTAACAAATGTGTTTAATGCCGAAATGAATTTGGATAAGTTAATGATGGAAGTACTTATCCTGCAGCCCACCCTACCATGATTACCATAATTTGAGTCCCAAGAAAACATTTAGTAATCCCATAAAATATTCCTGTAAAGTACTACCGAAAGTTCAAAATCAAACAGTTACTATATAATTTAAGCACACATCATATTCATTTATTAAAACTAAAAAAAAAATAATAAACCTTACTAAAAATATTAAAATAATTATTAGCTATACATACACATTAAATAAATTAATAATAATGTTAATAACAATAATGATTTGGTATTTTAACAATTTCACGTAAAAGTAATAAAACTCAAAAGATTCTCACAAAGAAATTGAAACATAAACTGAATTGAATATTTTTAAAATTATCGTATATATAATCAAATAAAGAGGAGACCATACTAAATTTATTTTATAATCACAAAAAAAAACCAAAATAAATTTTAACCGCAAAAGTTTTAAGCAAATAAAAAAAAACTTGGCTATATTAGATACATTTAGTTATAAATTAAAATAAATATATAAAAACATGCCGAAATTTTAGGATGGTCACCCCAAAGAAAAAAATAATTTAACAGAACCAAAATAAACAAACTGTTTAGTTATAAAAAAAAAAAATAACGAAGAGATACAATGGATACAAAAATCACTTACATTCTTTTCTTATTCCGTTCCCACGTCGAAAGATCTTTCGAAGAGAGGCAACTGCAAATACTTAAGAGAAAAATTTGCAACAACGTTCTCTGCAAGGCTATTGAAACAGTTTTTTTTCTTTACGAGAATCACAAAAAAATAAAAGTTAACACTTTTTTTTTAAATCGAAAATTATAATATTTTTTTTATAAATTTAATTTAAACGATAATACCATGATTACTCTTATAATTCAATTGCATTGTACCCTATAATAAAAGCTCACATACCAGAACAAAACGAAATATTTAATATTAAAATTTAGGACATTGCCAGTATAAATACTTAGAGAGTTTACTGGTATGTATGTATGCACCAATTGAAAGTATTATTGTATATGAGGTTAAGGGCTTTTGCTGCAATGCAATTGCATTACAAGATCAATACAAAAAAAAATACACTAGTCAACCAAAAGAATTTACAAAAACAAAATAGCACTAGAAAAATAAAAAAAACACATATATGTAAATTTGTATGTATGATTTCAGGAATTAATGTTTTTTTGATATATATGTAAATTTAATCAACAATTTAGGTTTCTTTGAATTATTTTATTATTAATTTTTCCTAGTATTTTCCTTTAACGCACAGATTTTTCTCTTTCTTTTCTATCCCAATTTTGTTTTAATTTTTCTTTTATTCTTTGCAGGTTTAAGTCACTTTTTTCAAAATTTTCTTTTAAGCGACCTTAAATTCTTTCATAAAAATTTTAAATTACTTTTTCTTTTCACTTTTTCTAAATTAAATCTTTTTGAATATTATTGTTTTCTCCCAATTTTTCATAGCACAGCACAATTTAATTTTTTTATTTTTAACTATCACTGCTTCTATACACACTGCTGCTTCCCAGCCTCACTTCGAATACTAATGATGTCTTAATTCTCTTGCTCTCGAAACCGCATGAGACAAATGAAAACAGCTAAACTGCTGATTAAGCACAGAATTAGGTGCCAAACCTTATTAAAAAAACAACATTATAAAAACCAATTAAAAAGATTCTCTGCATATATAAATTACCTTAAAGTGGCACCTTTTGTTCTTACTAAGCAAATGTTCAACCAAGAGAGCAACCAAAATATAAATATTCCTATTTATTTATTTTTTTTAATTAATAAATTCTTTAAGTATTTTATTCAATACTTTATTTTATTAAGATTACCTCACCTTTAAATTTCGAATTCTCTTAAAAACCAATATGGAAAAATGTTGGGAAAGTTCTAGCCTGTCAAAACCTCCGGATAAAAAAATAATAATAATATGGTCTAAAAAAAACTTTATTAGGAAACAAATTTAGAAAATTAGAAGAAAATAAGAGAATTACTTACAAATTTTATTATTCCTTTCTGTGCAATAGTTTTTTTTTCTCCTTTAATTTTCAAATTAAAACTAATCTAGAAGAAATCAACTTAAAACTTGTCTAACTTGCAGGCAACTTCAGAAGATAAATAAAAAATCAAGCACTCTGCACCCCTAAATATAGCTTAGCCTGCACCCGCTATTTAGCGGTTTGGAAATTTTAACGTTTTCGTTCCAAACAAACAAATATAAAAAGAAAAGAAAATATAGGTAAATGTCAAGTTGCCGATAAGTGTGAAGCAAAGTCTCATGGATAACAATAGATGACGCTGCACTCAGGCAAACATTTCCGTTAATAAAAAAAATCAAATGTTTATATTGAAAATTAAAAACAAGTAATTAACTAAAATCAAAAAAAAATCATTATATTATTTTTTTTTATTAACACATTCATTCAAAACCTATAAATCTAATAATAATATAATAATATGCTCCTTTGTAAAAAACTTTTCCACCCAGAATATTGCAGAGAAAAACAAAAACAAAAAAAAAATTAAACTTTAACGAATCATTCTCAAGCGACACTACATTGATTAATATTGAACGAAAGTCTACGGAAATAATAAATTAACACTTTGACATAAATTGTATTACCGTCTGATTTGTTGTGATTAACTATTCAAAGTCTGCTTAGTGGTTCATTTATAAAATATTTCTAAAAATTGCAACAACAGAGAAATGTTGAACAAAGATCAACCGCTGTTCTGACTCTTAAATACCTTTCATTCATTAAATATTATTTGCAAAATGTTTGAATGTGTTGTACGTGAATTCCATATGACATATGGAAGCAGTACTTATCTACAACGTAGCCGTAAGGTTTCTTAGCACGTTGTTAACTTTGACTTTGGATATCTTATTCAGTATATATTTGCTCAGGAATCTTTTTCTCTTTTCTGCCTGTAAAGGACATTCGCAGAGAAAATTAAAAACTGATTCCTCCTTTTTTAAATCCATATAACGTGACAATAGCAGTTCAAGAGAAGTCCGAATCGGCTTTTGTATTTATCTACATCCAGTGACCCGTCAATACCGCCAGTAATTTTGAATATCCATCCAACCTTGACTTATTAGTTGCGATGTTCGCTTGATAATAAAGGAAACGCTTTGCCACTCTAGTCTTCACCAACACAAGAAAGTATCTGAAGATTTTGCTTTCACTAGTTCTCAACGGGATTGTAACTACATTTGAGTTTGAGATTTCTAAAGCAGATCCCCTTCTGGCAAGCTCATCTACACGCTTGTCGTCATAGTGTCCCCTATGCGCAAGAACGCAAACTAAAGCAATGTCAGTCAACTGACCAAGTCTTCATAACTCTTAACTACATTGAATTACTAATTTAGGCGAGGTGACAAGAGTGCCACCTGACTGTTGACAAATATGCCAATAAACCCGTTAATATTTTTGTAATTCAGTATCCTATATAGCTCCCAATAGCGAATTTTTTAGCCTGAAATACGCTACAATCTTCCAGAAGGCAGAAAGTAATCTTTATCCCTAGCTCGCTAGACAACACACCGGATCTATAATTTGTAATGATTTCTAAAATTGAAAGCTACTAAATAAGTTTATATTCAACAATGGGTTTAATTTTATAGTAGAAATATGTAGAACAAAAAGCAATAGGGGTATAGACAGAGAGCCATTGACTCATTTACTGAATTTTGCCTTGCTATTCATCTTTTTTGCTTTTAAATGTAGAAGCAATCATATTGGTTTGTAGAAAGGTGTGATAATTATTACCAGGACCAAAAAATAAAATTCCATTTGTGTGCGGGGTATTAAAACACATATGGATGTATAACTGAACGAATGTACGTATAAAAATACTTTATTTACTTAAACCATTTGACTACTGTTCTTGTTTTAGTTCATGTACATACTTATGTATGTAAAATATGTAGTTGCTATAAGCAGCATGTAGCTCAACGTTGTTAATTTTGTGGGGTGTGGACTAAATACCCTTTTCATCACTACCACACACACTTATGTTGTGGATAAGCTTTGCTGAATGCGTGTTTTGAAAAAGGATAGATGAAAGTTGAGAAACAAATAAATGAGTAGATGTGTTTAGTATTGAATAAATTGTACAGGTTAGTAATTTATCATTGCATATAGCACATCAGTTTAAGCAACCCTTCAAACATACATACATATTTACATATCGATGGCCAAAAGAAGGAAGGCCCTCACTCGTGTTTTTTAATGAAATTTAGTTTTTCAGAGATTCCAATATATTTAAAGCAAATAAACCTTAATACAAAAGTTTAATGCAATGGTATCGAAAATAATAGTTTTACGAGCAATCTTACAAAAGAAATTACATTAGATAATACCGTTTCTGTTATGTGTTTACTTTCTCCTGTAAAGTTGATTTATGGCCTTTTTGCTTGTGATAAACGTAAAACAGAATAGGATTTCTACGCAAATATCCAGGGACTTTTAATTGTTTGGTGCTATTTGAATTGTTCTGAACCTATTAACGCTAAAAATTTATTTAATCCAATTACTGTATATAGAATTTATCAAAAATTTCCATAAAATAAATATTAAAAAAAATGTTTTTCGAAAATATTTTATACTAATATTTAAATTTTTTATCAGGCTTGAGGTCATATTAACATTCTTATTATTACAAAGAATTTTTTAATTGTGATAAATAAAAGAATAATCTCAAAAATTATATTTTAACCGACACTAGCCGAGTGGAATGCATTTTCGAAACCAGCTACGATTTCATCATCAGCACTCTCTGATCGGTGGTTACATGTTGGTTGTAAATATCATCTATTTAACTCCCATGACTTAAGTTAATTGAATTCGGTAACTACTTTAGTTTTCCTTTTCATATATTTTTACCACAATGATTTAGATTGAAATTTTTACCAAACAGCAACCCCTTTACTTTTGTTTGTTATCTTCTTTCTTTTATATCACTATTTTTGTCCTTCTCTAGCCACCAGTTAATATAATATAGATAATTATTTGTAAAAAAAAGTTAATTGTAAAACAAACAAAAAGTTTTCATAAAATTATTGTATTGTTTTATCATACAAGCATCTATGACAATTATGTATTAAACAAAATATAGGCCAAATGCATACCATGACTTCGGTGGCATACTTTTATTTGATGACACTATAGACATAACAAAGGTTCGCTGTTTTCAGTATAACGAATTATCTTATCAATTATCTTTTGAACTCTTCTTGACTTATTGGCCTTCACATTTTCTTTTAAATATTAACAAAAACGAATTTCAACGGTGTCTAACTCGCTACGACATGAAATAATACGGTCATTGAATTTCTCGTGCAAAAGAGCCATTGTTTCGTTGGCTGTGTGCCAACTTGCACCATTCTACTGAAACCAAATATCGTACAGGTCTACATCCCTAGTTTCTAGCCACAAGAGGTTCGTTATTATCTAGTGAACACCATTAACAGCAAATGCTTGGCCGGCCTCATTTTTACAAAAGTGCTCCCTGATGACGCCGTCAGCCTATAAACTGCACCAAACAGTCACTCTTTGTGGATTCATCAGCTTTTTAACAATCACTCGTAGATTCTCATTTTCCCGATTGCAACAATTCTGCTTTTTAACGAATATGTTTTTCTTTGTTTGTCTATTTAACCAGTCAGTAGTCTTTAGCTCTCGAGTCAATTGAACCTTGTTAGCGTAAAAATGTAAATCTTTATTAAAAATTCGCATTAATGATGTTTGTGAAATCTTCAATTATTGGACACGACGACGAGTGGATGCTTATGGCTCTTCTGCCACACCATCGCGATCAACAGTAATTTTAAAATGAAATTTGATTTGAACGGCCATTTTTGTAAAAGGCTTTAACAATCTTAGTGCGATGCTCAATTGTGTATCTATACATGCTTAAATTTGTCAAACACTGACACAAAAATGTCAAATTAATTTCGGCAAAACACTTGACGTAAAGGCGCGACTCACTATTAACATCGTTCATTATGGTTAGACCACCCTTTATTAAACGTAGAATTGCTAAAGATATTTTTGTTAATATGTCTGTAACTTTGAAATATTTTCTAAGCTTCGTAAATAAAATGTTTTTTTATTTAATTTCTTTTTCAAACTCTCTACACTCTAATTTGGCTTAAAGCACATTCTACTTAGCAATACATGTAAATGTTTTACCAATTTACAAAATCTTGTGTAAGGCACACATCTATATACAAACGTACTGTGGAAAATATAGCAAAAATCAAATTGAAATTACCTTGGTCAGTTGGAGAATTTAAAATCGAACTAAAGTCTTCAAACAAGTACAAACTTATTCTCTAACTGATATTTATTTTACAACACTGTGTATGCTTAGTACAAAACATAGTTAAAAACAATATGTTTAAAATCAATTTATTGAGTATAAATTAAAATAAATAAGATATTATACAATGCTTATTCATATTGTGGTTGTTACTTTAATCTCAAAGCAAATGCCAAATGTCAGTCAATGAAAAAGTAAGAGAATTGTCTTGAAAAACTTTAAAAGCATTTAACTTTAAATCAAAATATTTAAAAATAATATTAAGAGTACATATGTGCCCTTAATTGTGAAAGTGGTCTAAGTCATATATTTTTTTGTTGAGATTTAATGTTTAGGGTTTGAATAAATTAAAAAATAATTTTATATTGTACAACTTATAAATTTTGAATTTAATAAATCTTGTATGTACCTCATGCGGAAGTATTGTTTAAGGAGGTTGAACTGACTTAGATCCTTTTCAATATTAACGCAACGAACTAACCGAGAAAAAAAAACAATAATTTAAGTAAAGTTATTCAGGAATATTTATTAATAATAAATGAAAGAAATCTATTCGTACTATTGAAGGCTATTACGAGCCTGGGAGTTCACATAGTATTTATAAAAATTTAAATATCAAATATTATATTCAGTCCCTAATTAACCTCAGGCCTCGTATCAAATCAAGGACTTAGATAGCCCAAGTTATCAAGCAAGGTAACTTAACTTACTTTTTATTTCACTAGTAGGAAGCTTATTTGCTAAATCTACAACACAATTGCTGACAATAACGGTCGCGGAAAAAGATCTCGTGGTAGAAATAGTGCTCGAGGTAAAGGCAAAAGAAGGGCTTCTAACAGAAGTTAGATACTCATAAATAAAGTAATATTTTGGGTTTATTTATTATTTAATTTATTTTCAAATATTAACGGTGTTTAGCATACTTTTATTATTGGGAAGAATATCCTGTGTGTTACAGTTTAGTTTTACAGTTAAAATCACCTTCGGGTTATGGTACTCGGTGACGTTACTGACGTCAATTTAACCAAATTCTGTATATAACCTTAACACAAACTCGCAAAATCTACTGGTTTTTTTCATCATATCTTAGTTGTTTATAAAGCAATTGTTCTGATTTCAAACATCGATCTGCTCCCGAATATTTCTGATATTTTAGTACCTTACACGGGTCTTGAAAATGTCTGGGGGCATCAAAAAGTTGATTTCGACATATATGCGGACAGACTGACAGACGGACAGTGCTTAATTGACTCCCCTATTCATAAGCTTTTAGAAAATATATACTTTATGAGATCAGAAATGAAAATTTTAGAAAATTTACACGGATTGACAAACCTATATATACCCTTACACTCACTGTAAAGGGTATAATAATAACTCAAAATAATGAAAACTTAATTTGCTTTTAAATTCAAATAGTTAAAAATGTAATAAATTTTAAAAATTTTTTCATAATAAACAAATTTTTATTTCTTTTTTCTTCGGTATTTTTAAAGTAAATAATATAAATTTCAAATATTAAAGACACAGTAAGCTTACTTAATTATAGACCAACAATCTTAGGCAAATATAAACGAAATAAAGAAACTTATAAAAATTTTAGTACAAAAAAAAACAAAAGCAAATAGTAATAGAATAGTAAAGCAAAAAATTAAAATGATAATAATAATACTTGAAAAATGAAAAATATTAAAGTTGGTAAGCAATTTATATTGTGGTTACACAAAGTGGTTTACCTAAACAAACACATGCACACAGATGTCAGCACAAATCCACAGGCAAATGGCAAATTTGAAGTCATACCTAACATTAGCAAATTTTCAGTCTAGCTGTAGTATTTGTATGAATGTTAGCATGTGTGTTTAAATGCACATATCTATACATTCATATGTATATGTTACAAGAATAAAATGAAATATTTGTAAGTATGAAAAATAATTTACATTTAAATAAAATTTTAACATATTTTAAGTGGCAACATTTTATTACTGACAACAATTTAAGAAAGAAAACAAAAGTAGCAACAACAGTATGCCAGTTACAAAGCCTTATTTATACTCTACAACAAATAACAACACGTAAACATAACAGACATGCACACACAAATAGAAAGTGATAAAAAAGGATGATACTTGTATGTACGATATAAAATACCCTTATCATTTCAAATACACAACTGCATATTCTGAAGAATACACGTATGGATTTAACTCTTTTCATATCCATGTATATTACGTCTGCACGTATGTGTATACATATATGTTTTACTGAACCGAACCCTTTTCGCATAATATCTCATACTTCTTATGAATGGCAACACATTTTATACAGTCAGTGTTGGCAGTTTGCGTCGTCTACGCTGTTATAGCGGCGTATATCGACATTATGTGTTTTAGGCCCATTTTGATTCCAAAAAAAACTAGAAAACTTCCAAATAAATGGCTATCCAGAATAATCCGAAAATGGTTCTTCGATCTGCATAAAAACTCAAATTGTTTTCGTTTATTATTTATTGCGCCATTATCATCAATTACCCTGTTTTAAACAAAAACAACGTGCCAGATATGTGGATCTAGCAGGACGGATAGATGCATAAAAATATACCCACCGAAGTATACAATTAAGGTATTTCATAATTTCTATTCACCAATAATTGTTTTGTTTCTGCAAGCCGTGCTGACTGTGCTTACCGCATAGAATCAGTAGGAACCCCAAAACTGTTATAATTTACTTTTAAAAGTCAATTTGATTCGAGATCCTAACAGATTTTAAAATAATACTAAAATAATAATAAAATAAATTGAATTAATTAAGATTTTACAATTTTAACGTTAAAGGATACAACTATAAAGCTTATTAAATTCAGTACAAACTCTTTAAATCTTAACAGACATTGGTTAAAAATACCGTTGAGGACGAGATAGTATATTAAAAGAGACATTGGAAACTAACAAATCAGAGCATATAACTCCTTTTATTAAACGTATCATAAACCTGATATTTAGGATTGTTCTTTCACATTTAAGCATTGAAAACTTTAAAAGAGAAATTTTACTAGTATGTGACGGCAGGCTTAGGTCACGAAGACAGTACAACAGAAACTGTTTTTGGACAGATTCAATGCTATTGTTGTGAACATTGTACGATGTTTCATAAATATTGAACAATAGTTAAGAATAGGCCTGTTTTTTATATCAGTACAAAACTATAAGTTTGCAACAGTTTCTAACTGTCATTATGTTGGCTGTCAAGAAATTTAAGTTTGGTTTGGCGTTTTAACATGAATTGACTGACGCATAAATAACAAGGCGTAGATTCGGTGAATGGGCCCAAAACAAGATTGCAGTCGATCCAAACTTGTATAAGCAAATTTTACCTAACGATATAGCTCCCCTTTTTTTAAATAGATACATCAATAAACAAAACTGCCGTATTCAGAGTAATAATAATCCATAAATGAATGCATGTTGAAAAACCGTTACATCCAGAAAAACTTACTATTTAGTGTGCTTTATAGGCTGATGGAATCATTGGTCCATACTTCTTAAAACGCGGTACTGGTCAGAAGGTTAAAGTCAATAGTGACTATTATATAGCCCTGATTATTGGCTTTTTTATTCATCAATTGAACAACCATGATGTGCAAGAGCTGTTGATGTAACTAGACGGTGCAACATGTCAGCAAGCTCGTGGCACAATTGATTTATTGGACGTTTTGGAGCCGTAAATTGGCCTCCCAGATCATGCGACTAAACGCCACTAGACTAGACTACGGGTATGTACAGCAAGTTAACGCCGATATGCCCAAAATGATTAACCACTTGTGGAATAACATTCACCGCTTCTTTATAAATATACCCCCTAAAACGTCGGAAAAGTCATCGAAAATTAGGGATCCAGATAAGACTACGACCGTTACGGCTTTATGCCAGAACTTATATTTTATATTATAATGCCAGAAGATTATCTTACGGATAAAGTCAATTTCATGCCAATTTAAAAAATTCATCTTTGTTTAATTCAATTTCAAAATTCCTTCTAAAAAGTTCCCTTTATATGGGTCAGTAAACTCCTTTGCCTAGCGTTTTATAAGTCCAAGTGCTTAATGTGAAAAAATTGAATAAAGTTCCAAGGTTATAGACAGATTTCTGATTGTCCAAAGTATGACAGTTAAAGTTATAATTCAAGTTAATGTAAGATATCTACCAAACAAATACATACATACATTTTAAGTTTTCAATATTAAGCAGTATTCGGTTTAGAGAAAAACTGAAAGCATCTAAGTCCTTCTGAAGGTGGATATCAGCAGCTTAATGGTTACAACTAAAGAGTCTTTTTACCTCGTCAGTACACATTGAACATTCGAAAATTTAATCGTATTTGGCAGATCTGTAATAACTATGGAAAACAACAATGGACCGAAATGACTTCCATGTGGGACCTCATAAACAACGGCAATTGCTTCGGAAGTAATATTTTCAAAAAGAACGTAAATATAGGCCTTTTAGAAGAGCATTATGTTAGTGTTACGCACACACAACTTGTTATATTCCAATTTAACATCGACCCTCTCATTATGAACAGCTCTATGTTATGCAATTTCTGATATACTTAGTAAAATGATTTACGTGTTATGAAGCCCAGTAAAACAAAGAAGTGGTCAAGTTGTACAACTATTGCACATGCTACTCTATTGTTTTTAATTAGAGAGTAGAAAATCTAACTATAAAAAACATGTTACCTTAGTGTAGGGCATCCAACTACATCAACATCAGCATCAAAAATTACCAAAAATTCATTCGTGCGTTACAAAAAATAAAAAAAAAGACATTAGAAAATTTTATAACAAAGATAAATATTTCTTTTTTATTTCCCTTTATTTGTCCTTTTTCTATTTCTGTTTCCTTTTATATCACATCTGTATGTGGATATTTTTTGTTCGTTTGGAGTTTTTTATATCGGATTTCGTTTGTTGTTTGTTGGTATCGTTTAACCAACGAAAAAAGTTTTTCCTGTTCTGGTACAAAAAAGCCGCTGTTAAAACAAAACATTTAATAGTTTCAATATGTAGTGATAGTGTCATCTGCAAATATAAATTATAAATAAATGTAAAAATATGTAGGAACAAAAAAAGAAATTACCGACAAAAAAAAAGAATGGAGTAGCAGAAGTAATATTAAAAATTCCTTAACAATTTATAACAACGGTTTGAAAGGCTTTTGAGAGATAAAAAAATGTCAAACGCTATCAAAGGTTACCAAGCGACCCACATCCGACGTTATCTTATTAACCCCAAAAAAATGGGTTCATTTATTTTAAGGGTTCAATAATTTCTAATAGATATTTCGCTTTTAACAAATTACTTACACTTGAATTTAAAATTTGAGTACAAAGGAGGAAACAAAATAAACGACAATTTTCTAAAACAAGAAAATAACTAAAAAAAAAATTTTAATGAAATATTTATTAAAAATATAGAATTTTCAAAACATTTTTCCTAGAACGAAAGAATTTTGTGAATATTTTTTCAATTACATATTTTACAAAGTTCAAACAAATAAAATTTTTCAAAATAAACAATTTTTATAAAAATATAAAATAATTTTTCTAAGTAGAGATGAAATAAAAATATTTTAAAGAAGTTAAAAAAAATCAACATCTCGCTTAAGAAAAAATTTATTGAAAATTTTAAATAAATAAATTGTTTACAGAATGTTTTCTATAAGCATCAGACTTATTTAGAACCTGTAAATAAATGGTTAAACAAAACAATCATAGTATATTTCAACACATCTCCTAGTTATTTTTAAAGAAATGTATATGATTTTGTATAAAAAAAAAATAATGAGATATTGGAATCTAAATTATAATCCAAAAGAACCGTTGCAGATATTTACTTATTAAGACAATTTATTTAAATGTTAAGCAAGACTACGCTATTCATTGATCGTTCGTAAAGTCCAATTTTTGTTCACTCCAACCATTTCGGAACGTCGGTGATCTACACCATATGCTGTTCGAAGTGCATAAAAAAGCGCTTATTTAAAAAAGCTCTAAAATTTTACTTAAAGTTATTGCGATTTTTGTATTTCTAAGGTGGATGTTTAAACAAGATGGATTTCAAATGATGTGACAATATAATACCAACAAAAACACTAAACCAACAAAAACAAATATATAATAAAAACTTGTATCCTGATGATGCTGCACAAAAAGGTAGTGATATATTGATAAAATAATACAACAAAAAAAATTTATTATTGAAAAGACCTTAAGTTTAAAAAAACCATTACAAAGATTAACAACTTTTGATTTTATTTATTTTTTTTTTTTTTAATTCTTTTGTGCAACGGAGCTGATGTCTGTATATTTAGCGATTTGTAACACAAAATAACCATTTCGTTTTTGTTCATTAAAAATGAGGTACATTCATTTAATTGTGAATAGAAGCGAAACGCGTTCATCGATGTTTATGATCGATATCTTATTTTATTTATAAGATATGTAGCTTTAGGTGAAAGTAATAAAATTGTACTCTTTTTCCCAGGTTGGAGTATTCATGATTTTTTTAAAATAGAAAACTTTAATTTTTTTTTTTTTTACTTCAACAACCATTTCATCATTCATTTAATTTGTTGTGATGTTAAAAAGTTACATTTTTTTAAAAGTAAAAATTACATTTTTAAAAAACAATTTCAAAAATCGCTTAATGAAGAGTTAAGTTATGATTTCTTGAACTTTTAATGCAAGCTGATGGATAAAGAAGGAGATTAGATTTGAAATCAACGACCTCAAATTGTTGTTGTCTGACCTATTAATGATTATTTTTAATTTTTAATGCTTTTAAATATATAGTGTCATTTTTGTCGGATTAATTTTTATTAAATCATACTATTTGCAAACGACAACCATATCGAAAAATAAACATAATATGAAAATGAACATTAAATGATACAATGCAAACAAATGCTTGATTATCGTGACAAAATATATGATGAAATGAAACAAAAATAACTATTACTTATTTTCGACAATCAAATATTGTTATAGCGAATACAATATAACCATCGTGATCATGTCGTAGCCATGGTTTTTCTTTGGATGTAGAAAACAGTATCGGTTGTGAGTACAACATCTAATGTCAATCGCATGGTTTAGTTGTGGCAGAAGGATTTTACTGTTGTATCTGCAGAATTTCTATTCAGAATATAAATGTTTTAGTTAGCACTAACAAATGATGAATCTTTCAATTGAATTTGAAACTACAAAAAAAGTTCAATTGCAAGAACTGACCTTTTCGATAGGGAGTGAATCTTATTGTTTATTTTCTGGGTGCACTAACTTAAATATTAATAAAAAATTTTGCACAGGAAACTAATTAAGTATTATATAGTTTTACGAAATTTTTTATTTATTGGCAAATAAGCGATAATAAAGGGTTTCCAATAGGTACTTGACAACTTTGAAATTGATTTGTGAACGCACTATTTCATTATATCGAACTGTTTTCATATCATATCATTTCATATCATCTAACTGTTACTTTTCTTTTTTTCAGTAAACTCAACATTTTCATCATGGCAAAGTTCACAAACGAACAACGCATGCAAATTATAAAAATGTACATACTTACTACCGAAATTCGGCGTCAGTGAATGCAACTTTAAGAGCGGAAACTCAAATTTTCGGTCGTTATTCTCGCCCTAGTAGACAAGCAATAACAAGTTTAGTGCGAAAATTTTAGTCTTCATATTCATTGTGTGATGCTGCCGTGCCTGTGAGACAACGGGTTGGTCGAAGTGACGAAAAGTAAAGTAGGAAGTGGATCGCCCACACAAACTAAATATTATTTTTTAAGGACCACTAACTAACCAAGTCAGATTCCGTGAAAATACAACATTGTGGTAAGAATAGGTAGAAATACTTTTATTATTTACAGCTTTTCACTTTTACTTTGCCCTTTCACTACATTTTCTTTTTATTAACAAAAAAAGAAATATCAAACATCTAATAATTGCATGAAAGTTACTTCATTTAAAAAATAACAGGAGAATGTATGGAAATATTTTAAATTAAATCACCTATTTAATCTTTATTGTACAGCTCATTAGCAATTTAAAAAATAAAAAAAAAGATAATACCTCTTATATAAAAAGTCACATTGCTGTCCGCTTATCTCTTGATTTTGTATGCCGACTCTATGAGTTATGTGTTTATTAGAAAAATTATTAACAAATAAAAAAACAAACCAAACCTTGTAATCTATTGCGCAACAGAAAATTTAAATTCAAATCACATACGAATAAATTCATTGTCAGTTTTTTTTTTTTTCTAATAAAAAAGAACAGATGCAAACACACAACAGTGATACAATCAGTTTCCAGGGCTAAGGGACAGCAGCCTTAACAAATCTCCATAGTGGAACGAGATTTATGAAGCAAACAAATATTTCTAACATTTCACATACGTACTAACATACAAACGTAAAAAAATTATTTAAGTTCAAATTCTTTTTCTGTTTCCTATGGTTTTTAGCAGTCGTATACGAACTCCAACAAATTGTAAAGCAAAAAAAAACACACTCAAATTAATACTAGTGCATAAGGGTACCAACACAAATATTAAATCGTCAAGGTTATAAATAGTATTTTTATAAAGGCGAGTAGATTATAATTTTGTCCATAATATTCTGATGACGTATTTTAAATATTTTGGGCCAATTCAAAGTGCTTGCATATCAGTCATATTTGTACTATTTCATATTTTTTTATGCATGCATACAATTTTTGTTAGTAATTTCCATACAAAGAAAATAATAAGACACATTTGTTTCCTATGTATAAGAAATTGTTTATGTTATACTTTTAACCATACTGTCTCTCAGAGAGAATTTCTTCGCTTCGCACCTCTCAGAGGGAATATTTTCTATTTTTCTGTATACATACAATTTTTACCAGCGTCATCTCTTTGTCTTCTTTCTTGTATTAAATACATAATTTGTTAACAAAAGGTGTTCAAAGTCACTAGTCATATTAATATGAATTATATGACATAGTACAATATGAGAGTCTACTTTGAATTGGCCCGTTGTTTATTATTTAATCACTGACCCCAAATCGCCATGACAAGTTATACTATTTAGTTCCACGTGCAAAGAACTAAACTTTCTTATTAATGTGATTAATTTCTAATCGTAAATTGCAAGTTGGATGCAGAGATTATGCGATTTAAAACTGCTAGATTTTTAACCTTCACCGATTTCCAATTTTTTTATGTCAAATTAACACATGCAATCGCTAAAACTAAGGCATGTTTTTTACATCTAACTTGTTACCCTTAAAACATTGCTTCTGGTAAACTCATGTGCAAACCCATCTGACAAAATATAAATTAGAGTGTGCTCTAGTTTTATCTGGCGACATCAGTTATTGGCAGAATTCTATGCAGCGATTAACTGTAACACAGCAATTTTAAAAGATATGTATAATTATATAAAAGTCATAAATATTACAAGTCAAATGCAAAACACATGCAAAATCGTACATGTGTTATTCATACAAGGTTCTTTAAAATAAAAAATAAATAATAAAAATTTTGTAATAAATCACAAAAAGCTTTTTTTTAATAATCGTCCCAGACTTATTAGAATACCCTTTACTTGGATTACTTTTGATTTAAGAACTTAAAAAACGCACAAAAACATAATCGTAAAATTTATTCACGTAAACTTTGGTGGAAAAACAAATTAAATATTCAATTTAACTTTTCGCAAAATGTTCAATTGTTTTTAAACTACCACTGTAAATCCTTTAATAATACATTTAGCTTTATGTAGTTGGTTAAATATAAGTTTTTATGAATTGATTTTATATTAAAATAGTTTTTTTAACAATCATTTGGCATTGTCAGAGTACGCAAAGTTTTATGAAATTATATTGTTATTAAAAATAATTGCGAGTACAAAGCATTTTTAAAATCGATAAAATTCTAATGCGTTAATAAGTACATATGTACGTTAGCGTCAGGCTTTAGTAGGTGAGCATAGAAGTGAACGTATCATTCATACGACAAAGAAATCCCGTAACTATTGAAAACCTTTTACAGTATAAAAATACTCATATAAATAAATAAATAGTTCCCATATTGGAGTTAAATTACACTACACTTTTTCGATTTAGAAAATGCATAAACTTAAGAATAAACAAATAAATTTTCTCAATTATTTTCTATCGTTGAGATGACATTGGCTAGAAAGCTACATTTAAAAAAGTTCAGCATTGCGCAATCATTTAAATCGGTTTTATCATTGTGATTTATTCTGATATATTTGCATTATCCAGAAAATACGCTTATAAAATGACATTAATTTACATTTATACGCTATCGAACCCATTGACATGACAACCAAAACGTTTGTTTATAAGGCCGATTTTTCCAACTTTAAATGACAAGCATTTTTGATGACTTAAAAGTTTTACAAACAAACTTTATACCTTTAGGCTTTTTTGTTCGTACTTTTAACTGACATGCATGGGGACACCGCTAGATCGTCTTTTAATGATACATTTCATCTAACACCAAACTTAACATAGAAAACGCTCACTCGATAAACAATTATTTCAAAATACAACAATTTTAAATATAGAGAATAATTACAAAGGTAGATCTATATTAGAAATATTACATTTTATAAAAGTACTATCTACATAGTATTAAATAATAAGATCTTGAATATGTTCTGTTGAGTTAGTTAATATGTTTTAATGTAATAAACTATATTTATTTGTATTTTTATAACCACCACCAAGAGAATGGTGGGGGTATATTAATTTTGTCATTCCATTTGTAACACATAAAAAATCCATTTTAGACCCCACAAAGTATATATTTTCTAAGTCCAGGTATCATTTTAGGTAGATCTAGCTAAGTTTGTCATCTGTCCGTCTGTTTAAAGTACGATATTGTTTGAACCGAAAAAGTTAGGGTGCTCAAATTTTGCCAGAATATTTCTTATACAATATTTATTTAATATTGAAAATGGGCTAAATAGGCATATTAGGAAGATAGTTATAGGTCGTAATACCAGAGTAGGTCAAAAAAACAATGAACATATATACATTTCTCGTCAACGTAAGTAGAATTCCAAAAAATTACGCCCACCTCCCATAAAATGCATTATCTCAAATTAATACAATTTCTATATAGACATTGGTTTGGAAAAAATAAGGGACTCTGTATTAAAATATCTAATTTGACTTTATCAGCAGAAACTGATTTTACATGTCTACTTCAACGCCCACTTCTCACATAATTTACTGTTAATAAGATTAAAAAGCTTATAAAACCGACAGAAATTGATGTATAATGAGTAATTTCGCATATATAGATTTCTGGTAAATTAATTTATGCTAATATATGTATATTTCTAAAAACTAAAGGTGACGCGGTCACTTTTACGCCCACCTCTCATATAACGCTTTATTTTAAATTCATATAAATTTATATGGACAAACATTAAAAAAAAGAAGTCTGAACCGGATTATCTGAGTTGAATTCAAACATTAATTATATAATTTTAAAAGTAGAAGGTGACATGCCCATACAAAACTAATATTATTTTTTAACTTCCTCTAGGTACTAAATTATACTCTTTATATTCAGTAAAAATACAACACTGTAGTAAAAAAGAGTCAGTAGTATCATTTCCAATGTAAAAATTCTTATCGTCTTATAGTACGAATAAATTGAAGGAAATCAATTAATAGCAGTAATCGAGGTTACGCAAAAAAAGTAAAACATATTTCAGTATAAAGGGATTGATCCATACCAATTTAAGTTAATTACAAAATAATAAATTTTGTGATATAGAAGTACACAAAATTGGTGGTGGGTATCATAAATTCGGCACTGCTGCTCTTACCTATTTTTATATAATCTTTTTAATGTTGATAAAAAATGTTTTTTTCGATCTTTTTTAAGAATTTTATTGAATTATATTTCATATTGTTAATTGTTTAATTTATAAATAATTTTCCGCTTAAGTATTACCCAAATGTGCAAAATTATATATTAAAATAATATATATTTTTTTATAAATAACTGATCTAAAGCATAAATAACTGTACCACTTATCAATTAAAAAAGATCGAAGATATTATATGTATTGTTACATTTATACCTTTTATAAATGTTGGCTTATTTCCTTTAAATAAACTTTGAGTTCTTTTATTGCAATCAAAAACAGTTGAAATTTGTTATAAAATTAAGAGCACTTTATTTACTTAAACACACTCAGATATTGTTTTATAGTACTTTACTTATTTCACTTATTGTTATACACTTTTATTGTCAAACTCACTTCGACACACACTTTACAAGCTCTACTGTATTACTGATCATGTTAGCTGTGTTGTTCGGCTATTTATAATAACATAGTGGTGTTCGGTAACATTCGACAAAGTTCTCGTATGTACACACTAGTTCATTCGAAAACCGTTATATTTAAATTAAAACGTAATGTTATGGTGTTTTCTTTTCTAACAAACAATGTTGCCCTTTCATAGTTAAACACTTTTCAAAGGTCGCCTACACCCTAACAAAATGCTACCTTTATAATCAGCAGAATAGAACAGATATGTTCACCTTTTTTACATGATAGCTGTATTTTTATGTAAAACAACATTTCTTGCTTCCATTTTAATAATTTGGGACCATAAATTATTTTTAACCACTACAAAAACTTAATTCTACTTTTTAATATCAACTGTTAAAAAGTGCAATATTCTAACCCTTTGATTTAATTCAGGGTACAACATGTAACATTTTTTGTTATTTTTATGGCAACATTACTACAAAAGAACTTGTCACCCGTTTATAATATTGCATATTTTTAAGAAAAGAACACAAAAGAAGGCATAGGGCAGAATTAAAGCAACATTAACGTCAGAAAAGAAAACACCATTAATGTTAAGTAATATGCAGTAATAATAAAAGTGCCTAAAAGCATGCTGCACATAATAACTCACATCATGTTCGAACAAACAGCGAAATAAACTAATACAAATAAAACTACAGTAACTTAAACTACTACACCTAAAATAAATTATAATGTACATTAAGCTATTTAAAAATAAATCTGTAAAAGTATAATATATTAAATATTTTAATTTTTTTTTTTGTTCTTTCACACAAAAATTTAAGGGTTGTTAAAAGTAGCATCTTAAGTGAATACCCCTTATAAATAAGGATTTTTATGAATTAAGTTTTTCGGGCTAGCAGCACTGGTTGGTTATTGTGTCCAAACTACATCTGTGAAAGTGAAAAGTGGTCAGTATACTCTGCCATTTCATAATGGAGAAACTCAAAAACAAGCAACGACTGCAAATCGTTGAAATTTATTATCAAAATGTAAATCCACGAAAAAACGACAGCTTGGTGCGGTTTATGGGCTGGTGGCATCATCGGTCCATTTTCTTCAAAGACGACCGTGGAAGAAACGTTACCGTCAACGGCGAACGATATCGAGCCATTATACGCAACTTTTTTTTCCAATTGGCTGAGTGGGACTTGGTTGATATGTGGTTTGAACAAGACGGTGCCACATACCACACAGCTCGTGAAAGAATGGACATATTGAAGGATGAATTTGGTGAGCAGTTTATATCGAAATGGCCCTGTGAGTTGGCCGCCAAGATCATGTGATTTGACGCCTATTCACTATTTATTGTGGGGTTATGTGAAGTCGTTGGTCTATGTGGACAAGCCAAACACGATTGAAGCCTTAGAGTATAACATAACACGTGTTATTCATGAAATACATGCCAAAATTCTCAAAAAAGTGGTGCAAGAATTGACTTTTGGAATGGACCATTTGAACCGGATTCACGGCAACATTTACATGAAGTTATTATACCCTTCACACAGTGAAAAAGGGTATATAGGTTTGTCATTCCGTGTGAAATTTCTACAATTTTCATTTCCGACCCCATAAAGTATATATTTTCTGAAAACTTATGAATAGGGGAGTCGATTAAGTTTTGTCAGTCTGTCCGTCTGTCCGTGTGTATGTTAAAATCAACTTTTTGAAGCCCCCCGATATCGCATGTACCCAGGTGAGGTATTTAAATATCAGAAATATTTGGGAGTAGATCGGTATTGAAAATCAGAAACATCGGTACATAAATAACTGAGATATGAGCAAAAACCCACGACCACCTCGATTTTTTTTCACAAAAACAACATTACAACAACAACATACATACAAACAAACGTGTATACAGGGGCCAAATTACGACATTCGATCACGATCGAAATTTTACTCGAACGATCGAGTTTACTGTGCTTTAGGTATAGAGATTCTAATAAGAATTTAAAAATTTCGATCACGTTCGAATGCCGTAATTTGCCCCCTGGTTAGAGAAAACGTGGCATCGAATCCTAGCTGAGCCAAAAATTTTTTTTTTATTTTTTTTTATTTAATATATTATTTATATTTTTATTATTATTTTTTTTAATTTTTTTTATTTTTTTTTATTATTTTTTTTTGTTCTATATTTCTTATATATATTTTAATTTTTTTTTTTAATATTTTTTATTTTTTTTAACATACAAACGTAAGTTTATAATGTGATACAAACTACTGTTATTGCATGTGTTCACGTTGTGAAGGGTATATAAGATTCGGCATGGCCGAATATAGCGCTTGTTTTTAAAAAGTAAATGGCAAATACCAATTTATCGATTCCAATAAAAATTTTGAATATGTGATGCAAATTTGAGTGTTTCATTAGATTTTTAAAAAACTACGCTTAAAAAATCACTCTTTATTTGAAAAAAATTTTTAAAATTTCATAATTAAAAGACATACATATGTCTTTCTATACACATTTTAAATAATATTTTTACAAGATATATACATTAACCAGACAATCTCGTCGCTACAGTTGATATTAAAATCTGTTAACTTCACCTTGATTTCATTTATTAAGTGATCAGAAATTAGATTTTTCTTTTGGTAGCAAAAAATTTATATAAATGTTCTCTTTTATTCCAACACAACAAACACTAGGTACTGTTTTGTTTTTACTGAATAACATAATTTTCAGTGACTATTACATATCGTCTGTCTCGGTAAGAAGTTTTTTAGTAATAACTTTATTTATAATGCGATACATAAGTACTTATTTTTCAGACATTTGCTTAGATATTCTATATATATACATATATACACTATACAATTTCTTATAATAAAAAAAAGTAAATAACTTGTTATAATTCTCATTTAGCGTAACACACTTAGGGTATAAGTACAAATGATTTGACAATAGCTGCAAAGCGATTTAATAGCAACCTGATGATTTTTGTATTTTCTCTTATTTTTTTAGTTAAAACTTAACGTATCGCAGAATAATCAAAAGGAATGTTTGTCCTTAAAAGAAGCAAACGACTTCTGTAAGTCCATTATATTGATGTTTTATTTAAGCTATTTAAATCAAGCACTTAGTTAAGTCCCTATTTATAAGCAAACGCAATAAGTACTTATTTGAGCCCCTTTTTTTAACCGAGCGTGGTAAGTACTTGCCTCCAATGCCATTGACGTGTTAATATAATTGGTTTAGATGACGATGTAAGTAATGAAGCTGTTTTAACTACATTCATTGCATTTTTTTGTAATGAGAGTTGTGCTAAGAAATGTACTTCATTTATTTATATTTGTTGGTTTAATACAAATATATCCTTTTTTTAATTTAAACTAAAATAAGAACTTTTCTATCCCCAGTATACGCCTTAGCCTTGACGGAAAACATCTACGAAACTTTTGCTTTTTTGCAACACTTTACCGGTGAAAAACCCAGCTTTTTATTGCACTGCAGTCACACGGTTAAGTTTTCGTTTCAAGTTTTTTTTTCACATACTTCTTTTTGCTATTAATTTGAACTGATAGATGTGACAAAGGCTACAAGCAATCTCCTTTTCCAAAATGGTATTCACAAGAAAAATATTTTTTTAAATAACAATTATTTATATTAATTTCTTTCGGCTGAGTTTTTGACTATAAATTGCAACACACAGTTGGGGAGTAAATTCGATAGAAAATTTTTAAAGTATAAATTTATAAGTAAAAAGTGTGAGTGTATTCAAATTGTGCACAAAGCTTAAAGAACACTTTTAACGTATAACCCCAAAGTTAGCAAAAAAAAATCTTAATATGGGGAATACCTCATACGTTTAACAGAAAATTTCTAACTAAACGTAAAAATTTTTTTTTTAATTTTTTTCTAAAAAGAATCAATATTTACATACTTATAATAATAACTAAACCCTTTGGAGTAAAAAATTAAGTAAATTTATATTTTACAAGCTATAAGTTCGACCTGATAATTGTAGAAAATTTAAAAATCTACACACTAATGTAAATAGCAATCATCGTATTTTTTTATTTAAATCTAATAGATGCATTTGTGATTCTGAAAATACAATATCCACTGACATTATCACCAATAGAATAAAAAACGAATGTATTGGCAAACATTTTGTCATTAAAAGCCATCAAATAACATTTTTATATGATTTGACTTTATTTAAAATAACAATTCATATTTCCACCCAAACCCTTAAACAACTACAAATACATAATTTGAAAAAATTTTATTTTAAATACAAAGGTAAATGTAGATGTATGTATGTGTGCACACAATAATGGATTTAAAGTTATGGTCTTATGATTTCATTGGCTATCAGTTTTAGATTAAGTTTTTGAATTTATGTTGCCTTGATACATACACATACATATTACTTTGATGGCCGTGTATTTATATTATTATTTTTTTAATAAAAATTTATATTGAGTACATTTTGTCGTAAATCATTTATATAATACATTTAGATTAATATAAGGTTGAATAAAAACGTAAAATAACAAATTTATGCTGGCTGCGTAAAAAAATAAATTTAATAGGTATTTTGTGTAACATATAAATTTCATGTCATGTCATGTTAGTAAAATTAATAAGAGAAACATGCTTGTATGGTAAATTTTGTTTAATTTTTTATTATAATAAGTCCTTTTTTATAGTAAGTATTTTATATATGTTATGCTCTTAAAACTGCTAATTAAGCAACTTAATTGTTGACCGTAATTTTTTAACTGACTTTTAATACACCAATTATTTTTTATTTTCCTAAACGCTCATGTGATAAATTCCCTAGTCTTAATTATAACTGTTTATTTATAACTATCAAGTCTGTATGAGGTTCTAAGTACTGATAGATAGCATTCCCGTTTAAAATTCCGTTTAAAGAAGCTCATCATTCAAATAACAACACAGAGTTTTTTTTCTAAATAAACAAACTTTTAATTAACTAATATAATGCAAGTACAAACGATTGAAAATATATAACATATATACGCTGTGGCGTATCTTATATGCCCACCACGAGTATGTAGTTTTCTGCTAAAATGAATAGACTTTATTTAGCAGTTAAAAAATATACCCAGATTCCACCCTATTTCTTTCATAGTACAAGAGAAACCAGTTTAATCTGCATGTTTTTAAAACCAATCAAACGGGTAGGAATGTTTTATTCGGCTGTGCCGAATCTTAAATACCTAGCACCATTATCTAGTATTCTAAAAAGTCGATTCACATCGTTGCATAATTGAAAACACAGCTAAACTTTGTGCTGCAGCAGTATGTTATCAGGTGTCAACAATGGCCATTGAAAATATACCATCAATATGGCCGATTGAGATATAGATGAAATATAAAGTGGCCTTGGCCGCTACTAGATTAATGACAATAGGTGAATGGCTGCTAAGCGACCGTAAAAATATTTAAAAAATAATAACTAATATTTCACCGATGGAAAACATTACCTAGGTAACATGTGACCAAATACCAACGAAATATAAAAGCATTAATTGCATCACCATAATTTCAGAAGAAGGAGATTGGGATGAAGTAATAAGTTTTGAAAATATCTAAGCCGAAAAATAGTTAAATACTTCCATCTACCGGATCACAATACTGAATGAGATTATGGTAATTGCGGAAGGCATTAAATGAATGAAGGAGGCTGATAATGAAGCTCCGATTCGTATGTTAACGGACAAACAATAAGTTATCAGTACCCTTCAATACAACATTCAAATAAACTCGCATGCGAATTGCAAAAGTATAGAAATAATAATGGGTATCAGATCAAATTATAAAAAATGAGACTATTTTTGAACACCATTACGTTTGGAGAATGTTTTTTAGAGGTCCAGAAATTAACCTAAAGTTTGGGAAATGGAGAGACACGATATCAAATGGAAAAAAACTGCTGTCGATAAGATGATGAACATACTTACTATGGCGTAACCCAAATCTTGAGAAATTGAAGAAGATTCTGAAACTGAGTAGACCAACACTTACGAGAAAAACTAATGTAATAGCTGGCTACACGGAGTTGAGAACTCATTAAGCTGAAATGGGAAGTAGAGAAAGAAAATGAGACCTTAAAACATTAACTTTGCAAATGTACTGCATTTGGGCGTATTAGACGTGAAAACTTTAACGCGGATTCTAGGACGAAGTTAGAATACCTAAGAAATTTGAATTATTCTAACGAATGACATTAAAGAGGCGATACTTTAACGGAATTGAGATTACGGCTTTCTATTAATTAAATTTTGTTTCTTTAGAGTCGATTAAGCATATCGATGGTCACAAGCCCTAACTCATACTTTTACGAAATTCAGTATTTCAATGATTTCAATACATTTCACACAAATACAAATACATCAGCATAAAAATTTAAGCGCAATAGTACCAAAAATAACGGTTTTACAACCAAGACATTACGCCTTCTTCTTTAAAATTACAATTATTTAAGTTAGGGCCTTTCTACTTACCACCAACGATATGTTTTATTATAATAATTAATAACAATTATATTTTAAACAAGTTAAAAACAAGTAACAATTCTACATTTTCATACATAATACTTAAAAATATTTCTCCAAAGTATAGCTACAATGCGAGAAATTTGTGACAATTATCCTAAAAGTACTTTACCGTAACTTGTATAGACCCATTGTAGGACATCATCATGTTAAAGTGACAGGCCTCTTTCATATAAAGTGTTAGAACCCAAACTATTTACTAATACTTCAATAACTAGTCATATAAGAAGTTCTTTGTTAGTTCTTTACAATCTGGGGTATCATTAGTACATTATCAATTATACGTAATTAAATTAACCGGGGACAGGGATAGAAAACGAAATGAAGATTTGTTTATTTCAATCGTGCTGCGCTTTTATATATTAAAACGTATTTATGTGTTTTACATCAATAACTCAAATAATTTTTTTTTTCCAAAAACTGAATACGTAAAGGATTATTCAGAAAAAAAAACTTATATGTACACACTATTCAAGCGAAAACTTATCGTTAGTCCAACACAATATTATTTTTACATCACGTTTGCTTTAAAAAAAATATCAGATATTATATTTTCTCAAGTACTAATTTTCAACTTTTTTTCAGTCAAAATGGACAGCAAAAAAGTACGTAATATTTTTTACGTAAAACAACTTAAAACTTAAAAAAATTTAACATGGACTTAAAAAAAAATAGCAAAAGTATGAAAAAAAATCTTGATCATAAGAAAACAATTCAAACAATTCATTCGAAGAACTCCGAAAACTTTTATCAAAAAGGCAACTTTCTAAATTAAATGCTTTCATTATTTTGTAAGCAGAGCTAAAACTAATGTTGGACTGAAACTTTCAGAAAAGTTTTAGATCGCAATGCGGTAAAGAACGAATAAAAATATTAAGTTAAAATTGAGTTAAAAAAATACATCTTTTGTGTAATAAATGATGAAACTTATGAAACTCACTTACTGGTAGAATTTTCACAACTGCCGGTTAAAAATTTTAATATGGCTGAACGACAAGGCAATGTGCAAGAACCGGGCAAAAGCACAAACAAAATTACCAAAGAAATATCTCTTTTGGAATATTGCGACAGGCACGATAAACACAGAAATAAATATTACGGAGTGACTAGGGCTGTACATTTCTTTAAACATCACAGATTGCTTTTAAATTTCTGGTACGATTTAACATTATACCACTATGGAAAAAAGACGCTTGAGAAGTATTCAGACAATAATGTAAATTTTTTACCACAGAAACCAAATCTACCCAACTGACGAAAACTTCAGCCTGTGGAAAATAATTGGATTTTGCAAAAAAAATTAAAGAACATTGGCAGGGTATCCCAAGCATGTACGATTTCAAGCGTAAGTGAACCACCAGCATCCAAAAAGGTAACGAAAACAACTACAAAATCTTAAATAGGAGTATATTCAGAAAATGTTAATAAACTTATAAATACCGAGTAGTATGCCTATATTTTAGTGCTTGGTGAATTAGATCGAATGTTTGAATACTTAAAGTATTTTGAAGAATATTTGTATTTAACGGTTTAAGTTTTATTTACCTGAAGCACTTATTAGTTTTTCTTGCTCACTCTTTAACAATTAAATAATTCTGAATATTGTTATTTATTAAAAGCATCAAAAAATATTACCTACGATAACCGAAATATCGATTATCATGAAAAAAGTCCAATCTAGAACATACCCCATAATCGCTACCCATCTGAGTTAAAAAAAAAATTTTTTTAAATTTAAAAAAACAATTCTGAAAGTTGGTTGAAGTGTGCAGAAAACAATTGACCACAAAAATTGTTTTTTTTATTGTTTTAGAATAAAAATTATGTATATCCTTTAAAAAAATTAAACATTCCATATCGAAATATGATTGAGGTCAGAACGTTACGAACCAGAACAAATCAAATGTGTATTAACTTCTTCATGGCTGAATTACAACTTATTAATGTGGGCTGGAAAGCACCATATGCATAACAGTGCAGATGCAATAAAAAAACATTTGACGAATAACTGCTTTCTGTTAACGATTACCTCGTTTGTGCGATTTAACACCATTAAGCTTTTCCCTCTGGAGATATATAAAAGTCGCGTATCGTATGCCGATAAAGCAAAAATCAACTTGGCAGCCAACATTCGAAATATTATGGCCAAAATGCAATCTGATTTACTGCGAAGATAATGTATGAGAAAGTATGGCCTCTACGTTGTATTACGTACGCACCAGTCGTTACGGCTACAAGCTCTAAAACGTACTCAAACATAAACACCATAATACCATCGTGGTTCTCGTATTTTATTTCAATTTAATGTTCTTCACCTTAAAAAATATGTATATATATGCCTTATGGAGTCATAGTTAAATCTTTTGTGATGTAGTTACAAACAATACGACAAAATTAATATACCCCCTGCCATTTATCTTTGCTGGTGAGTATAAAAATGTATTTCAGAAAACAAGCCTTGGAAATATTTCCATTTTTTCTTCCACATTTAATCTGGACAAAAAAAATATATAAAAAAGTTATAAAAATAAAGCAAATAATAAAGTAAATGTGAAAATATAACAAAGTATTCACAAAAGCCTTTTTTATAACCCAAAACTAAAATAACTTGCATGAAAGCAAAAAAAAATATATATAAACGAGTAAAAAGACGTACTCATAAACGGTTCTGTGTACCTTAATTCAACTTGTTACGTGTAGGAACTTTTTAATGCCAACTTAAAAAAAATGTTCATTCCAAATAGCACACATTTTTGAGAGAATTAGAAAAACATAGTAAAAAAATATATGTGTGTGTATACATATGTATATATGTACATACATACATATATATTTATGACTGTATATAAAAATCGACAAAATAAAAAAAAATATTACATTTACACACAATACGTGGTACATAAATGAAAGGGAAATTTAACCGGAATTTTAATCCAATTTGCCAACAAACAAATGAATAGGCAGTAAGAGGGCGACTATATAATACCCAAATCATTTTAAATTCTACCCAAAAAACATAAATCGATTCTTGTTTTCTAGTTAATTAGGTTATTAAATAAAGAAATATTTTACTTTTTTTTTGCTCTAATATTTACTTTTCCAAATATTACTTCCATTAATCAGCAAAAGCTGAGTTGCCATTAATTTCAAGTTATCTTAATGGCAGTCGTATATACTGGTTTAGCCTTTGTTAGAAGCCAGGGGTACCTCGTAGGGTGATCGATTATTCGACATTTTTAAGAAACCGGTTTTCAAATAGTTTGAAATTTAGAATTACAAAAAAAACCGGTTGCTTTTTTGAAAATTTACAAAAAAACCTTTTAACCGGTCGAATGCATAAAATATAATTATTTCTTATAACTATGACAGAGATACATATATAGGTATAAACTAGTTTGTTTTATGGTTTAATTGCATTTTAAGTTTAAATTCAATGGTACTATTATAAAATGCGGTTATTTGAAATAAAAAAAATCTTTGTTACAAGGAGGTTGTAATAATGAAAAATATTAAAATGTCACTTCACTGCTCACTGTAGTCAAATTTATCTTTTACTAACATTAACTTTGTAGGCAAGTTGTTATAATGACCCTTTGTGTGCCAAACTATTTTAGTATACAAGTCATATGTTATCAAAGATATAGGTAAAGGTAGTCTTTAGCACTAGTCGCTAGATTTCGTAGAAGCAAAATATTTTAAAATTCGAAAATGAGATCAAAAGGTATTGCAAAGTAAAATTTTTTGAGTAATAAATATTGTATGGTACGTTTGATTGCAAAGATAAATCAACATAAAACTAAAAATGAAAAAACCGGATTCTGTGAGTAAAAAAACCGGTGTATTCGACATTCCAAAAATTAACATTTGGAAAAAAACCGCCAGCTGAAACAGTAAAAAACCGGGGTTTCCACCGGTTTTAAAACCGAGTCGATCACCCTAGTACCTCGTTTAACTAATGATTAGAAACAAAAGGTTTTCCAATAAGAGATTTTATTATACCCTTCACACAGTGAAAAAAGGTATATATAGGTTTGTCATTCCGTGTGAAATTTCTACAATTTTCATTTACGACCCCATAAAGTATATATTTTCTGAAAGCTTATGAATAGGGGAGTCGATTAACCTCTGCCAGTCTGTCAGTCTGTCCGTGTGTATGTTAAAATCAACTTTTTGAAGCCCCCCGATATCGCATGTACCCGGGTGAGGTATTTAAATATCAGAAATATTCGGGAGTAGATCGGTGTTGAAAATCAGAAATATCGGTACATAAACAAGATATATGAGCAAAAACCCACGACCCCCTCGATTTTTTTTTTCACATATACAACATTACAACAACAACATACATACATACAAAAACGTGTATGCTGGTTAGAGAAAACGTGGCGTCGAACCCCAGCTGAGCCAAAAAAAAATTTGTTTATTATTTTTATATATTTTTTTTAATTTTATTTTTTAATTAATATATTATTTATATTTTTATTATTTTTTTTTTAAATTTTTTTTTGTTTTATATTTATTATATATATTTTATTTTTTTTAATTTTTTTTTTAATTTTTTTTTTTAATTGTTTTTTAAATTTTTTTTATTTTTTTTTTAACTTACATACGTAAATTTATAATTCTACAATGGGATGTTTTTATATATGTATGTTTTTTATATGTATGTACGTATTTCATATGGGATGAATGGTGATACAAACTACTGTTATTGCATGACTACACGTTGTGAAGGGTATATAAGATTCGGCACGGCCGAATATAGCGCTCTTACTTGTTTTAATATAAAAATCGAATATTTTTAAGCACAATTATTAATGGGTATACCATTAAAAAAAACAAAATTTTCCATCACCAATTCGCATATTTGTGGCTGTATGTCTTCGATAACTTATAAAATTCCATAATTAAGTAATTGTAGGACTAGTTGAAAAAGTGTATCTGCTAGGACAAGTTAGTGATGTAAAGAACAAACTCATGCTACGTTACTGCTGTAGCCCATAGTGTTTGGAAGGACCTAGATTTGTCCATTTCGCTTCGATCTTTTGAATTGGGCACTCCACAAACAGCATGTATGACTGAAATTGGAAGAGACTGACGTACACAACGTTAATTTTAAACGGGTCAGCACCAAGTTCAAAGTTCCAATACCAACTCATTTTGCATAAAAAATTTCTTAGAAATGCAATCACAATTGGCCACCACTCTTTAATACTCTATTCTTTGGTTATACGGGAATTGCCAACAATCGATTCAATTCCTCAAAGGAGGAATTTTTGAACTCATCAGGAACATACAGCCACAAATTTGGGAAGTGATAAATAGAGAAAACCTTTTTTTTTATAAAATTTCATATAAAGTCACACATAATTTGTAACCAATTATTGAAATTATAGAGTTTAAAAAAACTTCTGTACTTAATATAACCAAAATTGAAATTAATCCTTAATTTTTCTAAAATATACCAAAACTACTTTTTTAAATCAATTTTTATATAAATTAACAAACATTCTTTTTTATACCCTTCACCTGTGGTGCCCAAGGTAAATATATACATATGCTTTGTCATTTCCAACCCCATTAAATTTTAATATCTAAAAGCTTATGACTATCAACTTTTAGAAGCTCACACACATTACTCAGATCAGTATGTGGTATCAATCTTTTGCAAATATCTGGGAATTAATCGCTATTGAATTCCACAATGAGCGCTCTGATTTTTACCATATCTTTACCACAAAAATAAGCATTCTTCAGCGCCTGGTTAATGTATAGAAACGTTTGTTATTTATAGGTACAACATGTCCCTAGAGATATTTTTTAAAGATTTTGGATTAATCGATTATTAACTAGCAAAGTTATAGCCAAAAATAATTTTGAATAAAATATAAATATACATATGTTTTTAAACGTATCATGTTAGTAAAGCTTTCTTTTATTTTTTGGACATGATAGAGACAGCAGAGTTTAGGCCATAGTTTTTAAAATTACTGCTGAGAAAAACTAACAAATCGGTTTAAGATTAACTAAGATATAAGTACAAAAATACAAAAGCTTCGTTGTTTTTCGTAAAACTTACAAGCGAAAATCGATTTTTAGCTTTTGAACTCTGTTGTACAAATATGGGTACCAACATAAAGGGCTTGACGGGTGTCCCGGTGGACTAGTCAGTAGTGTGCTGGTTTGCTAGTTTGGGGGTTGCCGGTTCGATTCCCGCCAGAGACTCTGGACTGGTCTGCTTCTCTTTCTCTTCTATTCTAACTATTTCTATTATTATTCTATTCTTCTCTTCATCTCTATATTAAGGCGTCACAATGGACCGTAATGGTCTCCGGGTGAGGGTGTAAGGTAAACTTTGCACCAGCCTTACCTATCTACCTAAAGGGCTTGACAAGCAAAATATAGGACACTAAAAAAATTTTAAGTCCAATATGACCGCCATGGCGCGCCACTTCAAATTGGCATACAATATATTTATACATGGGTCAAATCTAGTTATTAAAAATGTACCAACTTCAAGCCCCTCAAAATTGATATCAAATGAAAGAAAATTAAAATCCAACATACGTCTGAAATAAAATGGCAAATATATGGATCCAAAATAGTTATTACGGCTATGCCCCTTCAACTCCCACAATATGAGTATTAAAAGAATAGGCTTGACCAACAAACCACAGTAAATTATGACAAAATTCAAATCCATTTGCGTTCTAAACAAAATGACTGATAGTATTTTTTTTCAATTCCATCAAGATGCACATTAAATAAAAGGATATGACTGGTAGAGTGAATTGGAAATAGAAAAGTAAAATAAAATCTAGGCTAAGCTACGATGTAGTCACTATACCCATATACAAGATGGTTAAGGATATTAAAAGAAGCGGTACTGCCGAATATAGTATTTTTACTTGTAATTTTGTGTGTTCGTTGTTAACGAAACGCCTATTACTCTAAAACTCAAATTTTATTTATTAATGTGTAAAGTGTGCACATCTGCAAATAAATACCTTAAAAAAAGGGGTCACAATTTAGTACTGGTTCTGGTGTCAACAATTCACACACTGTTAATAACAATATCGTTAAAGCGGTAAAAATTTTAAAGGTAAGCATTACCTAGAAATCTTAAAAATGGTATAAACTTACAATGATTGAAATTTACAGAATTTTAAAGTAGCTAAAGCATTGAATATCATACACACTTTCGCACTTAAAGCGTATATTCAAATTTTTGAGAACAAAATATTTTTAAACAATGTTTTTAAATCAACAGTTAAACAAACTGAATTTATTTCGTGTTACTGTTGAATAACAATTCAGTTATACTTTTGTTTAAAATAAGAAAATTTTATATAAATTAATGATTACTAAAAAATAAAATTAATTTAATTGAGTAATCATGACTTTTTCATATGTCATATGAACATAAAATTAAAAAAAAGAAGTGTAAGGTAAAAAGTGTAGTTTACTTTCAACGTTACTTAATACCTCACTCTTTGGAGAATACATTGAAAATATTAAAACAAAATTTCAATATCACTTTAACTTGGCAACAATTCCTTTGTTTGTTGTTGTTAGGTACTTCATTCGAGGTATGTGACTACCTGCTGGCAACCACTACTTTTCAGCAAACATCATAAGTAAAAATTCTTTACGTTGCCAGGAGTTGTTAACGTTTAACAATTTATTATTGAAATCTCAAAAAAAGAATCAGCATGAGCTTACACATCCCACTGAGTACAGGTTCGAATACTTTTGATACGAGTATGAAACAAGTAAGAGCACTATATTCGGCTGTGCCGAATCTTTTATACCCACCACCAATTTTGTGTACATTTAAAGCACAATATTTATTATTTTGTAAATCGCTATGAAATAATCTCTTTATAATAAAATATGTATCACTTTCTTTGTAGAGGGTGGTTAAATTTTAAGGGCCCATGTTGAAGGTGAACTACACATAATCTTTAAATTTGTTTTCTGCATTTCATTTAACATTTCTCAATCTCAAACTTATTCAATTTGATCCGCGGAAAGATACGCAAATGATCAACGCTTTAAAGTTATTCAGGTTTTTTATAAAAATGGGCGTTCAAATCAAAATGCATTTTGTGCACTTCGTAATTCTTTTGATCAACATAATCGTTCAAATTCGTCCACAATCGGGAGAATTGTAAAAAATATTTAAATTTCTGCAAAACAGGTCTGTATAAAGTGTTAGAAAATCTGTAAATGCCTTCTTAGTTCGTTGAATGGAAACCACTGCTGGTTTTTGCGATAGTGTGGCAAAATAGCACTCAACCTCGCCTCATCATCATGCCCAACAATTGAGCATCAACATTGTCATTGAAAATTTGGACCATCAGATAGAGGAGTGGCGCCAAGGATGGGGGGCCATTTGGCCGATATTTTGTTATATACATAATTGAACCATACACATATTATCACTACAAAAAGAAATAATAAAAAATTTCCTAAATAATTTGTGGTTTATTTAAATTCAACATAAAATTTAACCACCCTTTATAACTTCGATATGCTACTAAAATGCTTTTGTAAATGTAGTCTTTCAATGAAAGTGGGCGTTAAAGTAGGCGTGTCAATAAAGTTTCTGCTCTTAAATACAACTTAGATATTTCAATATAGTCCTTTATTTTCCCAAAAACTTTGTCAATAGAGAAATTACCGTTATATGGGAGGTAGGCGTTAAAGTGGGCGTGTCACCTTAACTTTTTGGCACAACAATAACATTGATTACAAGGATATACGTAGCAAATTTGATCATCATACCTCTAATTTTGGAGGTTTTATGAGCTTTCAAATTTCATTAAAGGTAGATAACGTGAAAAGTGGGCGTTATAGTAGGCGTGTCAAAGTTGTTTTTGCGAATGGGCACAACTCAAGTGTTTCAATATAGTCCTTTATTATTCCAAAATCTTTATTAATAGAGAAATTATATGAATTTTAGGTAAAACGTTATTTGGGAGGTGGGCGTAAAAATAGGCGTGGTACCTTAATTTTCTGGCATAGTAATGACATAGCCCAGGGAGATATACGTAGCAAATTTTATCGTCATACCTCTAATTTTCGCGGTTTTATGAGCTTTTAAATTTCATTAACGGTATATAACGTGATAAGTGGGCGTTATAGTAGGCGTGCCAAAGTTGTTTTTGCGAATGAGAACAACTTGGGTGTTTCAATACAGTCCTTTGTTATTCCAAAATTTTTATTAATAGAGAAATTATATGAATTTTATGTAAAACGTTATATGGGAGGTGGGCGTAAAAGTGGGCGTGGCACCTTAATTTTCTGGCATAGTAATAATATCGCCCAGGGGGATATACGTAGCAAATTTTATCATCATATCTCTAATTTTGACGGTTTTATGAGCTTTTAAATTTCATTAACGGTAGATAACGTGAAAAGTGGCCGTTATAGTAGGCGTGTCAAAGTTGTTTTTGCGAATGAGTACAACTAAGGTGTTTCAATATAGTCCTTTATTATTCCAAAATCTTTATTAATAGAGAAATTATATGAATTTTAGGTAAAACGTTATATGGGAGGTGGGCGTAAAAGTGGGCGTGGCACATCGATTTTCCGTTACAAAAAAGCCTCTCACTAAAAACCAAAGTGTGCAAAATTTCAGAGTCGTATGTCCAATTTTGTTCCTTTTATGACGTTTTTGTTTTTAAATATACCGAAAAATACACTGTGCGGTATAAATTTTCGTACATTTTGATCGATAACTCCTCTCCTAATGCATAGATTTAAATAATTTTTTATGAAAAAAATTGTTTTTACTCGGGAAATATATATTCGAAGTTTCATGAATCTACGTTAATGCGTTTGGACACAATTCCATTTTATTCGATGTTCGAAGGACGCGGTTTTTTCGACCTACTCTTGCTTTTCGAGCTATAACTCTCTTCCTAATATTTCGATTTAGCCCATTTTTAATACCAAGCAAACCTTGTCTATAAGAAAGATTCTGGCAAAATTTGAGCCCCCTAGCTTTTTCGGTGCGACCTCTATCGTGCTTTCAACAGACGGACAGACGGACGGACATAGCTAGATCGTCATCAAATCAAACCCTGATTCAGAATATATATACTTTATGGGGTCTAAAATGGATATTTCGATGTGTTACAAACGGAATGACAAAATGAATATACCCCCACCATTTTTTTGGTGGCGGGTATAAAAACAGTAGTTGGTCATAGTATATGTTAAACACACTCCAATTCCTCCATTGGGCGTTCATATGCAGTCTAATTGCAATATATATGATAACTTATATAACTTAGTACTTATAACGCAGATTGCTTACATAAAATTTTTCCTTTTTAGTGATGCCAGATGATCAAAATACAACTATGTACAACCACTACTTTCTTTACTTATTAAATATTACTTTACTTTATTTATTAAATATTAATATAAACCTATGATCTCTAGTAACACGCTAAAGTTAAAATCATAAGTGGTTTTACCTCAATTGAAGCACTTTGCAATCAGTTCAATCCCATCAACATCACTTTATCGTCGTTTTTATACCCTTCATACGACAGTGTAAAAGGGTATATAAGGCTTGTCATTCCGCGTGAATTTTCTACAACATTCATTTCCGATCCCATAAAGTATATATATATGTATCCCGAAAGCTTATGAATAGGCGAGTCCATTGAGCCTTCTCCCTCTCTCCGTCTGAGTCTATCTGTTGGTTGTTGGTTGAATCCCCTGCTTCAACAAGGCCCATATATAGTATCAAAGCTTTAGAAATAATCGCCTGAAAACTTTCTGAGATATGAGCAAATGAACACGACACGTAAGCTTTTCAGCTCTAGGATAATGTATAAGCACTCTCGTAAATCTTTATAAATATGACATCTTTCTAAAAAAAAATCATGAAAAATTTTGGACAAATCGGTCATTAATCGGCAAAAATTATTTTTGAAAATTATATTTTTTTTAATATGTCGAAATTTTCATGCTCCTAAATAAATTTTGTTCACTTTAAAGACAACACATCATAAGTGATGGTCTCAAAACTAATTTCTGAGAAAATCTAATAAATCTGTTTAAAATTAACTGAGTTATAAACATCAAAATACAACTGCTTTAGTGTTATTCCTAAAATTTACAAACAAAAATTTATTTTTTAATTTCTATACCACCCAGAGAGCCAATATGGGTATCAAATGATGCGACTTGACTACAGTAGAATACAATGGATTATGTTGAAATTCAAATCAAAATCAAAAATGGCGTATAACTAAATATATATATAATCTAGCAAAAGCTACGATATGGTCATTATACCTACATATATACATACATGATTATCAGACTCGGCACGGCCGAATATAGCACTCTTACTTATTTCTGTTTTTTTTACTGGGTATGCATTAGTGTTAATAGGACATCTTTTTGACATTAAAAATAACGGTGTTTTCTTAATTTTCCTCACTATTTTGTTTTTAGCTTGTACATATTAAATTCATGTGTTAAAAATCAGGCTCATTTTAAAATAATACAAGAATAACATTAAAACGAATAAAACGGAAACAAAAAGCAACATAATAATACTGTGATAATAACACAAAAATTATATTTTTTAATTTCATCAATGTTTCTCTATAAAAACTAGCTAAACGAGGACCACTTTGCTATTACCCACAAAGTTTTATGTCATTTCTAAAAATCGCTTCATAAGGAAAAAATTCCTACTAGTAAAATATTCCCCTTTTCCCTACATGACGAATGTTTTTAAAAAATAATCCCTCTGGTATATGTGTACATATTTACGCCTGCATAAACATTTCAAAAATTGACGGGTGTTAAATGTGAAAAACATTAAGTTTTTTCAGCTAAGCGCAAAACAAAAACACTTAAAAAAATTGCATAGAATAAAACATTTTTGAACGGTCGCCAAGAACTTAAATTGCAGCGAAATTCAAATTTAAGAAATTTAATCCGATACTAATTATAGAGGCTACCTTTAATATCCTTGTAAGAAATTTTTATTTACTTTTTATATTTGTAGTTTAATACATTTATCATAAAACTTATTTAACTTAAAACTCTAAAATAATAATTACTATAGTCAGAGAGAATTTAAATGTATATTTAAAAACATAGAAATCATTTGCCCAACAAATCCTAAATGTGAAACCATGCACTTTAATGGCCGTCACATTTATGTATGTCAGTATATACGTCTGGTTAAAAAATAAAAGAAAATTTGATAAACAAAAATTTTAAGTCTAAAATGTTATAGTTTTTGTATTACAAAAATGTTTGTGCGTTTATGAAAGGCGTTGAAACAAATATATATGCCAACGGTCTAAAGGTTAAATACAAAAACCAATTTGTTAACATTTAGTTAAAAAAAAGGATCTTCGACCCCCTCCGAAACTACACAAATAAAAACAGCAACAACGTACCATCAAACAAAAAGTTATTACAGAATTTTTTGAATATTTTATTATATCTGTTATATGTATGTATGTTATGCCACTTACCCCATGCTGGGGCCAGTTGGAACTTTTTTTTATACTTTAATTCGCATAAACGCATACATATGTATGTATTTTATTTTCTAGATGAAATCAGTCAGGCAGGTGTGCGTACTTTATTCGACAATATATGTATATAAGTATATAAAATAAAAATATAAACAAATATTTATGTTTGACAACGAGTATGTGTGCATTTATAAGTGTTTCTATGTGTGCGTTAAAACCAAGCATTTAGGCCTTGAGCTATAAAACGTCAACTGCTATTTTTTCTCATATTTTTTAAATGGCAAATATGAATAACAATAACAACAGCAACAACATCAGCCAGAGCAGCAATGAAATACCAACATAAAATGCCAAAAGTTTTATACACATTATTGCTAAAGCGTGTGTAACCAAGCTTAACAATATTAAAACAAATAACTCTCACAATGACTGCAATGAAAATAATGCATCTAATCCTTAATTAACGAGGAATAATACATTTTTAAAAATTTCAACATATAAAGTGTATTTCAGATTTAAGTTTTATAAATGTTTTAAAAAAATTTATTAATTTTAACTTGTCTTATTTCAAGTCAAGATTATGGGCAAATCATTTCTCCTGTCAGTGGGAAAGATCCTCATATTTTAACTAAATAGACAAAATAAAAGAAGTTTACTGAAACTGTTCGTAGTCTTAAAACTAAATGAATGAATTAATGAATGAAGTGAAAAAAAAACAGCAAAAAAAGGCATGCGAAAGAAATAGTGACTGCATGCAATAAGCCCATGACAAAGTGGTTCAATTTAGGTGAAACATGCATGATTTTAACATTAACGTGTCATTGGAGACCATGTGTATATATGAATATCTTAGCAAAATTCACTTCATTCTAATAACTGCAAAAAAAAGAATGCATAGTACGTGAAATGAAACCTATGTTTCATGAGTTAATGGGGGTTAATTCGGGGCTATCAGTAAGTTTTTGAATTAGCTGCATACATCCTGACTATTTTATAACGGTAAAAATAAATGCATCAGTTATGATACATGAGCGCGCCGTTACGAAATTAGATTCCATACGTTACATGTATCATATATGGTATGTATAGTTGAAGCTGAAGTGTTGAAGGAGTAACACGTGTATTCGTATTTTTAGTGAAAAAGAAGCGTGTAAAGTAAGATGGCTTCTCATGGAAAATATTCTGATGAAGAGATACAGCGATTTCTAGAAGAAAGTGAAGACGAGAGTGATTTTAGTGATGGAAGTGATGATATGCATCAACCTGATGAGGACAACGAGAACGAAACTGAAGAAGAGAACCAAGAAGAAGCTATTAATAATGTCGAAATGGAATTTCCAGAAACTGCAGCTGATCCACTAGACATTGAAGCATGTCATGACGTCATTTAAAATACAGAAAATGAAAAATGGGTAGCAGATATTCTTCCAATTGGGAGAGAAACATTCATTGGCAATTCTGGAGTACAAAACGTACAGGTTATATCAAATGAATAAGGCACTGTCAGTGTTACAAAGATAGTTGACTACTTCATTGATGATAATATTATTGACACAATTGTGCAAAAAACAAATGCATATGCTGAATTTTTGAAGATGGTACGTAAAAAACGATTTAAGAGAATTTCACGTTGGGTCGATATCGACAGAGAAGAGTTGAAAAAATTTTTTGCCATCATACTTTATATGGGCGTAGATAAAAAACCCACTATAGAGCATTATTGGAAAAAGGATCCACTATATTATACCAACTAAGGATTTCATACAACTGATTCAGTAGCATACTACGTTGCTGGCATTTTGCAGACATTCAACCAGACAACGATGATATTTTATACAGAATTCAACCTCTGGTAAATCATCTGATTACAAAGTTTCGTGAACTTTATATTCCTGGCGATACCATTGTCGTAGACGAATCACAAATCAACAATTAAGGTCGATTGCGTATAAAAACTTATAATCCATCAAAAAGCCACAAATATGGAATAAAAATTTATAAAATGTGTTCTCAAATTCGTAAGCATGGTCTTATGCTTTACATGCGGTGTCTGAAACAGTTATAGAGGGTTTATATAAACCCGGAACTATTGTAGCTCAACTATGTTTTCCACTTCTAAATGAAGGCAGATTGATTGTAGTTGATAACTACTATACTGGAATAGGCCTGGCAAGATATCTCAAAGAAAAATATACTGACCTATGTAGCACTTTGCGAAAAAATAAAATAAATCTACCTGAAGTAGTCACCAAATCGAAACTTAAACGTGGGGATGTTGTAGCAAGGCAAATGGATAACTTTATAACTGTCTTGAAGTGGCATGATAAGCGCGATGTGTTGATGATATCAACATGTCATGATGATGGAATGACAGATACATCTTCATGGAGAGGAAGATCGTCAAAACCAAACATGGTGGTTGATTAAAATAATGCTAAAAAGGGATTGATGTTGCAGATCAGATGAGTAGCTATTACTCACCACTAAGAAAAATCCTAACGTGGTACAAAAAAATTGCAATAGATTTACTCTTTCAAGCAGCACTTGTTAACTCCAGAGTTATTTTCCAATAAATGACCGGATCTTCCATTACCATTTTGGATATAGAAGAGAGTATGATTCGACACTGGCTTGGCGACGTTGTAGACAAAAATTAACAAACAAAATCATTAAATCTTCCAACAACTACACATATTCTCTCTGAAATACCACGCAGAGGTGGAAAACTTATTCGACGTCGCTGTGTCAGCTGCTATGCTACAAGCAAAGGCGAAGGAAAACCAACAAAAGCTAAACAGGTACACACAGAGTGTGTGAAATGTGGAAAAGGTATTGTTTGCCATGCTTCAATGCGACTCACTCTAATCTTCAGTAGTTGACAACCTATTTATTATTATTATTATTTCGTAATTTATTTTCACTTTTGTATCTTTATACCCAAAATGAATTTATAAATAAAAAGTAAAATAGAAAAAAAAAATGTAAAAAATAAGAAATCAATGTGGGTTTTGTTATTCTTATAAACTAGACAATGTACTCAGTACGTCTACTTAATAAAACTAAAAATTGATCGTCTACGTTTTTCTAAATATGTATTTGAAATCACCCATAAATTTGTTCAAATATGATACATGGACGCTGTAAACATGGTACAAAATTTTTTTTTTGTATCATATGCGATACACTGGACAGGGGACCTGATATATTAGTTTTTTATTCAAAAAACTTAAAATCAAGGTGAAATTAAATATTTGTTCTAAAAAATTAAGAACAAAATTATTTAAAATGTAGTTTGGCGTCTCCTCTTTATACAAAACCAAAACACACCGGTTTAAATGGATTTATCTACACGTATTGTCTATTACCTGACTAGCCTTTTACTCTAGTGATAACTCAGAACCACCACAATCCAAATCTACAAATAATAGTCACGACTTGCGACAAAATTCTCATTCACTAAGTACTGAAAGTGGATCAGATGACTTCCACTTAGAGATTTCATCTGGACGTGAGCAATTTAATAAGAAGGAGCTCAGTGTTTAAGTGAGAGACCTTGGACTCTCTAAAAAAATATCTGAAATTCCTCATTTTTGATTAAAGCGAAAAAAATCAAGATTTTTGCCCGATTTAAGCTTTTAGCTATGTTTCAGTTTTTGACAAATTCAACCATGGAGAGGTACATAATTGAGCAGCGCATTAAGAATGTAGTAAAATAAACGACCTAGACTCAAAGATAACTATCATTAGAAAATAGTTTATACTTAATATCTATATATATAAAAGTGAAACTCTGTGTGTGTGTGTGTGTGTGTGTGTGTGTGTGTGTGTGTGTGTGTGTGTGTGTTAGCTATAGACTCTGAAACTGTAAAACCGATCGGCCTCAAACTTTGGTAAGTTGTTGTACACATACCGGGGAGTGTTTATGGATGAAAAAAAGTGGGCGGGGCCACGCCCATAAAAAATTAGTTATCAGTTTTAGCTACTTGCACTTGACCGATTTTTCTGAAACTTTGCACACATATCGAGCTGTCATGACTAAATAATTTCGTGATAAGAAAAGTGGGCGGGGCCACGCCCCTACAAAAATTTTAACTTTGAGGTACTTGCACTGGACCGATTTTTCTGAAACTTTGCACACATATTAAGCTGTCGTGACTTTATAACTTCGTGATTAAAAAAGTGGGCGGGGCCACGCCCATAAAAAAAGGCTATAATTTTGAGGTACTTGCATCAGACCGATTATTCTGAAACTTTGAACACATATTGAGCTATTACGACTTTACAATTTCGTGATTAGAAAAGTGGGCAAGGCCACGCAGATAAAAACAATTTTAAATTTGGGATACTTGCACTGGTCCGATTATTCTGAAACTTTGCACACATATTGAGCTGTCATGACTAAATAATTTCAAGATTAGAAAAGTGGGCAGTGCCACGCCCATAAAAAAAGGTATCATTTTTAGGTACTTGCACTGGACCGATTATTCTGAAACTTTGAACACATATTGAGCTATTATGACTTTACAATTTCGTGATTAGAAAAGTGGGCAAGGCCACGCAGATAAAAACAATTTTAATTTTGGGATACTTGCACTGGTCCGATTCTTCTGAAACTTTGCACACATATTGAGCTGTTATGACTTTACAATTTCGTGGCTAGAAAAGTGGGAAATGCCACGCCCATAAAAAAATTATAATTTTTAGGTTTTTGCACTTGATATTCAATTAAAATTCAGAATGCATTTCGATTCATTAAGGGGCGTAGCAACGCGCGCCGGGTTTGGCTAGTATAATTTAAAAGATAAAACAAATTACTGAAGGGAGCAACGAGCATAGCAGTTATGCTAATGAATACTTAAACTTGTTCAAAAAAATCCTTTACTGTGTTGTTCATTAAAATAATTAGAGGTTTATAAAGATCTACCTTTAGCAATTTCATTGCCCTTTAAATATTTTTTTATGTAAATATCCTTTTTTTATAATTATTTAATTGCTAAATAGTACTTATACCAGCTTATATACATAAAAAAATATTGCTAAAGAGTTAGTTTACCTAGATTTCAATTTAATAATTTTAATTAACGTTAATTTAATTAACATTTTAATTTTTATTTTATTTAGTTTGATTAACTTTATATTTATTTATATTTTATTTTACAACTTTGCTTGGCAACATTGAAATTATGAACACACACATTTGACATGCAATATTTCTAATCGAGGTTGACTGCACTCTTGCCACACTATTGCAAAAAAAAGCAATGTTTTCACTTCAACGAACTTAGAAGATATTCACAGATAGTTCCACATTTCATACAGACCTGTTTTGCTCAAATTTAAATATTTTTTACCATTCTCCCGATTTTGGACGAATTTGAACGATTATGTTGACAAAAAGTATCACGAAGTGCACGAAATGCATTTTGATTTGAACGCTCAAATAACTTTAACGCGTTGCTCGATTGTGTATCTTTCAAATTGAGTTAGATTGAAATCACATTCAACATCGGCCCTTAAAACTTAACCACCTGGTAATTATTTGTCTTTTTTTTATAATTTTTATTAATTTTTAACATTTTATTTAAAACATTTTTTTGTACTTTCACTTATTGGGAATAAAACCAGAAATTATGAATAGATTCTCATGCAAAAGAATTTTTTTTTATTTATAATACATGCAGCTTTAATATCAAGTACAAAAACTGGTAATTATTTGTTGCTCTGATGTCTACCTCAGAAAATGATATTTGAAAGACTAAAAGCTGGCGTAATTTAAAATTGTTTGACAGACTGTTTACTAAGACGCTTACCTCGTTCCTAAGTAACGATAAGATGTATGAATCAGCTTCCCCAGAAATTTCAAATTTTACCAAAAAAAAAGTTAAAAAAACATTTTATAGAATTAGAAATAATGGTGATTTTTGCAGTTAGATGAATAAAATGGATCAGTGTTTTCGATTCGGTATTATAGTTAAATATAAGGGAATTACAGCCAACAATGCTAATTTAGCGTTTTTTTCGACTTAGCACGATTTACAAAAGTAGCATTTTTTTTGGACTGCTCCATTTTTTTAAACGCGATAGATTAGAGCGATTTACTTCTAAAGTAATATTATTAAAATCATGTAATATTTTTCCAACATTTAATAAGGGACAAAATAATTTGTATAATTACGCTTTATCGTACAATTCGTACTTTGAAATTTATGACTTATTCAGTGAACATCAACTAATCATAATGTTTGGAACCAATTTAAAAACCCCCAATTACCCGAAAATAAATGTTGTATGAAAGATTTAGGTGGGGCCTAACTAATATTAAAAAAAAAAAGAAATTATCTAATAATTCTACGCATATTTATTTGATTAAAAATTTTAGGCAATTACGCAAAAATTATAAAACTACAAAAATTTACCTCCATATTTCAATACAAAATTAAACAAATAAATTTTTCCAAATTGATACTTGGAGATAATCTGAAGCTTTTGTGATTTAGATGTATATAATATGTGGTTTCAACAGAATGGTGCCACAAGCACACATCAAGAAAAGCAATGGATCTTCTGAAAGAGCAAGTGAATTGGCCACCAAGATCGTACGATTTGACACCTCTTCATTAGTTTTCTTGGAACTTTTTTTAATTTGACAACAGTTTATTGAAAAACGTGATGAGAAATTTTGGTAAAAAAATTTAGCTGGGAACCTTAATAAAAATATTTTCAATATTTTCAAAAAAATCTTCTTTTTGATAAAATTATATTGTGACCTGACATTTGTACACCATTCATCTATCTTACATATTACAGGTACGCTAAAGAAACCAGATATTTTTATTTCTCATTTGTTAACTAATAAAAGCATTAACCAAAATTCATTTTAACCCGTGCTAAATTCACAAAATTATTTCAGAGGGGATTAAAAAATATGTTTTCATTAAAAAAACATTTGCGAAGATTAAAGCAAAATTACATTTTCAAATTTTAACGCGTTTTGAGTTAGTGCCTAGCGCCTTTTTGTAAAACGTTTTAAAATTTTGAATACACTCCTTTCCTAATTCATAGATTTTCACAATTTTTGAGGAAAAATATTTTTTTACTCATTATAAATTCGAGATTTCATGACTCTACGCCAATGCGTTTGGACACAATTCCATTTTATTCGATGTTGGAAGGACACGGTTTTTTTGACCTTTTCTTGCATTACGAGCTATAACTCTCTTCCTAATATTCTGATTTAGCCCATTTTCAATACGAACAATACAAACAAACCTTGTGTATAAGAAATATTCCGGCAAAATTTGAGCCCCCTAACTCTTTCGGTCCGACCTCATTCATACTTTCAACAGATGGACAGACAAACGGAGAGACTGTCAAACGGACGGACATACCTAGATCGTCATAAAACTAAACCCCGATTCAGAATATCTATACTTTATGGAGTCTAAAATGGATATTTCAATGTGTTACAAACGGAAGGACAAAATGAATATACCCCCACCATTTTTTTGGTGGCAAACAAACGTTTATAAGAGAGAAAAACGTAACAATACAATGTAAGTCTTAAATTTCGTTTTAAAAAGGTGGGTGGACATTTAAAAAATTAAAACAAAATAAGTTGTATGTGAGGTGTGATTAAACTTTTTGTAAAAATAAAAATCATCTCTGGGGGTAAATTAACTTTCTTCTAAATTGTGAAATAAATAGTTTCTGTACACCAAAAGGTATGGTGACTGATAACATGTTTGACAGAAAAATATATTTAACATCCCAAAAATTTAAAAGAAATAAATTGGGGGAATTCCCCTAAATTTAACTTAAATATAATTTAAGCGATTAATCGTAGGTAGTTACTTCGGTGGTTGACTTTTCAATAAGTTAAAACTTTTCGAAATACTTTCACATTTCTTATAAAAACATAAAAAAATCCTTAGGCTTAGCTAAATATATTTTTATGTGGTAATTTTGATTATTAATAACATAGTCACTACATATGTATCTGCTAAAGATATGTCAATAAGATACCGATAGTTAAAAATAAAATAAGTATATTCAAATAAAAAATAGTCAGTAAGTTTTTCTATTTACATGTAGTAAGATTTTTACATATAAGTAAGATTTTTGGAAACTTATTTATTGATTTATTTTTTACGAAGCTAAACAAATTTTTGAGTAATTATTTACTCATAAAATAATTAATTTTGATTTTGAATTATGAAAATTATATTTATAATAAAAATTAGATTTTTAAAGTTGCCCCTTCTTAAGTAAGAACTTAAATTTTTTATTATCTTAACTATCTGCCGTAAAATTAGTCACTGCTGTAAGAAATATACAGAAGTATTTATAAAATTAAATATGTATATACATGTGCTTTAAGAATTTTAAGGAAAGTACTAAATTGTTAAAAAATATTGTGAGAAAATTAAGTAGATGTGCAAAACAATATCGTTATGTACATAACAATTTAAGAATATAATTTATATGAATATTTTTATTTGCCAGAAGAAATAAATTACTCCAAGGCTGCTTAAAGACATAGAAACTATATTGGTAAAAAAATAAAAATTAATAGTATACAAATGAATAAAAGGGAAAAAAGTTTCTGTTTGCTTTAACGAAAATTGTTGTCCATCTTATGGTTAAGTTGTAATAGTAAATTTTGTGGGTGTCGCGGAAAAATTTAACTTAGTAATTATCATTCTTATATAAATATATCTTTACGTGAATGAATTTATTAAACAAAAGGGAAAATTTTAGTTTTAATTATTTTAGAAAATAATATACTAAAAATCAATTAAGTTTTAAAGAAATAAGCTACAAACAACCATCTCAAAAAAAAATAAAACTTTTTTCGTTTAATTTATTTTTGTATTTTCTATATTAGTAGTTAAATAAATTGATTGTTAGTTTTCTTAGTTTTAAATAATTTTAAAAAATTTCTATATTTGTATGGCATAAATAAATTCATTTATTATTGAAAAACTTTTTTATTCTACTTATGAAAAATTTTCATCTATTTTAATCATTCTTTATTATATTGTTACAGATTTATTTTTAAGTAGCTTAATTTACATTATAATTTATTTTAGTTGTAGTAGTTTAAGTTACTGTAGTTTTATTTGTATTAGTTTATTTTGCTGGTTGTTCGAAAATGTTGTTTGTTATTATGTGTAGCATACTTTTAGGCACTTCTATTATTCGTGCATATTACTTAACGTCTTAATTTAAATTTAACGGTTTTCGAATGTACTAGAATGTACATACGAGAACTTTGTCGAATGTTACCGAACACCACTATGTTACTATAAATAGCCGAACAACACAGCTAACGTAATCAGTATTACAGTAGAGCTTGTAAGGTGTGTATCAAAGTGTGTTTGATAATAAAAGTGTATAATCATAAGTGTAATAAGTAAAGTGATATTAAAGCAATCTTTGAGTGTGTTTAAGTAAATAAAGTGCTCTTAATTTTATAACGAATTTCAACTGTTTTTGACTGCAATAAAAGAACTCAAAAGGTTTATTTAAAGGAAATAATTCAACGTTTATAAAAGGTATAAACGTAACAACTGGTGTCAGAAGTGAAATTGCATTATAATAAAAGACATGAAATTTGAGGAGCTTAAAGTTGAACAACTCAAGAAAGAATTGAGTAAGCTGGCATTGCCGACAACAGGTAATAAAGTAGAATTGCAGAAGAGGCTTCTAGATGAATTTAAGCGGCGTCATATTGACATTGATGGTTACGAGTTTGAAGAAAAAGAAGAAATGGAAGTTTCCACTCGAGCAACCACAAACAACATGGATTTAAGTACAATGCTTGCAGCAATGATGAAAAAAATGGAACTTAACAGTGAAAAATTATTAGCTCAAGTTAAAGTTGAAGTTCAAGAAACTTCTAGAGCTAATAATGAAAAATTATTAGCTGAAGTTAAAGAAGAAAGTAAAATAATGGAGTTGAAATTTCAAGAAACTTCTAGAGCTAATAATGAAAAATTATTAGCTGAAGTTAAAGTTGAAGTTCAAGAAACTTCTAGAGCTAATAATGAAAAATTATTAGCTGAAGTTAAAGAAGAAAGTAAAATAATGGAGTTGAAATTTCAAGAAACTTCTAGAGCTAATAATGAAAAATTATTAGCTGAAGTTAGAGAAGTTCAAGAAACAGCTAAAGCTACGAGCGAGAAAGTTCAAGAAATTTCTGAGGCTGTAAATAACAGAGTAGAGTGCATTGAAAAGCATGTCACTAAAATAGATAAAAAACTGGCTGATCTTGAAAATGACATCGGAGCACAGGCTAGAGATGTTGACGAAAAATTTAAAAATTTAGAAACAAAAATTAATGATATTCAATGTCACGAGGGACCAGTGCGGATAGTTCCAGAAATATCGAGTAGAATGAAAGCCCCTACTTTTGATGGTAGTGCACCATTTAATGTTTTTAAATTTCAGTTTGAGACAGTTGCCAATAGAAATATGTGGAACAATGAAGAAAAGGCTTTAGAGCTGATTTTGGCATTAAAAGGCAACGCAGCACAAGTTCTAGAAAGTATACCCATTGGCTGCAGAGAAAACTACGATGACATAATGGTGGCGCTACAACGCAAGTATGGCGGTGAGCACAAACGAGATATATACCGAATGGAACTACGAGGCAGAATACAAAAAGCTAACGAGTCATTACAAGATTTTGCAACGGAGATCGAGCGTTTGGTGCAGCTGACATATCCAGGTGAAAATCACCCATTTTTGGATCAGTTTAAAATTGAAACGTTTGTAAATGGAATACGTGATCCTGAAATAAAGCACGCGGTGTTTGGAACGCATAAATCGACGTTTGCAGAAACAGTTTCATATGCACTAACACAGGAAACTGCAAAATTGCTTTCTAAGCCTCAGATATACAAGGTGCGAAATCTTGAAATTACTGCTGAAAAAGACGGAGATATAGTCACCGAAATTAAAAATGCAGTTATACAGGCGTTAGAGGAAAAGCAAGGCAAAGCCAGAGCCAAATGCTATAATTGTGGTAAAAGTGGACATTTTCAACGAAATTGCAAAGCACCAAGGAAGCGGGCTAGATCTATTTCGCCACCTGGAAACAGCAAACGCGCAAACACGAAATCATCAAATGAGTCACCGTTAAACTAAAACGAGCTAGCACTACGGGGCATGAGCTAGCTCCCATAACCGAGGGCCCCACAATCTCCATATCAGTTATGCAGCAGAAAAATAGCAACCTTACTGCTTGTGGGTATATCAATGGTCGAAGGCATATTTTTACCATAGACACAGGAGCATCGCAGTCTATTATCAGGCCCGATTTAGTAAAGAAAACAATCGAACCGTTATGTGGCGTAAGTCTGCGAACAGCTACTGGGGAGCCTGCTACTGTCTATGGTAGAATAATCGTAAAAGTAACTATTGCCAACATAACTGTCAATCATGTATTCATCGTTGCCGACATTGTGGACGAAGTAATCATCGGTGCAGATTTTATGATTAGTCATGGCATTAGTCTGTACATGGGGCAGAAGGTAATGATTTGGAGGAATGTCGAAATACCCCTAGATGTTGGTTATGAAAATAAGGTGCATGTAAGGAAACTAGTTGCTACAGAATATGAGAAAATACCACCACAGTCAGAAAGTGTAGTATGGGCGCGTATAGAGGGAGATTGTGTGGACAACCGGTTGTGGGTGGTAGAACAAACAGATATAAAAAGTGACCTAATAACAGCAAAAGCCCTCGTAAAAACCAGAAATGACGGAAGAGTCCCTGTAAGAGTGCTTAACCTTTCCGCCTGTGAAAAAGTCGTCAAGCCAAAATCCGAATTAGGTAAATGTGCTAAAGCTGAGGCAATAATTAATTGCGAAATGAAATCGGGTCCTGTCAGTATGTCGAACAAAGAGCAGGAGATGCTAGCAGAATACGTAGAGAAGTGGGTTAAAGGATTATCGCCGTCCGATAGGAATAAAGCAAAACAGCTACTCAGAAAACATGCATCCATCTTCGCTCTGAAAGGTCAACATCAAGGTAGAACATCACTTGTGAAACATCAGATAAATACCGGCGATGCAAGGCCTATAAAACAAGCTCCTAGAAGTATTCCTCTAGCGAAACGTAATGAAGTTAAAGAGCTTGTCAACGAAATGGAGCAGAATGGAGTAATAGAACCTTCTTCAAGTCCTTGGAGCTCACCGGTAGTTTTGGTTAAAAAGAAAGATGGCAGCACAAGATTTTGCGTCGATTATAGAAAACTGAATGACGTCACTAAGAAGGACAGTTATCCACTACCAAGAATAGATGACACTCTGGACACGCTAGCTGGAACAAAATGGTTCTCTACTTTAGACCTGCAAAGTGGTTATTGGGAAGTAGAAATATCTGATAAAGATAAGGAGAAAACAGCTTTTAGTGCAAGTGACGGGCTGTGGCAATTTAACGTGATGCCATTTGGACTATGCAACGCTCCAGCCACATTCGAGCGATTAATGGAACGCGTATTGAGGGGACTTCATTGGAAGACATGTCTGGTGTATCTTGATGACATAATTGTCATGGGTAAAAGTTTTGACGATCACCTGAAAAATCTAGAAGAAGTTCTTAAACGAATATCAGTGGCTGGACTTAAATTAAGCGCAAAGAAATGTGCATTGTTCCAAAAAGAAGTTAAATACTTGGGGCATCGAGTCGCAGAGGATGGTATATCAACTGACGAAGATAAAATCCAAGCTGTGAAGGACTGGCCTCGCCCGAAAAATCTTCATGAGTTACGTAGTTTTCTAGGCCTCTGTACCTACTACAGGCGATTTGTGCCGAATTTTGCCAGTGTCGCTGCCAGTCTACATGAGCTCACCAAGAAGTCACGACCATTCCTGTGGGCTGAAGCCCAAGAACAAGCATTCCAGAAGCTCAAGGAGTTGTTATGCGTAGCACCAGTTTTGGCATATCCCATCGCTGGGGATAAATTTGTATTAGATAGCGATGCGAGTGGCTACGGGATAGGTGGTGTTCTTTCGCAGGTTGTTAACGGAACAGAAAAGGTGATAGGCTACTACAGTCGAACACTCTCGAAGCCTGAAAGAAATTATTGTGTAACACGTCGAGAGCTTCTGGCAGTTGTAGAGTGTGTAAAGCATTACCACAAATACCTGTATGGACAACACTTTGAACTAAGAACCGATCACTCTGCACTCAGATGGTTACTACAATTTAAACAACCGGAAGGACAGCTAGCCCGTTGGATTGAACGTCTCCAGAGCTACGATTTCAGCATTGAGCACAGAAAGGGCACTAAACATGGAAGTGCAGATGCACTCTCCCGAAGACCGTGCAGATTGGAGTGCAAACATTGTGCAAAAGCTGAAGGAAAAGAATGTGTCGTTGACGTTCGACTAACACATATAGAGGCAAGTGACGACTGGTCAGCGGCGCAAAAAGACGATCCCATACTGGCAAAAATTATGTCAGCAAAGGAGGAAGACAAAAGGCCAACCCGTAACCAAATATCAGCGGAAAGTCCACTGATGAAATCATACTGGGCGCTATGGAATAGTCTGCAGGTTATTAACGGGTGCCTTTATCGCAAATGGGAAAGTACTGATGGTAAATCGACAACAAATCTGATTGTGGTGCCATCCTCTAAAGTCAAAGAGGTATTGAAGGAATTTCATAATGGTTCAAGTGGTGGTCATCTTGGTGTAACAAAAACCATAGAAAAGATAAAGCAACGTTTCTATTGGGTTGGATGCCAACAATCTGTAGCTGATTGGATAGCAAATTGCGCACAATGTATCGCAGCCAAGGGCCCAGTAAGACGGAGTCGAGGAGCGCTGCAGCAGTACAATTCAGGTGCTCCGTTTGAGCGAATAGCAATGGATATAGCAGGCCCTTTTCCTGTTAGTGAGGCTGGAAACCGTTACGTTCTAGTTGTAATCGACTATTTTAGCAAATGGCCAGAGGTATACGCAATACCAAACCAAGAAGCTAAAACTGTCGTAAACGCATTTGTGAACAACTGGGTGTGCCGCTATGGAGTTCCGCTTGAGCTACATTCTGATCAGGGAAGAAATTTTGAATCTGCGATTTCCAGGAAATGTGCGAACTATACGGTATCCGAAAAACGAGGACTACGCCACTGCATCCACAATCTGACGGCATGGTCGAGAGATTTAACCGCACGTTGGAGGAACACTTGAGAAAAGTGGTCAATGCACACCAAAGGGACTGGGATGAGCACATACCAAAATTTCTGTTGGCATACAGGTCAGCCGTTCATGACTCTACCTCCCGAACACCTGCAAAAATTATGTTCGGAACTGAGCTGAAACTGCCAGGTGATTTAGAATTCGGTATTAATCCCTCGACAATAAATGAGCACGAAGAAGATAATTCAAGGGGACAAAAAGATTTAGACGATATTCATGAATTCGTTCGTGGCCGAATAAAAATGACCAGCGACAAGATGAAGGCCAGATATGACAGAGCAGCAAATTCTGAAGGCTTTAATGAGGGTCAGCTAGTTCTACTATATAACCCACAACGGAAAAAAGGACTGTCTCCTAAATTGCAAACTCATTGGGATGGGCCGTATAAGGTGATAAAAAGAATAAATGATGTCGTGTATAGAATACAAACGTACAATAGCCCAAGATCAAAGATGAAAGTGGTTCATCTCGAGCGCCTCGCTAAGTACGGAAAAAGTGAATTTATGCCTATTCGGGACGAACAGGCTTAAGCGGGCGGTAGTGTTACAGATTTATTTTTAAGTAGCTTAATTTACATTATAATTTATTTTAGTTGTAGTAGTTTAAGTTACTGTAGTTTTATTTGTATTAGTTTATTTTGCTGGTTGTTCGAAAATGTTGTTTGTTATTATGTGTAGCATACTTTTAGGCACTTCTATTATTCGTGCATATTACTTAACGTCTTAATTTAAATTTAACGGTTTTCGAATGTACTAGAATGTACATACGAGAACTTTGTCGAATGTTACCGAACACCACTATGTTACTATAAATAGCCGAACAACACAGCTAACGTAATCAGTATTACAGTAGAGCTTGTAAGGTGTGTATCAAAGTGTGTTTGATAATAAAAGTGTATAATCATAAGTGTAATAAGTAAAGTGATATTAAAGCAATCTTTGAGTGTGTTTAAGTAAATAAAGTGCTCTTAATTTTATAACGAATTTCAACTGTTTTTGACTGCAATAAAAGAACTCAAAAGGTTTATTTAAAGGAAATAATCCAACGTTTATAAAAGGTATAAACGTAACAATATATTTAAAATACTTTTTATAAAAATAATTGTTATTCAAATTCATTGAAGTATATTTTAAATCACAACACGTACTTTTATTTAAAACTTCACAAAACAAAAAAAGTGGACCGAGAGGGATCAAGACCTTAAATTATAGACTTTAATAATCAGTAATGCAATTCGTGGAGGTTACATACATTTAAAGCCCAAATATGGTAAATCTGTATATTTTTTTCTGTGCTGCAGAGTGCTATCTGTCACTTTCGTTGAAAAGTACTTTTAAGCTCACAAACAACATCATGTATTTTTGCGGATTTTGGTCCAGAGGCATAATTGGGCAATTTTTCTTCGAAAAGCAAGGAGTTGCCATTACAGTCAATGGCGATCGTTATCGGGCCATGTTGAACAAATTTTTGTTCACAAAAATTAAAGAGGAGGATATTGGCAACATTTGGTTTCAACAGGACGGCGATACGTGCCACACAGCCGAAGGCACACTCGAAGTTTTGCACTCTGTTTCAAAAAAAAATTTTCTTGGCGGACCCTTTATTTATCAAATTAAATTAAATTCTCTACTTGATAACTATCATTTACGTGACCCCAACATTAAAATTTTAAGTATATAAAAACGGTTGCTGTCATATTTAAAAAATATTTTCGGTTTATTGAAGCCATTTATAAACTGATATTTTTTTTATAAATATGCCACTCTTTATATCGTTCAATGTGCATACCTCATCAGATATGTTCAGAAGTGCAAATACTTAACAACCAACTGAAGGCAGTCAAAATTAATTTAATGTTTGAGTTCATAGATGCCTCTTATTTGTTGACAACAATTGTCATAAACCAAAACTAAAATAAAATTGTTGGAAATTTTCAAAAACACAGTCGTGCACAAAGATTTCCTGGAGAGTGCTGTTTTGTGGCTGAAAAGGATTAGGGAGGAAAACGGTATTAAATATTAAAAGAACTTTTAACCATAAAAATGGATTTTGGTTGGGCTAAAGTGCTGGCTATTTTGTGATGCAAGCGGCACATATCCGAAAGGAAAACAAAAATACCCACACATACGTACGTACGTTCTTTAATAAAAAAAAAATAGTATTAAAAGTGGTATTGTGTATACATAACTACATTGTAGACAAACAACTACATTTAACAACAATAACAAACGTGACAAACACAAATATTTATTCAGTAAGTGAATGAACAACAACAAAAGCAAGTAAGAGCTCTATATTCGGCTGTGTCGAATTTTTTTACAACAATGTTGTATCCTAATTTTCAAGTGAGTTGGTAGTGAGCGGTTATTAGTAAATAATATAACAGTCAAAAGAGCATCGTGCTTCCTATTTTCATTATTAGAAAATTTTTAAATATATAAATTTTATAAAAATATATGTGCATATGTGCAAAGTTTAATAATAATTGCGTAATAAGAAGTGCTTGAAGACGAATATTTAAATTAGATGGGAGTCGAATTTCCCGAAAAAATCTTTGATTGTAAACTTTTACATAAATTCGTATTCCTGTACTAATTCTACTAGTGAAGTCGTTTAATTTGATACCCATAGTGATAGGATTAGGAATAAAATTATCCGCCATTTTGTTGTGAACTCCATCTTGGATTATACACTTTTTCATAGTTTACTGTATTCTACTGGTCAAGGCCTTTTATTTGATATCAATATTGTGGGAATATGTGCGGACAAATTCGTAATTACAATATTTAAAGCATATATCTACCATTTTATATCGAACACCATCTTGGAATATAACTTTTTCATTCTTTACTATATTCTACTGGTTAAGTCCTATTATATGTTCAATATTGGTAGAATAAAGGGGGTTAATTTTATATAGATTTTATCCATTTATAAATTTTTGGTACTTTATTTGGTAATGGCGGGCATCATATGTTTCGAATAGGATTTGATTCCCATATGGCCCTTTTAATTGTCTAATATAAATTTTCGTTTGTAAATTAAGGAAAAATATTTTTTTAACAGATTTGTTACTCTTCCTTTGAAATATTTTCCGAGACTATAGCTTGTAATTCGTTGTATTTAATGTGTCCAAAAGAGATTTTAAGAGATTCCGTAACACGCAAAGGCCCTAAGTTCATATTTTAAAACTTTACAGGGGAGACAAATATTAATTTTCTTTTTTTCCTTATATAACTTTGGCAATAAGTGATCGATTTTTCATTATTTTTTACTTACGAATAGCTCTATAGCCATATTATATATGTAAACAGTAACAATTGCTTCTATCAATTATCTCAGGGCCTAGAAATGTTAATTCCTATATTTAAAAAAGGGAGACAGTCGTGATTCCCAAATAATTCCAAGATTTTGATACAACATACAGATCTGTGGAGTATGAGAGTTCTTTTAAAAGTAAGTTACAACCAACACATGGACATAACACAGTCAACTCTCCTACTTATAAGCTTTCCGGGAATTAAGACTTTATAGGCTCGGAAATGAATATTATAGAACTTACAAACGAAAAGCTATATATACCCTTGGCACCACAGGAGAAATGTATAAAAATAAACAAAAAAATTGGCTATGTCTTGTATATAAGGTGGGCGTTAAAGTAGGCGTATAAATGAAATATTTGGTAATGAATTCAACTTAAATATTGAAACACTATATTCATCTAAAATCTGAATCCACACAATAAATATATAAATTTAAGGTGACCATTACATTAAGCGTGCTGACTTAATATTCTGGTAAAGGGTAATTTTTCAGCTATTATCTTTTTGGCAACACTGGCTTAAACAGCTGACGCACGTTTCGTGTTTTGTTTCACTGTCAAACATCTTCAGTTTGGTCTATAATTTAACCATGAATCGTCTTACAAACGAACAACGCTTGCAAATTTTTGAATTTTATTATCAAACGCGTGAAAGTTCATCGCGCGCTTCTTATCGAAAAATTGTGTTCAGAGACGAAGCTCATTTTTGGCTCAATGGGTGCGTTAATAAGCAGAATTGTCGATTTTGGAGTGAAGATCAGCTAGAAGAGCTACCAATGCATCCAGAAAAAGTCACAGTTTGGTGCGGTTTATGGGCTGGTGGCATCATTGGACCATACTTTTTCAAAGATGATGCGAATCACAACGTAACTGCGAATGGTGAGCGCTACCGTGAGATGATATCCAACTTTTTTTTCCCAAAATGCAAGAGCTTGACATGCATGACATGTGGTTTCAACAAGACGGTGCCACATGCCACACAGCACGCTTAACAATGGACTTATTGAGAGGCGAGTTCGGTGAACATTTTATTTCACGTTCGGGACCGGTCAATTGGCCGCCTAGATCGTGCGATTTAACGCTTTTAGACTATTTTTTGTGGGGAAGACAACATTAAAGCATTTTTTCATGAGATACCGGCCGATATATTGGAATGCCAAAATTGGACTAAACTGATGGACCATTTGAGGCGCAGTCACGGTCAACATTTGCATGAAATAATCTTCAAACATTAAATTATATGGACCGTACTATCGATTCAAATAAATATTTCATGAATTTTTCTGAATTTTATGTGTTTTTTTTTAAGCTTTCCTATAGCTCTTAAAAAAATCACGCTTTATTACATTATTATTATTTGATATTAAATAGAAATTTTTTCTCATCTGCTAACTTTTTTATTTGAATTATTTATTATTTCGTTTCTTATTATAAACGCAAACATCATCACAAACACCAATTACCCATATTATCTTTAGTAGTGTGTAAATAGTATTAAAACAGATATGTATTTACTAGTACGTGACCAAATAAAAGTATTTATTAATGGTCACATGTGTAAAAACATTATTCAGTTTTCATAGAACGAGTAGAGAAGTGCAAAAACTGCCCAAATGTCTATTTACTTAATTGACTTATTTTATCTGTTTCTTATTATTCGACACACACACTCAAATATATTCTTCTGAGGGCAAACATAAGTATGTCAAATTATTTTTCTTAAGTGATTATAACCGCAATTATAAATGATAAAAATAAATATTACCCCGTATAACATTAGAAGTTAGTACAACAGAACAGCGAATAATACGCCTAACTGAGAGTAGTTAAAAAGTTGGCCTAAAAAAGAATTAATTTGTATTTTTGTTATTTTTAATTCATAATTCACAGACTAGTAAATTAACCACATTCGACGATACAACTGATTTTATAATTATAAGCAGTGTTGTGCTAATACTTTCTAATACTTAATATTTTCATATTCACTTAATGGTTTTTTTAATCTGGTACAATTATTAATTGATCAAATAATACTAAAACATGAAATTTCAAGTTCACAGCTTTTTTTTCAGTTTCTGTGTGTCATTTAGTATATGTGAGTCAAAACTGTCCAATGCAAAAATGTTACTGTTAACAGTGTAACCCTGCATAATTAAAGAATATGCCGTTGATAATAAAATAACAAACAGCGATAAAAATTTAGAAAAGACAAACATAAATTCTGTACAAGTGGATATGTTTGAAAGTTCGTAAAAAGAATCTCCACACAATACACCAAGTGAAGATGAAGGAGATATTGACTCTGTAGTTGAATCTATTTAAGATCCTAATATGTCCAAAAGCCTTTACCAAATCAAAAAAAACAAGTAAGAGCACTATATTCGGCTGTGCCGAATCTTTTATACACGCAAAGAAAAAATATGGCTGTGGTAACCATAATCGAAGAGCAACATACTATGATTGAATTGTATGATTACGTTTAAAATAATAATGGTTACCAGTTATCATTATTATGTTTAGTTTAAGCATCATTCAATAATCATATATATGACTACAATAAAAATCGACAATCTTTGCTTTTTACGGCAAATTACTGTATTATGCTGTAACATACACATATTGCTTATACTCACCAATTTAATTGAAATTTTTTTACCAATATTTTTTTACATTTTCTCGTTTATTATTAAATTTTCTTTAATTTTTCAAAATTTTTGTTCCATTTTTTGACATCTCAAACTTTTAAAATAATAAAAATTTATTCAGCAAGAAGAAGAACAATTGAAATCAAATTATTATTAAAAAAATCATAGCTTGATTAATTTGTAATCATACTGTTGTCTCACTTATTATTTAATGATTATTTTTAATTTGTAATGATTTTGAATATAATGTTATTTTTGTCAAATTAATTTTTTTAAATCATACTATTTTTAAATGATAACCATTTTGAAATTTTTACGAAAAGTAATCATTAAATGATACAATTCAAACAAATGCTTGATTATCATGTCGAAATATATGATTAAATGAAACAAAAATAACTATTATTTGTTTTCGACAACCAAATATTGTTTTAGAAAAAATAATGTGACCGTCGTGATCATGTCGTAACCATGGTTTTTCTTTGCGTGTACCCACCACCAATTTTGTGTACATTTAAAGCACAATATTTATTATTTTGTTAATCGCTATAGAATAATCTCTATATAATTAAATATGTATCACTTTCTTTGTAGAGGGTGGTTCAATTTTAAGGGCCCATGTAAAAGGTGAACCACACCTAAACTTCAACTTTTTTTTTGCATTTCATTTGACATTTCTCAATCTCAGACTAACTCAATTTGAACCGTGGAAAGATACGCAATCGAGCAACGCTTTTAAATATTAAAGATTTTTATAAAAATGGGCGTTCAAATCAAATTGCATTTTGTGCACTTCGTGATTTTTTGGTCAACATAATCGTTCAAATTCGTCCACAATCGTGAGAATTGTAAAAAATATTTAAATGTCTGCAAAGCAGGTCTGTATGAAATGTGAAAACATCTGTGAATGCCATCTTAGTTCGTTGAATGGGAAACATTGCTGTTTTTCACGATAACGTGGCAAAAGAGCAAGCAACCTCGACTCATCATCGTGCCCAACAATCGAGCATCAGCAGTGTCATTGAAAATTTGGACTATCGGATCGTGGTGTGCCGCCTAGGTTGGGGGGCCATTTGGCCGATATTTTGTTCCATACATAATTGAAGCATACAAATATTATCATTATTAAATAAATGATAATAATTTCATAATAATTTTATTCAAAATCAACATAGTCCCTTAAAATTAAACCACCCATTATAACTTCGGTATGCTAGTAAAATGTTTTCGTAAATTTAGTCTTTCAATGAAGGTGGCCGTTAAAATACGCGTGTCAATAAAGTTTTTGCTAATAAACATAACTTAGATATTTCAATATAGTCCTTTAGCATTCCAAAATCTTTATTCATAGAGAATTTACATGAATTTAAGAGGAAGAAAGTGTATTTGAGGTTAAATTTTAAGGGCCACAGGGTGATTTAAAATATACATTCTCTGAATTTTCCTAAAACGGGAAATTTGTTAGTAAGATTTTGATTTTTAAACTTCTATATCATTTTGCTTTTAAAAGATTTTCAAACGAAATAAGTTTTGTATAATTTTAAAATTTGTTAGCCATTAGTACATGAAAATAAATTGTTTATAATGTTTAGAGACATTTTTTTTTGACTTAGGTCAAAATTTTCCTAAATTCCCATTTTTAATAGAGCATAACTTCAGGAGAACATAAGCATAAGTTGTTAGCATGCCATCTAGTAGTTGCTAGTAGAGTCATCTATCTTATCATCTTTATCTTATATTTAGGTACAGTACAATAAATGGCGCAGTGTAAGATGAATAAATGCTAATATATATGACTAATATATTTTTATAAAAATTTAAGGAAAAAAGTGTGCGTGGCACATCTATTTTCCGTTATAACGAAGACTTTGACCAAAAAGCCATGTTTGCAAAATTTCAGAATCTTACATATAGTTTTGTCAGTTTTATTACGTTTTAAATTTGAAATATACACTGTGCGGTATAAATTTTCGTACATTTTTATCTATAACTCTTTTCCTAATTCATAGATTTAAGCGATTTTCAGGGAAAAATATTCTTTTGACTCGATAAATATATATTCGAAGTTTCATGACTACGTTTATGCATCTGGACACAATTCAAAAGTGAAAGTGGACATTATAGTAGGCGTGCAAAGTTGTTTTTGCGAATGAGTACAACTTAGGTGTTTCAATATAGCCCTTTGTTATTCCAAAATCTTTATTAACAGAGAAATTATATGAATTTTAGGTAGAACGTTATATGGGAGGTGGGCGTAAAAGTGGGCGTGGCACATTGATTTGCCGTTACAAGAAAGCGTGTCACCAAAAAGCAAAGTGTGCAAAATTTCAGAGTCGTACATCCAATTTTGTTGCTTTTTTGACGTTTTGGTTTTTAAATATACCGAAAAATACACTGTGCGGTATAAATTTTCGTACATTTTGATCGATAACTCCTCTCCTAATACATAGATTTAGACAGTTTTCGAAAGAAAATATTGTCTTTACCCAGGAAATATATATTCGAAGTTTCATGAGTCTACGTTAAGGCGCTTGGACACAATTCCATTTTATTTGATGTTCGAAGGACACGGTTTTTTTCGACCTACTCTTGCTTTTCGAGCTATAACTCTCTTCCTAATATTCCGATTTAGCCCATTTTCAATACCAAACAAACCTTGTCTATAAGAAAGATTCTGGCTTTCAACAGACGGACAGACGGACGGACATAGCTAGATCGTCATGAAATCAAACCCCGATTCAGAATATATATACTTTATGGGGTCTAAAATGGATATTTCGATGTGTTACAAACGGAATGACAAAACGAATACACCTCCACCATTTTTTTGGTGGCGTGTATAAAAATTTAGAGATATGTGAAATGGAAAATAATTAAGTTTCTGTAAGTAGTAAAATATTCAAAAAATTTTTAATTCAAATTTTTAAGTCGCTTCCGCATGTTTAAGCCACAGATATTTCAATTTGAAATACAAGGATACATTAATCGGAAAGCCGACATTAATATAAAATTATAGTCTCTTCGTTATAACTGTTGATTTAAAAGTAAAATTAATTTTTTTTTTTTTCAATGACGAAATAATAAAACACGGACTTTAGTTGAAATTGTATATTCCCGAAGCAAAGATACATAACAAAAATCAGTTTTAATAAACACAAGTCAAAAATTAGTTAACGAATCAATATATATTTTAATAATAAGATCATTCTTTTTCTCAGATTAAAATTTTAGAATACCGTTTGGATTATAATAAACTAGAGTAATAATACATTTTTCCATTGGTTTTGTTTTTGTTAAACATGAGTGGAAGTCAGAGTTATCAAACATTCGACATATAAGAAAAACCTGGGGGCAAATTACGGCATTCGAACGTGATCGAAATTTGAGTAAAATTTCGATCGTGATCGAATGCCGTAATTTGGCCCCTGTCTTCAAACAATTCAAGAAACCTAAATTTTGACTATACGTAAAACCGGTTCGAGTAAATGGTTTTTATTTTAAGGTTTTGATAATAAAAATTAAAAAAAATATAAATTTTATTTCGTTTTTTAATTTAAAAATGAGATGATATTTTAAAAATTTAAATCAATCCTCAAATAATTTATGTTAATACATTCAAGAACAAATTTAACAAAATTACTTGTATATTCCTTAAAATATAAGAGGTGTTCAAATTTTTACGCATCGTTTTAATTTTATATAAAAAGGAGTTTTATTTATTTTTCATTAAAAATATCTTTATTTCATTAAAAATATCTTTATTTATTACAGTAGCTGCCGGTTCACAATAAAACATTATGTCGATCAACTAGCTTGGCAGTCCTCAATTCTTATACCAAAATTTTCAATCACTTTTTTCACGTTACTGTCGTCAATTTTTAATTTTTATAATTTTTTTAAGGTCTTGAACTATTGTGGGATTATTGCCGTACACCGTACACTTTAGATTTAAAAAAACCCGATTTAAAAAAGGTGTCAAATCGTACGATCTTAGTAATCAATTCAGTTATCCTCTAAGAGAAATAATGCGATTTTTGAGGCACCATCCTGTTGAAAAAAGTCTGCGTCTACATCATAAATTTTCCACCAGAAAAAACCCTCGAATCATCACCATGTAGCGATTTCAAAATCAAAATAATACTTCGAATTTGAATACCCTTTGAAAGGTTTATTTAACTCCCACAAGTAACTTATCTGTACTTTATCGAATATCTAACACACAATTTCAACATTAAGTTGCCATGGGAGCCCAACTAGTTCATTTGTATATAGTTATATATTAGTTTTTTTTTTTTAATTTATAATTATAATAATTACAATTACCATCGCTACTTCGTGAGATAACACGACTATTGAATTTCTCACGCAAGAGAGCCATTATTTCGTTGGCTCTGTGGCAAGTGGCACCATCCATTATCTACATATCGATGTCCTCAATTTCTAGCCACAAAAATCCGGTTTCATTTCGTGATAGCGAACATCGTTTACAGTATTTGTATAGCCGACCTCATTTTCGATGAAGTGTGGAACAATGACGCCTCCAACCCATACGCCATACCAAACCACCACTCTTTGTAGATGCATCAGCTTTCCAACAATCACTCGTAGCTTTTCATTTGTCCAAATGCGGCAATTTCGCTTGTTTACAAATCCACTGAGGACAAATATGCCTCGTCGCTAAAGATAATTTGTTTGTAAAGTCACGAAAAGCATTTTGATATTAACGCTCATTTTTTTAAAAAGCTTCAACAATCTTAAAGCGCTGCTCTTTTGTGTACCTCTCTATACTTTAATTTGTCAAACAGAAAGATATTATACACAAATAGGAAATGTATTTCTCTAAGAATTGCTTAAAACTGTTTGTTAAAAAAGGAATTTTATTTCTTTTTTTTTAATTAAAAATAAACAAAAGAAATTCCTGTACGATGTTTAAGTTTCATGAAAAAACCTTTCGGATCAACTTTACCACTCTAACAGTTTTTGGAAACACTTTTAAGCCCTTCCCTCTCCGCATATGAAGCAAACTCTGTAATTACCGATTTTACCCGTTTTTACCCTCTTTTACCCCCTTAAAGTACGAATTTCCAAAAATCTCTTCTTAGTGGAGCTATACATCGAAAGAGGAACCGATTGACCAAATTTCATGTCTCTAGCTCTTTGTGTTTGGGCTGTGCGATGATGAATCAGTCAGTCAGTCTGTCAGTCAGTCACATTACTCTTTTATATATATAGATAATAATAAATAGTTTAGAGGAATATAGGACTCTGTGTGTTAATATCAAAATGTTATTCAATGTTATTATGAAACTCTCTGGTTGTATATTCAGCAATTTATATTAAAATTACCATATGAAAAAGATAGCCGGTTAGTTGGCGAGCACACATTACGTATATTGTTGTGAATAAGGTCGCATGTAATTTATTTTAAAATTAAAAAAACTTTTATAATTACGTTTGTACCCTTTATAAACGTTGGTTTATTTTCATTAAAAAAGTCGGAATTCTTTTATTTGCAAATAATAATAAGCGTTCTTAAAAAGTAAACGTGGCTTGGTTTTCCAAGCGTCAATTGTAGCTGGCTTATTCCTGAAGACCTTAGACTTTGCATAGCCCTAGAATAGGGACTCATCAAAATGATTTCTCAACAAGTCTTAAAGTTTCAAAATAATTCAACTCTGGTTTAAAACTTGACAATTACCGATTGACATCGAAATTGAAGAATGTAAACGAATCTGATATGCAGCTATAACTATTGCGCGAAAACCTTCAGCTAATACTGTAATCTATAAAACAATACAGCATCATTCATGCATCTGAAAAAGAAAATTGTATTCCAAAAACATTTATGTTGGAATGTAATAAAAAACCTTTCTTTAGATCAAATATTCTTCAAAAATATATCTGCTGGTTATGCTTTTTTGGGAAGAAAAGGATTCTAATATGTATACATGTCTACTTAGGTGTATAAATTTATTATTAAAAAGTTCGCAATGGTTTTCTACACCATGCTTTTGAAATTTTCCACTATTCTTTACAATTGACTACGAACATTCGAAATAGCATTGAAATATGTCTAATGAAAGAAGCTTAAAGTATCGCTTGAAATATGCTTTCACGTACAGCTGTATATATATATGTGTGAATATATATGTACGAATAGCTTTCCCATACAAACATCCACTTAAGATAGTGAATAAAAAAAGAGAATAGAAATGAAATGTGGAAAAGGCAGTAAATAAGTTAAAAAAAAAATTGCCATAAAAAGCATCGTTGAAGAAAAAAAGGAATAGCATCAACTATTTTTCGAATAAATGCGAATGGTAGTAAATTTATTTGAAGGGCTTTTAACCCACTTGAATAAAAAGTAGAAATACAAATAAGACAAATGGACAAAGGAAGCGGCTAAGGCAAACTGTACACAGGAAAAAAATATATACAAAAAATAAAAGTACTTAAAACTGTTATTTGCCAAAAGCTGTTGTACTCTATACACACATACACACATTCAATCATACATACATATGTATGTGTGAGAATAAACATAAGAATACAATTCCAAGTATACCGATTGTTAAGTAAAGTGATGTTGGCAATAAGTTTGTATTATTGCTTCAATAACAAAATCTAACAATAAACCGAACAAGGGAAGGAAGGAAGAAGGGCCAAATAAAAAGATTTTAGAGAAAATTTAAACACAAGTTTAATTTACTGTTTTAAATCGATTTTTTGTTTAAGTTAATTTAAATCACAAGAAAAAACTCTCAAATGGAAGGATAAAGCTCTGTTTTAAATCTATTAAAGGGGGAATTTCTTCAATGATAGTCTCCTCAAAACAAAGTGTTAAAGAATATTTTTTTATTAGAAATTTATCAAACAATTTTAGATACAGAAGTTATAAAACTTGTTAATAGAAAGTATATTTATATTAATACAATAAAACGTTAAACGTAACGACAAAAAAGTATGCCCTACACCTTCAAATATAAAATGTTTTTTCAATTTTAAGTTTTAGTTTTTTACCCATCACCTCTGGAGACAAGGGTATACAGCTTTGTCAATCCGTCAAATATAGTATTTAAAATTGTAAAATCCAAGATGGCATCTGAAAAATATGGCAGTATTTTTTTTAACCGATGAAATGAATGACGTCGAAAACAATAAAGCAAAATGGTATATAATATTATACCTATGTCTATGACAGTGAAGGATAATATCAGATTCGCATGGTCGAATCTTTACTTGTTATATTTTTATACCCGCCACCAAAAAAATGTTGGGGGTATATTCATTTTGTCATTCCGTTTGTAACACATCGAAATATCCATTTTAGACCCCATTAAGTATATATATTCTGAATCAGGGTTTGATTTCATGACGATCTAGCTATGTCCGTCCGTCTTTCCGTCTGTCCGTCTGTTGAAAGCACGATAAAGGTCGCACCGAAAAAGCTAGGGGGCTCAAATTTTGCCAGAATCTTTCTTATAGACAAGGTTTGTTTGGTATTGAAAATGGGCTAAATTGGAGTATAAGGAAGAGAGTTATAGCTCGTAAAACAAGAGTAGGTCGAAAAAACCGTGTTCTTCGCACATCGAATAAAATGGAATTGAGTCCAGACGCATAAACGTAGAGTCATGAAACTTCGAATATATATTTACCGAGTCAAAAGAATATCGCTGAAAATCGCTTAAATCTATGAATTAGGAAAAGAGCTATAGATCAAAATGTACGAAAATTTATACCGCACAGTGTATATTTCAAATTTAAAACGTAATAAAACTGACAAAACTATATGTACGATTCTGAAATTTTGCAAACATGGCTTTTTGGTCAAAGTCTTCGTTATAACGGAAAATAGATGTGCCACGCCCACTTTTTTCTTTAAATTTTTATAAAAATATATTAGTCATATTCATTGGCATTTATTCATCTTACACTGTGCCATCTATTGCACTGTAGATAAATACAAGATAAAACAGTAGATGACTCTACTGACAACTACTAGATGGCATGTTAACAACCTTTTTCATCCCACATGGGATTTTTAATGAGGGTTCGTGAAAACGAAAATGACCGAGGTTGTTGACAAAAAATTAGCTAGAGTAACAATTTGTGCCCAACTCTAAACATACATATTTGTTCCCACAGTCTTATGAGGTTATAGATTTAAAAATAAAAAAAAAATGTGCATCAGTAGATTAAAAATATGTATTTGAATATTTTAAATACATTTTTTAGTCAAATTATATTTTTATCTATCTATCTATTCTTTTGTAAAGGGTGATTAAATTTTAGGGGCCACAGGGTAATTTAAAATATACATTCTCTGCATTTTTCTAAAACGGGAAATTTATTAGTAAGATTTTGATTTTTAAACTTCTATAACATTTTGCTTTTAAAAGATTTTCAAACGAAATAAGTTTTGTATAATTTTCAAATTTGTTAGCCATTAGTACATGAAAATAAATTGTTTATGATGTTTAGAGATAATATTTTTTTTACTTAGGTCAAAATTTTCCTAAATTCCCATTTTTAATAGAGCATAACTTCAGGAGAACATAAGATAACAAAAATAAATTAGCACTATTTCGTAGATAAAACTTTCCTCTTAAATTCATGTAATTTCTTTATGAATAAAGATTTTGGAGTACTAAAGGACTATACTGAAATATCTAAGTTATGTTTATTATCAGAAACTTTATTGACACGCGTACTTTAACGGCCACTTTCATTGAAAGACTAAATTTACGAAAACATTTTACTAGCATATCGAAGTTATAATGGGTGGTTTAATTTTAAGGGACTATGTTGGTTTTGAATAAAACACCAATTATTTAGGAAATTATTATCATATCTTTTTATTATGATAATATTTGTATGGTTCAATTATGTATGGAACAAAATATCGGCCAAATGCCCTCCAACCTCGGCGGCACACCACGATCCAATAGTCAAAATTTTCAATGACACCGTCGATGCTCAATTGTTGGGAACGATGACGAGTGGAGGTTGCTGGCTCTTTTGCCACGTTATCGTGAAAAACAGCAATGTTTGCCATTCAACGAACTAAGATGTCATTCACAGATGTTTTCACATTTCAGACATTTAAATATTTTTTACAATTCTCACGATTGTGGACGAATTCGAACGATTATGTTGACCAAAAGAATCACAAAGTGCACAAAATGCATTTTGATTTGAACGCCCATTTTTATAAAAATCTTTAACATTTAAAAGCGTTGCTCGATTGCGTATCTTTCCACGGTTCAAATTGAGTTAGTCTGAGATTGAAAAACGTCAAATGAAATGCAAGAAAAAAGTTGAAGTTTAGGTGTGGTTCATCTTCAACATGGGCCCTTAAAATTTAACCACCCTCTACAAAGAAAGTGATACATATTTTATTATAAAGAGATTATTCCATAGCAATTAACAAAATAATAAATGTTGTGCTTTAAATGTACACAAAATTGGTGGTGGGTATAAAAGATTCGGCACAGCCGAATATAGTGCTCTTACTTGTTCATTATAACGATGTTTTTGTCTCGCGAAGACCAATTTTTTTTTCTTTAAAATTTGTAGTATTCAAGTAGCCAGTTCTAGTATTTACCTAGTAGATCTTAGGTCTTACAGTACTAATATAGCACCCTAATATCACAAACAAAAGTTCACAAAACTATCAATAAATATTTGCAAAAAAAGTTTTGCGAAAACTATGTTGTTTTTTCATTTCTTTTGTTGCCGAAAGTAGATGAGAAGTAAGCTATATCAAAAAATTGCTGTTAAACATAAAGAATTACTTGCATAAAAGAACATTTCATTATCTGGAAAAGAAAGAAAGAATCTACCTTGTAATTTGCAACACTTGTACGGTATTTGTTACCGGTGCATCAGTATTTATTTATGGCAATATATTCAACCTGAATTTCTTTATCATCCATATGACTTTTATGAATGAGCAAGTGTGCCAAATACTCCATGATGGACACTTTAAGTTTACGACTATTTTTTGCGAAATTATTTTTCACTGATTTTAATTAAATTCACCAAAACGATGTACCATTGCGAAAAAAATAATGCTTCTTTTAAAGTACAAATCCGCGTATCAATTATGAAGAGTATTTTATCTAATCAAGGTAATCTCCTGGTGATGTAGGTGTTTAATTTTTTTTTTGTCATTATGTTTGTAACACATCAAAGTATATATTTTAGACCGGTATATTTTCTGAGTCCTGATTTAATTTTAGGACTTAGCTATGTAATACCGTCTGTTGTTTGTCTGTCTGTCTGTCCGGCTATTGAAAGCACGAAAGAGTTCGAACAAATAAAGCTAGGAAAATAAAAATGTTCCATATAGATATAAAACAGAAATGTTTGGCATTTAAAACGGGTTAAAGTGATTTATTAAAAAGTATAAAAAATTCATAAACATAAATTCGCGTTTTATTTTTATAAAATCTTTTTAAGGACCCTAAAGCTGAAAGCGATAAATAGTGCCGGCATAATAAACTTTCTCAGATTTAGATTTAAATTTGTTTATTAAAAGAAAATTTCTTAAAAGTAACTTTTGCCTGAATAAATTAAACAAAAAATTGGGGAATAAAAATGAATTTCAGAAAACACAATGACACTACTCAAACTATCATTTATCGTTGGGTTCACTGGGTCACTCTGTTGCAAATGTTATTGCTGCACAAATTTTATTGTAACACAAGTAAAACATTTATTAGATTTAATGTTTATCTTTCAAATTTTATGGCTTTTATTAATTTTTATTATTATTTTGCTAAAAACTTCTGTTTGTTTTCGCAAAGGAAAACAAATTAAAAAAAGGTATCGACTTTAAAAGCTAATTGTTACAATAACATTACAACGCTGTCTACAGGTCGGAAACAAGGAGGCCGCAGGCCAACCATTGCTTTTTTTTATTCTGGCCAAACATAAATAAACAAGTGATTAAAAACATAGATTGAGAAAGTATCATCTGTCCTTTTAGCTGCCTTATTAAATGCCTACATAATAGTTACCTAATTAAATTACTAACATCTTTAAAGTTACTTAGAATAAATTGACATCCAATTCTTAATCAGCGATCAAAGAGTAATGAACCGTATACGGTTTTGAAACTGCATTCCACTCAGCTAGTGTCGACAAAATTATAATTTTTCAAATTATTCTTTCATTATTACTAAAAAAAATTTGTATAAAAATAAATTTAAAAATGTATCTTAAAATTTAACTCCATCGAAAATACAGAAAGGCTAAATTGACCAAAAAAACACACACTCACTACAGATCTACAATCAAAACGCAAGATTTAATTTTAACATCGAAATATAGCACAGAAAGAAATTATTATCAAAACATGTTCAAACGAATACTTTCCTAAAATTAATTTAAATTTCTATTAATATTTCTATTTTCATTGTAAAAGTTTAATTAAAATCTCGTTTAAAATAAAATTATATTGGAAAAAAAACAAAATATTTTGCCTCACTTTTTTTAATTTATTATTTTATAAATAGGACTTAATTCAAATAAATAAATCTAACATAAGTCTTACTCCAATCGGCAAAAATACTCGTTGAGATCATTATATTCTAGTATTCAAATTATCGTTTAACCTACGAAATGTCTCTTATACCATTTAAATTTTAAATTTACTTTTGAATTCTGGCATATGTATATTAATGCCTGATTACAAAATCACCTAAACTATAATGTGTGTTCGTTTAATATAGTTGCTACAATGCAAACAATGCTTAATGAAAATAATTTAAAAGTTGCTTAAAATAGTAGATTATGCAAACACTCTTAACATATTTGTAGTCGAACTTGTCTGGTACCTTAAGAACTGTAAAAGCTAAAAGTCTTTTGAAAAATTAATTGTAAAAATAAAAATAATTTGTTTTTCACATTTTTAAATTTGAAAATTTGTCTCAAATAGTTTCGAAGACACCCACAATTTGTTTAAAGCTTTTTAATCACTTAGATTTAAAACCTCCTATATAAGAAAATTTATATTTTAATGAACTGCAAAATCATTATAATCATTATAAATATTAACACAAACAAATAAAAAAATAAACAATAAAAAACAAATAAAAAAGTTCAACAAATAAATAAATATAATTTAATCTTTTACATTTTTTCATTTTCGAAAGCAAATAAATTAAAACAGGTCTAAGCTGGGAACAAATTACGACATTCGAACGTAATTGAAATTTTAAATTATTTTTAGAATCTCTATACTGAAAGCAAAGCGAACTCGATCGTTCAAGTCAAATTTTATAGTACTCGAATGCCGTAATTTTACCCCAAATCTTAATCAAATCTTTCCTTCTAAATTAACTAAAAATAAATATGAAAAATCCACTAAATATTTGTTGTTGTATTTTTCTTTAGTTCAATATCCTCTATGACGACAAAAAACGTTAAATGAAAAAAAAATAATAAATGTATAATTTATAACAATTTGTGACAAATATTTATCTATATTTTTGCGTATGGGACAACGCATTGTGACTTAAATGTTTATATATGGTAATAGAGTGTGAATGAAAATATATAACGGGTCCGCCAAATAACTTTTTTTTTTTTGAAAATGCTATTAAAAAAAGTGTAGCTTCGGCTGTGTGGCACGTAGCGCCGTCCTGTTGAAATGTTGCAATATCCTCCTCTTCAATTTTTGTCAACAAAAATTTGTTCAACATGGCCCGATAACGATCGCCATTGACTACGGCCACTCCTTGCTCATTTTCGAAGAAAAATGGCCCAATTATGCCTCTGGACCAAAATCCGCACCAAACAGTGACTCGTTTTGAGTGTATCGGCTTTTCAATGTATGCGTGCGGGTTTTCTGTGCCCCAAATGCGACAATTTTAATTGTTTACATGATCAAAAGGAGCTTCATCTGAAAAGATGATTTTTTTGGCAAAATCGGCATCTTCTGTAAGTCGATCACAGGCCCACTTAGCGAAGCAAAAACGCATTGGATGGTCAGTTGTCTTCAACCATATTCGTTCAGCGAAAGGATAAAATTAATTATGTGTCAAATCAGACATGAGCTAAGTGTTACCATTCACGAAATAAGCAAAAGTTGAAAAAAAACGTTAGATACCGGACCCTATATGTATATATGGGTGTGTGTGTGTGTGCGTGTGTGTAAATAGTTGCTAAAATTGCCATTCCAGTTGTTTTTGCTTTTCTACATGGTAAGTTGCTGGCCATTTGGTAAGCAAATACACGATAATATATCAACCATACAATTTTAAATTTGTACATATTCACGCACAAAACACCCAAACAAACTTTCGCACATGAACTGTTGTAAATTAAAAACATTAAATCTTTCCTCTTCGTTACGCTTTCATACTTATGTTTTTTGTCCGAATGTATGTACATTGTACGTAAGTACGTCTGCTGGTATATGAATGTTAGTGCAAATTATTGCCGGAAGTTGTTCATTTTATTCATAATAATAAAACACAAGTAAAAGTATGAACAATATACACAGTAACACACTGACATTTATATATATTTCTATATGTGCATGTGTTTGTTAGTGCAAGTATGATCATAACATTTTTATACCCGCCACCAAAAAAATGGTGGGGGTATATTCATTTTGTCATTCCGTTTGTAACACATCGAAATATCCATTTTAGACCCCATAAAATATATATATTCTGAATCGGGGTTTGATTTGATGACGATCTAGCTATGTCCGTCCGTCTGTCCGTCTGTTGAAAGCACGATAGAGGTCGCACCGAAAAAGCTAAAGGGCTCAAATTTTGCCGGAATCTTTCTAATAGACAAGGTTTGTTTGGTATTAAAAATGGGCTAAATCGGAATATTAGAAAGAGAGTTATAGCTCGTAAAGCAAGAATAGGTCGAAAAAACCGTGTCCTTCAAACATCGAAAAAAAAGGAATTGTGTCCAAACGCATAAACGTAGAGTCATGAAACTTCGAATATATATTTCTCGAGTCAAAAGAATATTTCTCCCCAAAAATTGCTTAAATCTATGCATTAGAAAAGGAGTTATAGGTCAAAATGTACGAAAATTTATACCGCTCAGTGTATATTTGAAATTTAAAACATAATAAAACTGACAAAACTATATGTACGGTTCTGAAATTTTCCAAACATGGCTTTTTGGTAAAAGTCTTCGTTATAACGGAAAATAAATGTGCCACGCCCACTTTAAATTTTTATAAAAATATATTAGTCATATTCATTAGCATTTATTCATTGCAGATAACGACATCTGTTGAAGGCGCCACTACATTTTGCAAACACTGAGGATGATGTCTTTGCTAAACATCACGTAGAACACTAGATGACTCTAGTAACATTTTTTTGCACAAACTACAAAGGAATTTTATAGGGGTTTGTGAAAACGAAAATGACCGAAGTTTGTTGACAAAAATTAACTAGAGTAATGATTTGTGTCCAACTTTACATATAGTTGTACACACAGTCTTATGAGGTTTAAGATTTAAAAATATTAAAAAAAATGTGCATCAGTAGATTTAAAATAAGTATTTGAATATTTAAAATACATATTTTAACAAATTTTTTTTTTATCTATCTATTTTTTTGTAAAGGGTGGTTAAATTTTAAGGGCCACAGGGTGATTCAAAATAGACATGCTCAGCATTTTGCTAAAACAGGAAATTTATTAGTAAGATTTTGATTTTTAAAGTTCTATAACATTTTACTCTTAGAAGATTTTCAAACGAAATAAGTTTTGTATGATTTTAAAATTTGTTAGCCATTAGTACATGAAAATAAATTGTTTATAATGTTTAGAAATAATTTTTTTTTTATCTTTAGGTCTAAATTTTCCTAAATTCCTTTTTTAATACACCATAACTTCTAGAAAACATAAGATAACAAAAAGAAATTAGCACCATTTAGTAGATAAAACTCTCCTCTATACCCCTATACCCCATTTTATACCCGTTACGATCCGACCGTGATCAGTAGACCAATTTTTGTGACACAAGGTCAAATATTTTTTGCAAAATTTTAGTAAAAGAGCTAAACAAATTTTTTTGTAAAGTGTTTTTTTGAAGTATTTGAGTTTTTATATCCGCCACCAAAAAAATGGTATGTATATTCTTAATCGGAGTTTTATTTGACGACGATCTAGCTATGTCCGTCTGTTAAAAGCACGATAGAGGTCCCATCGCAAAAGCTAGTGGGCTCAAATTTTGCCAGAATATGTCTTATACACAAGGTTTGTTTGGAATAGAAAATTGGCTAAATCGGAGTATAAGGAAGAAAGAAAAATTGCCTAAATGCATGTATTAGGAAGGGAGTTAGAGATCAAAATGTACGAAAATTTATACCGCGCAGTGTATTTTCCAATCTGTTAAAAATTTTAAACCTAATAAGAGTGACAAATTTAGATCTACGATTCTGAAATTTTGCAGGAATTGCTTTTTGGTCAAAGGCTTTCTTCTGACGGAAAATAAATGTGACACGCCAACCTCCCATACAACGTTTTCTCTCAAATTCTTATAATTTCTCTATAAATCGAATAATAAAGGACTTTATTGAAATATCTAAGTTGTATTTATTAGCATAAATAACTTCGACACACCTACTATAACGCTCACTTTCCACGTTATTTACTGTTAATGAAATTTAAATTTATAAAACCGACAAAATTAGAGGTATGATGATAAAATTTGCTACGGAAATCCTTCTAGTCAATGTTATTGTTATGCCAGAAAATTTAGGTGACACGCCCACTCTTACGCCCACATCCTATATAATGCTTTATTTCAAATTCATATAATTTCTCAATGAATAAATATTTTGGAAGAATTACGGACTATATTGAAATATCTAAGTTGTATTTATTAGCAGAAATTTTATTGACACGCTTACTTTAACGCCCATTTTCACTGAAACACTTAATTTACGAAAACATTTTACCAGCATATCCAAGATATAAAGGGTGGTTAAATTTTAAGGGTCGATGTTGATTTTGAATAAAACACAAATTATTTAGGAAATTATTATCATTTCTTTTTTAATGATAATATTTGTATGGTTCAATTATGTATGGAACAAAATATCGGCCAAATAGCCCCGCGACCTCAACGGCACACCTCGATCCGATAGTCCAAATTTTAAATAACATTGCTGATGCTCAATTGTTTGGCACGATGATGACTGTTTTTTTGCCACACTATCGCGATAAACAGCAATGCTTCTCATTTAACGAATTTAGAAGGCATTCATAGATGTTCTAACATTTTATACAGACCTGGGGCCGAATTTTATTCGAACGATCGAGTATGCTTTAGGTATATAGATTCTAATAAGAGTTTTCAAATTTCGATCACGTTCGAGTGCCGTAATTGGGCCTCTGTTTTAAATTTAAAATTTAGCCACCCTCTATAAAGAAAGCCATTAACAAAATAATAACACTGCTCTGCAAAAAATAATTTTTTGTCTTCCCATTTAATAAAACTATGTGGACTATATAGATTTTGACGCGCTGAACTCAAATCCGTTGTCGATTTTTTTCCATCAGATCGGGATTTTTTTCATTTGGGCGTGGCAAATTTTTCCCCCTAAATTAGTCAGGCACGGAGACTTATTTCCTCCTAACTTGAGAACCAGTCATCCGATTTTCAAAAATAAAACACCAAAAAATGTGCAACAAAATTGTATTTATTTTAGTGGAATAAAATTTTTCTCTATCTTTTATCGTTTTGTAGTTATTTAGAAATTAATGGAGAAAAAAAAATTTTTTCGTGCAAATTTCGTAATATTTTTCAATTAAAAAATGGAATTAAAAAAAATATAAGGCAAATATTCAACATTTTAAACTTTTTTCTAAGAGTTATTTATCTTGGAAATAAAAAAAGCCATAAACCATAAAAATCGGTTAAAAAATGTGGATTTTTCTGTAAATTTACCGCAGGTACCCAATATTGACCAAATATGTGTAATGCAGCAAACAACGTCAGAGTGGGCGCACTAAAGCGCCTTGTAGCATCAATGAATGGCAAATTTTTACTTCTATCTATTTTCGTATAACAAGAACAAATACAAGCCAAAAAATTTGCCAGATTGTAATTTTGTAGCAACGCCTCGCTTAAAGCACCCACCCTGTCGTCACCCGTAGATAACTTAAAATTTCAATAAAAAATTAAAATATTTACAGGCTATTTTACTTAAAATAACACAACATTTTTGTTAATAATTATTAATTTTTATTAAGAAAACACATAAAAAAGTAGCTTAAGCTGTCCATGCTCTTTCTTCCACATCATTCAATTTCGTTCTGAAGACCTCGTCCTTCATAAGCTGTCGTATTTGTGAACCTACAAAAATACCTTCTTTTACTTTAGCATCTCTGATTCTAGGAAATTCGCTCTTAATGTATAGAAAGGCTTCACCATCCTTGTTCATTGCCTTGACAAAATTTTTCATTAGGCCTAGCTTTATATGAAGAGAAGAGTTTGTTCCTTTTGGTTTAAAGGCTCCTCTGCTACATTTTTTTCCTGGAATAAAATTTACTCTTTTCAGTCAAATTTTAACATTGTAGTGTTTTTCTTTTGCGCGGCTATCCCATTTACATAAGAAGCAATAAAACTTAGTATATCCACTTTGCAATCTATTTAACATTGCTAAGACTTTCAAATCTGCACATACGTTCCATGAGTAATAGGAATATAAAAATTTTTTGTAGTATCATCTTCATGCTACAATAGTTTTCTTTCATATTTCTTGCATACGCGAGTGGGACCGATGGAAATTTGTTGCCATTGTGAAGTAAAACGGCTTTCAAACTTGTATTGGATGAATAAATAACAAGCCGCCAATCCTCAGATTTATGACTGATTTATGACAGTTGTCGCAAAAGTCCATCAGCATTATCGCAAAATATCAAACCTTCCTCTTTGCTGAAATATTTAAAAAAAGGTTGTTCTTCATTTCGAAAGTAAGAGACGTTAACGTCCGTTTGCACCAAACTCTATTCTTTTTATTGGGATGCAAGAAGCTCAGACTTGGTTTTTTTAAAGCCTTGATTTACAAACTAAGTTATTCATATCAGTTTAATTCGGAAAATAAGGTGTACTCGTTGGACTCCCAAATGAATGCGAAGAAACACCCATGCTGGCGTAAGTGGATTCAGTTGCTGTAGAAAGCCCATCTTCTTCATCGTCTGTAGGAGGCAATGGAGGTAAAAATTTACTTGTAAACTGGTAAACTGGTCGTTTGACGCATAAAGTATTAGGATATGTAACTTTATTTTTTGTTGTTTTCGTAAACCCACATGTTTTAGTATGGAAAAAGTAGCAATTATTTTGATGATTTTGTGGTTCACTCCAAATCGCTGGCTTCATAAACGGCTTCATAAGACTTATGACTTCCTTTTAACCAACCTCTTAAAGACTTACCACAGCTACTACAACATATTTTCGGCAGCCAATTTTTATCTCTATCATCGAAACCCAAAATAACGGCAATAAGCATCTTTAAGCTTGGAAGATATTGTCTCCCGTTGAGTACTTAAAGTTAGATCGCCACATACGTAACAAAATAAATTTAGAGATTTGTTACAAATCCTTGACATTTTGTAATATGAAAGCGTTTGTGGATTCTTTAATTGCTTTATTTCTTTACACAATAACAAAGTACACTATAAGATCTATTTACTGTTGCCGATTTTAACCGCACGATATTCAAATTAAAAGTGACTTACTTATTGCCCATTAGCTTCTACATATACAATAAATACCAGAATCTACCCTAATGTTCTTAATTTAAAATCACAGGTAATTGAAAAATACGGTTATAAATATTAATTCCAAGAACTATGTAAAATACCGTTGTACTTTAGTTCCATTACCTGCTCACACAAGGAAATGTTGCATATATCATATGCAAGGCTGGTTGCATTACAATATTGGGTACCTGCGGTAAATTGACAATAAAATCCACATTTCTTAATTGATTTTTATAGTTTATGGCTTTTTTTATTTCCAAGATAAGTAGCTCTCAGAAAAAAGTTTAAAATGTTGAATAGTTGCCTAATATTTTTTTTTAATTCCATTTTTAATTTGAAAAATATTACGAATTTTGCACGAAAAAATTTTTTTTCTCCATTAATTTCTAAATAACTCCAAAACGATAAGAGATAGAGAAAACTTTTATTCCACTAAAATAAATATAATTTTGTTACACATTTTTTGGTGTTTTATTTTTAAAAATCGGATGACTGGTTCTTGAGTTAGGAGGAAATAAGTCTCCGTACCTGACTAATTTAGGGGGAAAAATTTGCCACGCCCATAAAAAAAAATCCCGATCTGATAGGAAAAAACCGACAACGGATTTGAGTTCAGCGCGTAGAAATCCATATAGTCCACATAATTTTATTAAATGGAGGATTTTGCTGCAGAGCAGTGTAATTATTGTGCTTTAAATGTACACAAAATTGGTGGTGGGTATAAAAGATTCGGCACAGCCGAATATAGTGCTCTTACTTGTTTATTTCTTGCATTGTCCTTTTTTGTTTGAGCAATCAACCATACAATATCTGCTTACACGCATATTATTCTCAGTTGTAAAATGTTGCAGATATTTCGTTTTTTTTTTTAATTGACCAGAAGCAATCGTCCACAAATGCATGTAGGTAAAAATAATAAGTTTTGTATGAATGATAGTTTAACATACACACAACAAAAAGACAAATTGTTGTACAATTCTTTAAATAAATTGTGAGAGTTTAAAAAAAAGTTTTATTAAACTACGCAAGAATTAACAAACAAAAAATATTGTCAAAAATCGTTTAGACTCTCCAGTTGTAAAAAATGTTTTCAAAGCTCTTGCTTTCACAGCTCAGATTAGTTGAGAGATAATTTCTAAATCTATAGAAAACTTTTAAAACTTGGTTAACTGAAAGAAATTATAGAAGGTATATATTTATCAATTTTCATAAAAACAATGTTCTACAATTTCAATATTTAAAAAGCAAATAAATGGAAATTTCAAAAAAATAAAATAAATAAATTAACAAGTAAGAGCGCTATATTAAGCTTAGCCGAATCTTATATACAGTTCAGGCAGTTTTTAATAATTACAACTGACAATTAGGTGGTGGAACTGTGACCAAAACTTATTTCAAAAATCAATAATTTTAACATTTTTGTAATTGACATTTTTAAAAATAAAATCTTTGTCGGTAAATGTTTCATTGAACCAAGATTTTTTATTAATGTTGCCAAAGTTACATCTTTTATATATTCGTAACAAACGTTGCAAGAAGTTCTAAAGGGGCAGTAAAATCTGACTTTGTTTGGGCTGATTTTATCGTCCTCTTTCGCCCATATCCCAGCTCGTTACATACCCACATAACTGATTTTCAATAGCAAAATTTGCGAAAGTATTTGAATAAACCGATACCATGTAAGAAGAGCCCAAAGAATACGTGAGTGTTTTAAAAAGTTTATTTCATCATACACACGGAGAGATGGACAATTCAAAATCATTTACTCCATCTTTAAGCATTCCGAATATTTATACTTTATAGAGTCGTCTAAAAAGAATATTGTAGAAATGACAAACTTATTTATGGAAGGTCACAACTAGAAAGGCCCTTTTAATTAATTTATCTATTTTAATTTTTCTAAAAACAATTCTACATGAAACACAAGTTGTAAATGAAGTCTTTCAAAGCAAGATTTAAAATTCAAATTTTCTGGTCTCAATTATTTATGTAAAATACATCAAATTATTTTGTTAGCATATCAGTTTTAATTAATTTTTATAAAAGTACTTCATCGAAAACAAAAATTTTAGGCAAAAATAAAATAACGATAATGCCAAAAACCTTTTCTTATGCTTAAGGGATTTCAAGTGTATTTTCGAAACATATAAGAATATAAAGGGTAATTTTGAAATGGAATAAAGCAGGATGAATTTTTTTTGAATTGACATGAAATTTACTTTTTTCTAAATATGTACATACTAGCTTGTACCCGCGACTTCGTCTGCGTAGTTATCGGGATAAAAAATATACTTACAACAAAAATAAAAATATTTACAGCACAAACAACCCGTTTAGGATGTGTGGTGATGAGTTTGCCAACGACTTTGCGTTATTATCGTGATAAAAAGTAGCCTATGTGTTAATCTAGGTTGTTATCTATCTATGTGCCGAAGTTAATTTAGTTCCGTTCAGCCGTTTTTGCGTGATTGAGTAACAAATATCCAAACATACAAACATTCACATTTATTATATTAGTAAGATGTATAATCTTCTGGCTTTATAATTTAAAAATGAATTTAAGCATTTGACTGTCACGGCTTATTAGGAAGTAGTCTTATCTGGAGATCAAATTTTCAATTACTTTTTCAAACAATTGTGGCCATATATCGGCAATAACGCCGTCTTGTTGAAACCACATCATGCAGGCAACAACCTGCACATCATCAACGGGAATGTCAGTGATCATGGAAGTGTTGTGGGATGCAAAATAAAAACTTTCTAAGTGGAAATGCGAGGACATGAATTCACTTATTTGCGCCATTAAGGATTAATGGAGAAAGATATCGTGAGACTTAAAGTTAATTTATGAGTCATTAAAAGATCGCATGTATAAAATAATTGTAAACCATGGGAGATATATCCTCTACGAACATATACAAATTTTTCCTTTTTAAATATGCACAGAAAAAATTAAATATGAACTTCAATTACGAAATTAATATTAATAATTAAAAAATTGTTTAATTTTGCTCCAATCATCAAAATGATACTATTAATTAAATGAAAATTAATATTTTTAATTGAAAATATATTACGAAAAATATCAATTAAAACTATTAAAAAATTAATTAAAATTTCCATTTTTTCCAAAATGATTTTAATTAATTTAATCATGTCTATAATTGAAATTTGGTAATTATATCAATAACAAAAATTGTTTAACCTGTTTAGAAAAACAATTAAAAAAAATAAATATTTTTTTTGATATTCATATATATTCTTAGTATTCATATATGGTACATATGAATCTATGTTTTTAATTACATTTCGTTATTTATATGAAAATAATTTAGCAAAAGAAGTAGGGTTCCATAAGTAGATATACTATACCATATCGAAAGCCGGAGATCCAAAAATAACTGGTAGCATCATGATATAAAGGAATATTAACCAGTAAAAAGGCTTGATCAGACAGAGTGAAGAAATTCAACAAACTTACCTACTAAAATGAGAATTCTGAGGAATATAAGGGGATACAAAAATTATTGGATTTGGGCACATCTACAATGAAACTGAAACCATTTATTATATTTAAAACTAAACATATTTTTATATATTTCCACTTACCAGAAGTTTTTCTTGCATATTGTCTACTATTTTTTATTATTCTGCTCATTGGATAATAATTATATTAAACTAATTCTAAGAAATTCAATTTTCAAAAAATTTCATTTAAAATAACATTTTTTATTTTTTATTTATTTTATTCAACTGACAGAAGTTTCTTTGTTTTTTGAAAATATTTAATATCAATTAAAAAAATTAATTCAGTCAATGAAAAATATAATTAGAATTTTAAAACAAATCAAAAAGTCAATTAATTAAACAAATTTAAGGGATATTTTTTTCTGTGTGCATTAAGTTGTAAAATAAGTCTAATAAAATGAACAAAAAAATTTTTATATTTAAAAAACAATATGTGAATATACTTTTGAGTTAGATTTTTATATATTTTTGATGTCTGTACTAGCTTAATTAAATAGTCTCTTTGCTGATAGTAACATTTTTGCTCAAATCAAAAAATTTAAAAAAATGGATTTCTAAATATCAAAAATCGGGTTGAACTAATCAATTGAACAGGAGTCTATATATGTATGTGCGTAAACCATTACAGCTTTAAAACAAAAGTTTGAAACTAAAGGGTGAAATTATTACTAAATCTATATAAAAGAGTAACGTGACTGACTGACTGACTGACTGATTCATCATCGCACAGCCCAAACGCAAAGAGCGAGAGACATGAAATTTGTACAATCGGTTTCTCTTTCAATATATAGCTCCACTTAGAAGGAATATTTGGAAATTCGTACTTTAAGAGGGTAAAAACGGGTAAAATCGGTAATCTTATATTTGCTAAATGATACAAATTAAATTGAAAAAGTATTGTAATTTGCACAAGAAATAAGCCGACAAGTGTCTTTTTTTAATTTTCAACCCCTGAGGGAAAAAAACGGGTAAAAACTATAATTTGGTCCTTTTTTGGTACCCTGCGTAACTCCCAAACACATAAAGCTAGGAAAAATGTTTAAACTGTTTCAAGTAATCCGCGAAAAAAAAAGTAATAGCGATTCGGCACCTTTTTCAAATTCACATGTATAAGGGGTAAAAATTGTCCTTTTTTGGTACTTTTTTTAAAAGAAACTTTTCTAATATTATTCAATGGGACAAAATTTGATAATAATTATTGCCTAATAGAATATGGGCAATTATTTAGGTTAAATTTTCTGAAACTTTTTTGGGGACAAAAAAGGTACCAAAACGGGAAAAACACCGGAAATGTGTGTAATTCTGAATAACAGGGCCAATTTTCATAAAATTTTTAATTGGGATTTCACCAGACATAAAAATGTATGTAATTTATTAAAAATTTAAACACATCATAACAGGGTAGAAAGGGGAAAAATCAGGAAAAGAGTTTGGCACTTTTTAGAACATAATTACTTTTTTGCAAAAAATAGAAGATTTACTGACTTTAAATCATGTCTATTAAAATATTTTGTTACATAGATATTTGAAAATTTTAAACTTAGAATTTGGAACTTGGACCAAAAATGTACTTTTTCGCATTTCTATGGTAATTTTTGTATTTTCTACGTTTATGAAGGAAGGATTGTGCAATCAAGGACTATTGATACAAGGTGAGACTTAAAATTTTATGGGCGACCAAAAATGCATTTATTTGAATTTGTATGGTACTTTATGTATTTTCAACGTTTGCGAAGCTAGAATTTTGAAATTAGTGGCTATTGATACAAGGTGAGACTAAAAATTTTATGGGCGACCAAAAAGGTATTTTTTGAATTTTTATTATATTTTTTGTATTTTCAACGTTTGCGAAGCTAGAATTTTGAAATTAGTGACTATTGATACGAGGTGAGACTAAAAATGTTATGAACGACAAAAAAGGTACTTTTTCGCATTTCTATGGTACTTTCTGTATTTTCTACGTTTATGAAGATAGGATTTTACAATTAAGGACTATTAGTTCCAGATGAGACTAAAAATGTTATGGGCGACCAAAAAGGTACTCTATTGAATTTGTATGGTACTTTTTGTATTTTCTCGGTTTATGAAGGTAGAATTGTAAAATAAAGCACTATTGATTCCAGGTAAGACTGAAAATGTTATGGGCGACCAAGAAGGTACTTTTCTGAATTTTAATGCGACTTTTTGTATTTTCTACGTTTATAAAGCTAAAATTGAGATATAAAGGATTATTGATTCAAGTTGAGAACTAAAATGATATTGGAGATACAAAAAAGCCTTTTCGCATTTTTATTGTACTCTTTGTATTTTTACATTTGTTAACATGGATTCTTAAAATTAGTGTTTTTTGATCCGAGGTCTAACTCTTAATATTCTGGACGACCAAAATTACTTTTTTTTCTGAATGTAGGTAATAATAAACCAAGTGGAAGTTTTTAGTGAAGAAAAAAATTTTACTTTTATTATATTTAGATTCATTTTTGCAAATTATGAATCTTCATTTTTTAAACTCATTAGCATTGATGTTGCTTTTAGTTAGGAAATATATTCCCGATATATCCTTACTCTACTTTTTATTTTTCTAAGTAAATTGAATCAGAGATACAAATTTTCATAAATTGAACCAAAAATATTTAATAATTAAAAATAGAACTTGAGTATTCAATAAATAGTAAGAATTGCGCTATCGAAGTAGCGGGTTAGTGCTAGTTATATTATAAAGAAGTAAGAGCACTTTATTCGGCTGCGCCAATTTTGTGTACTTTAATAACACAGAATTTATTATTATGTTATTAACAGTAATCGCTAGGGAATAATTTCTAATAATACTAAAATATGTATCACTTGTTTTGTATAACTGCGATATGCTAGTAAAATATTTGCGTAATTTTAGTCTTTGAATGAAAGTGGACGTTAAAGTAGTTGTGTCAATAAAGTTTCTGCTAATAAATACAAATATAAGGGGTCCGCCAAAAAACTTTTTTTTTTGAAAATGCTTTAGAAAAAGTGTAGCTTCGTCTTTGTGCCACGTAGCGCCGCCCTGTTAAAACCAAATGTAGCTAATATAATCCTCTTCAATTTTTGTGAACAAAAATTCGTTCAACATGGCCCGATAACGATCGCCATTGACTGTAACGGCCACTTCTTGCTCATTTTCAAAGAAATATTGCCCAATTATGCCTCTGGACCAAAATCTGTACCAAACAGTGACTCTTTTCGGGTGCATCGGCTTTTCAAAATATGCGTGCGGGTTTTCAGTGCCCCAAATGCGACAATTTTGCTTGTTTACATACCCGCCAAGATCAAAATGAGCTTCATCTGAAAAGATGATTTTTTGGCAAAATCGGCCAAAGTAATGTCGCAATATTTCCATATTCGTTCAGCGGAAAGATAAAACTAATTATCCGTCAAATTAGACATAAGCTAAGTGTTACCATTCACGAAATAAGTACTAGTTGAAAAAAAACTTTAGATGGCGGACCCTTTATATTTCAATATAGTCCTTTATTCTTTATTCATAGAGAAATCATATGAATTTGAGATAAAACGTTAAATGGGAGGTGGGTATGTCACATTTATTTTCTGTTACAACAAAGCCTTTGACCCAAATGCAAAATTTCAGAATCCTACATCTTATTTTGTCAGTTTTATTAGGTTTTAAATTTTAATTATACCGAAAAATACACTGTGCGGTATAAATTTTTTATCTATTACTCCTTTCCTAATGCATATATCTGAGCAATTTTCGGGGACAAATATTTTTTTTACTCAGGAAATATATGAGGAGCCGCAGAACAAAAGGTGCTTTTTCGCTCATTTCAAATTTTTGGGAAATTGAGATTTATTTTTTTCGCCACTTTAAAAAACTGCAAGAACCTGCAAATGCTAACAAGTATTTTACTTATCTACAGATGCATCTAACTGTCATAAGTCACCCTATTAAATATTAAGGATGTTTGATATAATTCCATTTTTATTTCGGAAAAAGCACCTTTTGTAAAAAAGAAAGCAAAAAAGCACCTTTTGTTAAAAAAGTAAAAGAGCACGTTCTGTTAATAGAAGGAAAAAGTATATTTTGTAATGCGAATACACATAAATGACGATAAAATTTTGACTGAATGTGGTTAAACCTGATCTAATATATTAAAAAATGTGAAATTAAGTATATAATTTTTGTCGTTTTATTAAATAAAATTGCAACTTAAACATTTCTTTCTTAGCCTTAAATTAAATACATATGAAATTTGTTAAAGTTAAACTCTTGTTCCAACATCTTCTTCTAGGCAAGAACATCCAACATTTTCGTCTATTGAATCCTCCATACCTTTATCCTGGTTATACAAAATGTTCTTGTACCAAAATAATGACTGATTTTCACTCCAGTCTTTACCAAACTGTTTTATTAAAAGACTTTCCACAAAGACTTTAACATCTGATTAATTTTACTTTAACTGTAGTTTGGTTTGATCATTAAAGTAAAAAGTGAAACTACACAAAGATTATGGAAAAGAACCTTTTGATAAAAAATAATCAAAAAAGCACCTTTTGAAAAAAAATAATCAAAAAAGCACCTTTTGTTAAGCATTAATTTTTTAGAACCCATTTACTTTGTAAAAAAAAAAAAATAATAATGCAAACTTGATTGTTTCTACAAGATTTCAACCTAAATATTATAAAAATACCAAAAAACCAATTTTTCGCGAAATGCGAAAAAGCACCTTTTGTTCTGCGGCTCCTCATATATTCGAAGTCTCATAACTCTACGTTAATGCGTTTGGACACAATTGAATTTTATTCGATGTTGGAAGGACACGGTTTTTTTGACATACTCTTGTATTTCAAGAGATTATTTAAAGTGAAGTATTTTTTGTCAATTTTAAAACTTATAATTATTAAAGATGTCGAAATTGAGTCATTCAGAAAAATCACTCATATCGAAATGCCGAACAGTTGTGAGGAGTTTCTTAAGATAAGCTAATTTTAAGCTTCGTTTAAATATGGTAATAATTTTAAAATGCCATTATATTTGACAATTAAATGTTAAATGTTATGCGATTTTTATTACACCAGATATACTTAGTTGAAACATTTAAAACGTAACTGAGATTTTTAATCAATTACACATTTATATATAAGGGCAGAAATTGATTAATTTTAATTGTTGCTTGTTAGTTAAATTATTGTCTTATGTGAATTAAAATTTTAACAAAGCAACGCAAAAGGCAATTTTTTTTAAGCACAATCCAAAATAAAGTAATATATACGAACATTTTCCTTATCTCGAAAACAACCAGTTACATTTTTATATTATTTTATCATAAAATCAAGTATAAATTATCAGCACAAAACTGAGTGTCGGCTAGTATTATCGTTACAACTTTAATAGATTCTATAGCAAAAAAAATGTCAGCGAAATATGTTTGGAACATTAAATTGTATCAGAAAGAATTCTTTAAACATTCTTTGTATCTTTATTCAGATTTTTTCGTTTCAAGCTAAATATGTATTTAGGTTGTGTATTCAAAACAAATTTCATTCTTTCACGGTCCCCAGAAGGTATAGATGTTGGATATTAAAACACTTCTTTTGTTCTGTTCATCTCTCTTTATCTTTTTCTCAGAGTTTGCTAAATTAATTTTTTTCATGTGGCATTTTTCTACGGGTTAAATTTATAAAGAAATTAAATTCCTAAAGAATGGTAGAAAAATAAACATTAAACAAAAGTTTAAAAGCGCTGTGTGTGTACATAGAACTTTTTCAAATGTTATTTTTTTTTTTTTTGCTTAAATCCTTTTTATGCTTTCGCATCCGTTGTTAACAGTGTACTTCCGTGGCCTATACATAAAATTCACTCACATACTATGTTTTATGGTGCCCACTATTATGCAGCTGTAGCCTCATTTTGACTTTACTAACTTTGTTATTGTTACAATTTTTTTTTATGAAAAACAAAACACAGATACAAAATACAATGAAAAAATTTTGTGAAAAAACTAAAAGAGGTTATGTTTAAATAATAACTGTCGCTACATAGACTAAATGTACAACCTAAGGCACAACAACAAATTATATGATTTATTTGTTTTTATTATTTTTTTAAAACAGCTATAGCGGATTTGAGTTTATATTTGTAAAACTAGACTCACATTAAATTTAAGGAAGATTCACATTCAAGTTTATCTTAATAACTAATATTTTCAGTTTAACGAGTACAAGTACAAAACAAACTTTATAATAACGGGACGCACACGATGACACATAAGAATAAAGGAGAAATTAATTATTTGACTAATAAATCTAATGGCATTATTTGCTTATTAGTTCAATTTGCTATCAAAGTTCTTTTAATTTCATTATTTTTCATACTTTAAATTTTAAATAAAAATATTTGCTTCAAAGTGAATGATCTTTTAGTTACAAAACTGTACTTAATATATACGTATGCAAAATTTCAAGTTGATTGATAATCCAAAAATGGTAAAAAATTGGGCTGCAAAATCCCTTTGATTGAGATCAAACATATAAGAAGTTTAAGCTAATTAACATAAATAAAGAAACACTTTTAATTAAGAAATCTATTTTATAAGGCGTGGTCGGAAAGCTACTTAATTAACAAATTGCAAATACCCACAATAAAAAACACTTGCATTGGTATTTAAAAGTTCCTCTAAAAGAACTTAAGAATTTTTAAAGTTAATAGATGCCATATGATTCGAGCTACATCAGATGAATTGATTGTTATTTATTGAATTTGTTTTTTTTTTAATCACCATGGAAAAAGATATCAGTAAACAACATAGCGTTCTCTTAAGGCAACGTTTCGCAAAAAAGACATTTTTAGATATAAAGATACCGACAATAAACAAAATTCTCAATTTTAAGACAATATCACTTTAAATGATACTCAAAAGCGTCCAACGCAACTGAAAAAACTACTGTTTTGTGTGGGCTTTATACTGGAGGTATCATATTCTTGTCAACAGCGAGCGCCAGAGGTCAATAAAAATCAACTTTGTTCTATCTGAATTGGGTAATATACACATCAAGTATATGTGGTTTCAGTATGACGGTGCCATGAGCCACACTGGACATTCTGCACTAGCTATTTTAGGGCATGATCCTCTTACTTAATGGTAATATAAGCTGGCCACCAAGATAGTGAGATATGACGACTTTACAACAAAACCCATATGATTGGTCAAACTCAAATGGATCAAAATCGTAGAAAAATTTACATTTCAAACGCCCGCCATATATCTAAGTCATACCAGATATTTGCGCCATGTTCTACTCCATACATAATGACGTCGATATACCTTTTGATGATATCTCCCACACACTTTATTTATTTTTTTTGACAGCAGACACTTAAGGGCCCATTAAAAAAAGTTCTATGACATATGGGCATATTTCTGCAGTTGTTTAGTAAGATTCAGTCACACAATCTTACGATTTAAATTTAGCAATCAGAAAAAGATCGTGGACGTAGTTTGATTGAAGGCATATGCCACCTGCATATGCCAAATACTGGATACAACTCAGTAGTAAGCTTCCATCTAATACCTCTAAAGAGCCAATCGTTTACAAGAGCATTGAAAGAGAATTATGATTTGTAACCCCATTTTGTACTACCAATAGTTTTGATAATCGACCTTTTTGAAGTGCATAACCGTTTTTATATACATAGTTTGCTTTAAGTAAAGCAATGTTTAAAGAGAGAAAGTTCTTATGTTCACACGTGATTGCTGTTAATGCGTTTTATATCGTTGTCATAACTTATAAAAGAATATGTTAACATTTATTAAACTTAAGTCTATTACTAAACATATTAAAAAGCATATCAATTTCATGATAATTCGAAGGGTATTGATATGATCAACATTTCGAACTAATGTTTTTTTTTTAACTCGGTTTAATATAATTCGGACAATAAGCTTAGATATGAATGAAAGAATGCAAATTCGTCTCCAGTTTCAGCATTCCTTCAAGTTGCATCCTTGATATTTTTACCAAGTATTTCTTCATTTTATTTTACAGGAAAAGCTTGTCCTACGCATCACTTAAAAGTGAGAAGAGAATTTCGGCATTGAGCGATTTCAAAAATGCTTTTCCAAAAGTAAGTTTGGCAGATGGCCTCAATTATCTAGTTTAATGGTGGGAATGTTCTTCTATTTTTAGTCAGCGTACGCACAGTTGATGCAGTGGTTTGCATGTTCTCCAACAGTATATTGTTGAGAAATAAATACTCTCTCCATCCATAAAGTTGTTGCTCATCTAAGTTCAAAAATACACTATTTGGGTTTCTTATTAGATGTTTCGTATGAAAGTTTTTGTTGGCTTACTGTTTTTTTACCTTATACAAGTACCGCAGTCCTCAGTGTTTGCCGCTTTTTCAGAATGCTAGCAAGATATTTCATAGTATTGCGCTTATCCTAGTGAACTGAGAACGTATCATCTTTTTGATTATCTTATTTTGGGTCACATTAATTTATTTGTAGATTATTATGTTAATCCGCAATTAGCCTTAAGCGTTTTGCAGTAATTTTTAATTATGGGCGTAGTATTGAACAAAAACAAAGAAGAGTGTTATATTCGGCTGTGCCGAATCCGAAAATACCCTACACTAACAAATATCAGGTCGTTGCTTAGCCTTTATTTTATATTTTGTGTTACATGCCATGTATTCCACTAGTTAAAACCTTTCATTTGATACCCAGTTTTGTGGGTTTGATAATAATTGTCCGAAATTTTATCTCAGACGCCATCTTAGATAATGCACCTTTTTAATAACACTGCTTTACAAATTTTTAATTTGGAAAAATACCAAGAACGCCACATGCCTAGATAAGTTAATTGGGACCTCCCGAACACGAAAAACGCTGTAATTTTTTTTCTAAGTACCGTTTTTTAGATAACGGTACTTTTGTGTTTTTCGGTGTACGGTCCCACTCAAACCCTTGTGGAGCCCAACCGAAAAGTCTGATCAAAGTAAATGGCATATCTTTGGAAAGGTAACTGAATGCCTTTTCCGTCGATATGCTGAAAATTTCTATCTGATAAGAAATGGCTGAGTTATGGCACCTCAAAATTCAAAATTTGCCTATTTTTTACGTTTTTTTCAAAATTTTTCATTTTTACTTCGTTTTTTTCTACGTTATAGTAAAGATCTGGAATGTTTTATTTTTTTACCAAATAGCTTATTTAATTACAAACATTTTAAGCGTAATTTGAAAAAAATCGGATGAAAAATAAAGTTTTTATTAAGGATTTTGTGGAACGACAATATTTTCATCTTAATTGCTTCATTTGCCTATTTTTTACGTTTTTTTCAAAATTTATAAAAATATCGAAAAGGCATTCAATTACCTTTCCAAAGATATGCCATTTACTTTGATCAGACTTTTCGGTTGGGCTCCACAAGGGTTTGAGTAGGACCATACACCGAAAAACACAAAAGTACCGTTATCTAAAAAACGGTACTTAGAAAAAAAATTACAACGTTTTTCGTGTTCAGGAGGTCCCAATTAACTTATCTAGGCATGTGGCGTTCTTGGTATTTTTCCAAATTAAAAATTTGTAAAGCAGTGTTATTAAAAAGGTGCATTATCTAAGATGGCGTCTGAGATAAAATTTCGGACAATTATTATCAAACCCACAAAACTGGGTATCAAATGAAAGGTTTTAACTAGTGGAATACATGGCATGTAACACAAAATATAAAATAAAGGCTAAGCAACGACCTGATATTTGTTAGTGTAGGGTATTTTCGGATTCGGCACAGCCGAATATAACACTCTTCTTTGTTTTTGTTCAATACTACGCCCATAATTAAAAATTACTGCAAAACGCTTAAGGCTAATTGCGGATTAACATAATAATCTACAAATAAATTAATGTGACCCAAAATAAGATAATCAAAAAGATGATACGTTCTCAGTTCACTAGGATAAGCGCAATACTATGAAATATCTTGCTAGCATTCTGAAAAAGCGGCAAACACTGAGGACTGCGGTATTTTTCTCTCTCGGAGGTATAGAAACTAAAAAATTCGATTTTCGTTCATAACTTTTAGGAAAATCAACACCATAGGAATTTTTTGGTGCTCATTTGGCTTTCACGCGGTTTTTGTTATTTATAATATGATAATATGAATTAATTTGAGCCTAAGGTCATTCATTATAAGTGTATAAAAAGAAATTCTAGTAATTTTCATTTGTATTTCCTAAAAATGTTACACGAAGAAGTAGCTAAATATTTAAGAATAAATATATTGATTGAAAATGTTACATGACCTTAGGCTGTAATGCAGTTTTATTTCCCAGTCGGGGTAGGGCTCAATCTATCCACGGGTGGTTTCAAAGGTCTGCTTCCTTTGTTAATAATAAAACACTAAGTTGTTAGTTGGGTTAAACAAAAAACGCAGTTCTGTAGTAAGGAAACCTTCGTTTGAATTGCCAATGGTTACCGGGGAAAGTTCGAAGTACAAATTTAGACAGATGTAAGCCAAATGCGGAATGCTTTATATTCGGATAAGAAAGACTACGAGTTGGTATTACGACGAATATAAGGAAAATGCGGTAGGCCTTATATTCGGTAGCAACAGATGACGAGTTAGTATTATGATGAATACAGTAGGCCTTATAGTCGGCTACGGTAAAAATACGAGTTAGTTTCGACAACGAACACAAGGAAAATTCGAAGGGCCTTGTATTCGGCTACGGTAAGAATACGAGTTAGTTTCGACAACGAACACGAGGAAAATTCGGAGGGCCTTGTATTCGACTACGGTAAAAATACGAGCTAGTTTCGACAAACGAACACAAGGAAAATTCGGAGGGCCTTGTGTTCAGCTACAACAAAAATATGAGTTAGTTTCTATCTACAGAGCATGTGTGTGTGTTAACATATATCGGCACAATTTCAGGTCGTACTTTAAAGGGCCAGTTAAAAGTACCACACAAAGTACCATGTCGGTAGCTGCTCCATTCTTCCTTAAAACATTGACGGTTTATACTAAACCTGCTATAAGCCCAATGAGAATTATAAGTAATATTTTGTATTACTTTGGGTATATAAGTACAATTTGTAATGACACATTACAAGGCACAAAATAAAGAATTATTATTTACTATTGTTCAGGAACTTGCATACAAAAATTGTCATAAATATGTCTAGAGGTATTCAATATCTATATATAATCACAGGTGTGTCTATAAATGATCCAAGAGCTGAAAAATTATAATTTTTTAGTAAAAAAAAATCAGAGACAATCATGTTTAATTGGTCATATATCAGAATATTATAGAGTGATTATCCTAAATTTCAATAACGAACTGCTCCAGCATATTTTTGATATTCAAATTTCACATACAGGCTTTGTCAATGTCTCGGAGCTTTGAAGAACTGATTTAAACATACTCACGGACTGATGGAGTCAAAAACTAATATTGTAGAAATATCACATAGAATGACAAACATAAATAGGATAAGCCATTTAATATTTTAATCAGTTATAAATTATTATAATTATTTTTTTAAATTTCTGGTTCTATTGGAAAGGTTGAACTTTGACGTTTAAGAATTTAACAAATTACATGATTTTGACTACCATGACTGGCTCGGCAGTACCCCATCCGATCAAACCAATTTTTCAAAATTCTTCTCAACATTCCCTGCGAGAAATATTCAGTTCCTAAGAACTTGCACATGTTCAGCCACAGCAGCAAACTCACTGGACGAGAACGTACATGGGTTTTTTTGATCAGTAAGGATCAATTTTCATAAACTCATAAAGCTTGACGAGAGTCTGGTTTATTTGAAAAGACCCATGACTTCAAATAACCCCAAAATAAATAGTTTAATGGAGTTAAATCACAACTTATTGGAGGCCATTGAATATCACAATGTCTTGAAATAATCGAATCTCCAAACTTTTCTCGCAATAATTCAATTGTTTCATTTGCTATGTGGCACGTAGCCCCGTCTTGTTACAAACAAATGTTGTCAAGATCAACTTCTTCCAATTTCGGCCATAAAAAGTTGGTTATCATCGATCTATACCGCTCTCCATTGAAAGTAACGGTGTTACTAGCTTCATTTCGAAATAAGTACGGACAAATTGCGGTCTTCAGTAACACTTGCCTGAACAGCAGCAATATTTGTCTTTTTGGCACTTGAACATTATGTAAAGAAAACTTAAGCTCAAATTTTTCAACAAGTCGACGAATAGCGAGCACATTTTAAGGATTATTACGACCAAAAATAGAAAAGCGCACGAAAAGTTGCAATTGGAGAACAAATATTTTGATAACAAAACTAAATAATTTGTAAACGTTGTTCTTGCGTATATCTTTTCCTGATGAAATTGTAAGCACTACTGAATACAATGAAAAACAAATGACAGATCATGGAATATTACAAATGGCCGAAACATCACTTCAAAATCGTATCATCCCCAATGTACTCGCATCGATATTGTTTTTAGTATTTTTCTTTAAATTTATTTATTTATTTATAGTCCAGCCAATGTAGAAATAAAAGTTAAAGAATCGGTCAACATCTATTTTTCATACACCTAAATATTTAGGGTTATTTACTCCAGGCGACAATTTATGCCTCACCTATATAACGTAACGACTTTGATGAAATTTTAAACTAAGATAGATCTGTGTACCGTAGAACTAATATGGTTTACGTTTTTTTTTTTTTTTTTTTTAAATATTTCCTAGAAATATTTTATATGGCAAAATAACGTCTGCCGGGTCAGCTAGTATCTATATAAATTTTACTTGAACTAGAGAAAGTTGAGAAATTTTTTTTTTCCATTTTAGTTTGTTAGTTTATGTTTAGTTTATTATTAAAATTAAATTCAAAATTGAAGTTTGCTACGATGACATATAAATGATATCAATTATGATATTTATGGGTTTTATAGCATTTCCATGTTGAAAACTATAAAATCAAACAAAAAATTGAAACTTAAAGAAAATAAAAAGTTTTCCCAATACTGCTGCTAGTATTTGCACCATCATACATACATACACTGGCAATCATAATGGTTATGGTGTTACTGCTTATGGGTGGACGAAACTGATGCTTCATAAAAATTCGAATGTGGTAAGGGTTGTAAAGAACGTAAGAAGTAGGAGCGTTAATGTTTTTATTCTTTTATGTTTGGTTTTTTCAGCGTTGTTGTTCATAATATGTTATGTCTGTGTTAATGTTTTTGAAGACAAGAAAGAAATGCGTATAATATGTTCCTTAAAGGCAAATAGAAGATAATCAAATTATCATAAAAATATATCTTTTTGTATTAAAGTAACAGTTTTATTTACATCAGATCATGTCTGTCCTTAAATTTACTAGAAAAAGTGGCATGAGAATGTTTAAATGGACTTTTTAGCGAGACCCTCATTAGGGTGTGTATTAAAAAATACTTGCTTCCTAAAGTTAGAATATAAATAAATAGGGGAACATGTGGTTAACATCGCACGAAGTAATTAAGGATATATTCGGCATGATTTTCATATTTTGGAGATAGTACTTCGATAAATTCTCTACATAAAGATAATGTTAAAGAAGTTAAACACAAGGTGACGCAAAAGTCGCCACACTATCGGAAGATCCTATATTTTTTGCAAATGGCGAAAAATATAATTTCTGTTTTGACATTTCTAAGGTAAGCACGTATAAAATACACGTCAATAAGACATGAAACTCAAGCAAACTTAATTTTTTAAATATTACAGTTATAAAAGTTCGGAAGACTCCTTTTGCACCACCTTGTACAACGTGTATGTATGTACATGTATCTTAAACAATCTTTGCACAAAAAACGAAATAACTATAATACCAAAACTCCTACTTCTTACGTTTGTAAAACCCATTACAACAGACTTATTTTAAGTCATTACTTATGTTAACACATCTATATGCAGTAACATCATAATCACTAATATCGTTTAGCGTGTGTTATTAAAACTACGAGCAGACAGGGTGCTTTTATACAGATAGCGGTGCTAGCCCAGCTGAATATTTTTTGTGTCCCAATGTTGGTCAAACAAAGAGATATCAGTTTCAGCTAACATGATTAGAATTACAGTAGAGCTTGTAAAATACGTATAAAATTCGATAACAAAGGTGTATATAAATAAGTAAAATAAGTACTGTAAAAACAATATCTGCGTGTGTTTACTTTGATTATTAATTTCAAGTATTATTTGCAATACAAAGGAATTCCCAGTTTATTTGAAGGTAATAAACCAACGTTTAAAAAAGATATAAAGCTAACAATATGTTTTTCATTACTGAAAATATTAAAAAAAGAATATAAATATTCTTGATGATTAAGACTTCTTAAGTCTGTTATGATATGTTTCTTCGCTAACTCCTTTCACCCAATTAGATAATGTTAACTGATATTGCATAAATTAAACATAGATTAAGTATTGAGAACAAAATAAAGAGTACTTATATAACTATTAAATATTCATTCAATTATTTAAAAACATAAGGATAGTGGTAATTCAAAATTTTCCGAATATTTCTAATATTTTAATACCTCACGCGTGTCTTTTTTAACGTTTTTTCAATTTTACTTTTTTTATACCCGCCACCAAAAAAATGGTGGGGGTATATTCATTTTGTCATTCCGTTTGTAACACATCGAAATATCCATTTTAGACCCCATAAAGTATATATATTCTGAATCGGGGTTTGATTTGATGACGATCTAGCTATGTCCGTCCGTCTGTCCGTCTGTTGAAAGCACGATAGAGGTCGCACCGAAAAAGCTAAAGGGCTCAAATTTTGCCAGAATCTTTCTAATAGACAAGGTTTGTTTGGTATTGAAAATGGGCTAAATCGGAATATTAGAAAGAGAGTTATAGCTCGTAAAGCAAGAATAGGTCGAAAAAACCGTGTCCTTCAAACGTCGAAAAAAAAGGAATTGTGTCCAAACGCATAAACGTAGAGTCATGAAACTTCGAATATATATTTCTCGAGTCAAAAGAATATTTCTCCCCAAAAATTGCTTAAATCTATGCATTAGAAAAGGAGTTATAGGTCAAAATGTACGAAAATTTATACCGCTCAGTGTATATTTGAAGTTTAAAACGTAATATAACTGACAAAACTATATGTACGGTTCTGAAATTTTGCAAACATTGTTTTTTGGTCAAAGTCTTCGTTATAACGGAAAATAAATGTGCCACGCCCACTTTTTTTTTAAATTTTTATAAAAATATATTAGTCATATTCATTAGCATTTATTCATTGCAGATGGCGACATCTGTTGAAGGCACCACTACATTTTGCAAACACTGAGGATGATGTTTTTGCTAAACATCACGTAGAACACTAGATGACTCTAGTAACATTTTTTTGCACAAACTACAAAGGAATTTTATAGGGGTTTGTGAAAACGAAAATGACCGAAGTTTGTTGACAAAAATTAACTAGAGTAATGATTTGTGCCCAACTTAACATATAGTTGTACACACAGTCTTATGAGGTTTAAGATTTAAAAATATTTAAAAAAATGTGCATCAGTAGATTTAAAATAAGTATTTGAATATTTAAAATACATATTTTAACAATTTTTTTTTTATCTATCTATTTTTTTGTAAAGGGTGGTTAAATTTTAAGGGCCACAGGGTGATTCAAAATAGACATGCTCAGCATTTTGCTAAAACAGGAAATTTATTAGTAAGATTTTGATTTTTAAAGTTCTATAACATTTTACTTTTAGAAGATTTTCAAACGAAATAAGTTTTGTATAATTTTAAAATTTGTTAGCCATTAATACATGAAAATAAATTGTTTATAATGTTTAGAAATAATTTTTTTTTTTATCTTTAGGTCTAAATTTTCCTAAATTCCTTTTTTTAATACACCATAACTTCTAGAAAACATAAGATAACAAAAAGAAATTAGCACCATTTAGTAGATAAAACTCTCCTCTATACCCCTATACCCCATTTTATACCCGTTACGATCCGACCGTGATCAGAAGACCGATTTTTGTGACACAAGGTCAAATATTTTTTGCAAAATTTTAGTAAAAGAGCTAAACAAATTTTTTTGTAATGTGTTTTTTTGAAGTATTTGAGTTTTTATATCCGCCACCAAAAAAATGGTATGTATATTCTTAATCGGGGTTTCATTTGACGACGATCTAGCTATGTCCGTCCGTATGTCCGTCTGTTAAAAGCACGATAGAGGTCCCATCGAAAAAGCTAGTGGGCTCAAATTTTGCCAGAATATGTCTTATACACAAGGTTTGTTTGGAATAGAAAATTGGCTAAATCGGAGTATAAGGAAGAAAGAAAAATTGCCTAAATGCATGTATTAGGAAGGGAGTTAGAGATCAAAATGTACGAAAATTTATACCGCGCAGTGTATTTTCCAATATGTTAAAAATTTAAAACCTAATAAGAGTGACAAATTTAGATCTACGATTCTGAAATTTTGCAGGAATTGCTTTTTGGTCAAAGGCTTTCTTCTGACGGAAAATAAATGTGACACGCCAACCTCCCATACAACGTTTTCTCTCAAATTCTTATAATTTCGCTATAAATCGAATAATAAAGGACTTTATTGAAATATCTAAGTTGTATTTATTAGCATAAATAACTTCGACACACCTTCTATAACGCTCACTTTCCACGTTATTTACTGTTAATGAAATTTAAATTTATAAAACCGACAAAATTAGAGGTATGATGATAAAATTTGCTACAGAAATCCTTCTAGTCAATGTTATTGTTATGCCAGAAAATTTAGGTGACACGCCTACTCTTACGCCCACTTCCTATATAATGCCTTATCTCAAATTCATATAATTTCTCAATGAATAAATATTTTGGAAGAATTACGGACTATATTGAAATATCTAAGTTGTATTTATTAGCAGAAATTTTATAAACACGCTTACTTTAACGCCCATTTTCACTGAAACACTTAATTTACGAAAACATTTTACCAGCATATCCAAGTTATAAAGGGTGGTTAAATTTAAGGGCCGATGTTGATTTTGAATAAAACACAAATTATTTAGGAAATTATTATCATTTCTTTTTTAATGATAATATTTGTATGGTTCAATTATGTATGGAACAAAATATCGGCCAAATGGCCCCGCGACCTCAACGGCACACCTCGATCCGATAGTCCAAATTTTAAATAACATTGCTGATGCTCAATTGTTTGGCACGATGATGAGTCGAAGTTGACTGTTTTTTTGCCACACTATCGCGATAAACAGCAATGCTTCTCATTTAACGAATTTAGAAGGCATTCATAGATGTTCTAACATTTTATACAGACCTGGGGCCGAATTACGGCATTCGATATCGATCGAAATTTTACTCGAACGATCGAGTATGCTTTAGGTATATAGATTCTATTAAGAGTTTTCAAATTTCGATCACGTTCGAGTGCCGTAATTCGGCCTCTGTTTTAAATTTAAAATTTAACCACCCTCTACAAAGAAAGCCATTAACAAAATAATAATTATTGTGCTTTAAATGTACACAAAATTGGTGGTGGGTATAAAAGATTCGGCACAGCCGAATATAGTGCTCTTACTTGTTGTTATTTAAACAGGTCGTTAACATATTTCGGAACTAATCTTGGCTTGGTTTCCAAGATGAATAAAGACATAAGCTCGTCATAATAAAGATCAATAATTCGTTTGTTAATCAAACCAAAATCAATATTCCTAACGAAATTCAATCGGTGCTCTCGTTGGCACAAAAACATACCATACCGACGACACAGAAAAATTTTCCAATGTTTAAATTCAGGCTCCACGAAAAGCTCCACAATAAAATAACGCCCAGGAAACAACCTTCAATGAAACAAACCCAATAAAATAGGAAATAACACCCAAAAACAGTGAATGAAATAACATCGAAAAATAAATTAAATAAACCAAAACCGAAAGCGAAAACGAAACAACGCCCAATATTTGGGAGTTATTTCATATGAAATAACTCCCAATGATGAAAATGAAATAACCCCCAATGAAATATGCCCCATCAGCAACAAAAATGAAATTATGCCCGAAATTCAAAAAGAGTCAGTTTCGCTAAAGATTTTTTGAAGTCAAAATGGACCAACAGGCAAATGGCAAAATTATCGAAATGAATCGTGTGGAGGCCCGCAGGTGTCTTCTTCATAATAAGGATATGTGCAACTTCGAAAGTGTGCCAGCATTCATAATCAATTTTTTTTTTTTGTGAAGGAACATACAAAGCACGTTTAGTAGTGACTACTTTTGGTTTTGTAAATGGACAAAGTCAAGTGCAGTTATTTTCCCTTATACGATGGAAGCTATTTCAGATCAGTCACGAACTAGCTATCCTAAAACTTTACGAATGGCTTGAAAATCCAACTCATGAAAGACGTTATTATAGTTAAAATGTTGTAAAGAAGTCAGTAATTTTCTGTAATGGAGATGTGAGGAAGTATGGACAAAGAATTGTTTAATATTTCCAATATATTTATTTTTGAAACCCAACTACCAAAAAATTATTTTCATGTACATACATAAATAACAAACTTAATACATTATACGCAAGGAATGGTAAAAAACAAAATGGTTGCTCATGAATTCAAGATGGAGAAAATATACGTTGTATGTATAAATGCTGTCAGTTGGTTACACTTTGTTTTTATATACCTACTCACTGCTTGGCAGAAGTGGTACCAACAACCGATTACTTTTGATTTAGGGAAAACAATCATTATTGCCGTCCGTAAACTAATTTCGTAGTCTGTCACGAAGGTCGCACCATCCAAATCCATAACGTTATCATTTATGTATTTAAAAAAATGCTCGTAGCATTTTATTGATTTTCTATTCGTCAATATGAACCCAAATGGAAATATCTGTAAACATTCGAAAGATATTGTAATATCTTAAAGATTATATTATTTTTATTCTGGCTCAAGTTCATTTTTATACTAAATTTCTCATATATTTTCTTTTTCATATACATATGAAGAAATCAGTTTTTATTTGTGGTAATGAAAGAATATACTGGAAAAGTATCTTATTATCCCGACACCAGCCGAGTGGAATGCATTTTCGAAACCAGCTACGGTTTCATCATCAGCACTCTTTTGATCGGGATGTCTTAGTGTTGATAGTAAATATCATCTATTTAACTCACAAGTTTATATGAAAATTAATTTTGTAAATTAATTCTTTTACCTATAAACTCATATATTTGCCATGGTGAGTGAGAACGAAATTTCTTCAACACTAAAGCTTTTCCCCTTTTTCTTTGTTATTCTTTTCAATTACCACATTTTAATTGTAGCTTTAAACCATCAGTCTGATGGCAATGAAAGCTCTTTTTTTGTTGGTTGTTATACTCACAACTTTTTATTTAGATCATACATGTTCTTGTATTTGTCTATATGATCTACACCGTGCCTAGTATATTCTTTCATTACCACAAATAAAAACTGATTTCTTCATATGTATATGAAAAAGAAAATATATGAGAAATTTAGTATAAAAATGAACTTGAGCCAGAATAAAAATAATATAATCTTTAAGATATTAAATAGTTCGACAATTAAATAAAAGTAAAATTAACAATTACACATGGCACGGTGTAGATCATATAGACAAATACAAGAACATGTATGATCTAAATAAAAAGTTGTGAGTATAACAACCAACAAAAAAAGAGCTTTCATTGCCATCAGACTGATGGTTTAAAGCTACGATTAAAATGTGGTAATTGAAAAGAATAACAAAGAAAAAAAGGGGAAAAGCTTTAGTGTTGAAGAAATTTCGTTCTCACTCACCATGGCAAATATATGAGTTTATAGGTAAAAGAATTAATTTACAAAATCAATTTTCATATAAACTTGTGAGTTAAATAGATGATATTTACTATCAACACTAAGACATCCCGATTAAAAGAGTGCTGATGATGAAACCGTAGCTGGTTTCGAAAATGCATTCCACTCGGCTGGTGTCGGGATAATAAGATACTTTTCCAGTATATTCTTTCATTACCACAAATAAAAACTGATTTCTTCATATGTATATGAAAAAGAATATATATGAGAAATTTAGTATAAAAATGAACTTGAGCCAGAATAAAAATAATATAATCTTTAAGATATTAAATAGTTCGACAATTAAATAAAAGTGATATTGTAATATATTCACAGGCTAAGAGTTTTCTTGTAAAAGGCATATTTTTATGTAATTTATTTACAAGCACCAAAACACCCCCAAATACAAAATGAACACCTAAATTATATACACTATGAAACAAGCCCCGAATTTTAAAAATTTGTTGGGTGTTATTTCATTGGAGACTATTTCATAATTTGAAAACCCCAAATGAGAAATGAAATAAGTTAAAAAAAAATTAAAAACGGCCCAAAAAAGTTGGAAGCTATTTCATAGGAAATAACACCCAAAAATGCATTAAAAAATTTGAAGAATATTTCATTTCTCGTTTGGGCGTTATTTCATTGGGGGGTTTTTCGTGGAGCCTAAATTCATAGCTGATGGTAAGGATTGTATACTTAACACTATAAACAAAGAATAACAAATTATTAAAATAGTTTTATAAATTATAACTATAAAATAAAAATAATTTACTAGATTATTCGGGATATGCTCCCATAATTTGTCAATAATATTTATTTGGTTGTTGGGTTTAAGCTGGTTTATATGCATTTCACTGGTGCTTATGCCAGATCATCAGTAAACCTTTACCCAAAATTCTTGAAAAAGTTAAATATTTTTATAAGTAATATTTTTTAATTCTCATTAACAAAATGAGAATTCAAAAATAAAACAAAAAACTATAAAAAACTTTTTCAAAAACACAACCAACAATTTTTCATTTTTAATTTATAGTTTATTGTTTTATTTTATAGTTTTTTGTTTTATTTTTGTTTTATTATTTGAAGCTCAACTAATACATAAATAAACAAGTAAGAGTGCTATATTCGTCCGTGCCGAATCTTATATACCCTACACAACGTGTAGTCATGTATTAACAATTGTTTGTATCAACATTCATCTCATACGAAATACGTACATACATAGAACAAACATACATAAAAACATCACACTGTAAAATTATAAATTGAGTTTACGTATGTTTCAAAAACAAAAATTAAAAAAAACAAACAAAAATACAATAAAAACATACATATATAAAAACGTCCCATTGTAAAATTAAAAATTCACGTATGTATGTTAAAAAAAAACAAAAAAAAAAAAATTTAAAAAAAAAATTTTAAAAAAAATTTAAAAAAAAAATTTTTTTAAAAATTATTGTGTATATAATATATATAAAACAAAAAAAAATAAAAAAAAAATTAAAAAAAAAAATAAAAAATAATATATTAAATAAAATATAAAAAAAAAATAATAAAAAAAAAATTTTAAAAAAAATTAAAAAAAAAATTTTTTTTGGCTCAGCTGGGATTCGATGCCACGTTTTCTCTATCCAGTATACACGTTTGTATGTATGTATGTTGTTGTTGTTATGTTGTTTTTGTGAAAAAAAATCGAGGTGGTCGTGGGATTTTGCTCATATCTCAGTTGTTTATGTACCGATGTTTCTGATTTTCAATACCGATCTACTCCCGAATATTTCTGATATTTTAATACCTTACCCGGGTCCAACATATGTCGGGGGGCTTTAAAAAGTTGATTTCAACATACACACGGACAGACGGTCAGACGGACAGACTGACAGAGCTTAATCGACTCCCCTATTCATAAGCTTTCAGAAAATATATACTTTATGGGGTCGGAAATGAAAATTGTAGAAATTTCACACGGAACGACAAACCAATATATATACCCTTTTTCTCTTTTGTGTGATATAACATACGTCGTTGTTTATGGTCGCTTACCTTCAGCTCCTAAATCGATTAAATTTTATATGGATGCAGTCCAAGTACGTACAATTGATCAAGTTAATGTCTGCACTAGTTTTGAGTTTGATATGGCTCCCTTCAACTCTCAAGGTTCAGTAAACACTATTAAAATACCCTTTTAAAGTTTAAAATACAAGTGTTTTATAAAATGGTTTATAGTTTTGCATTCAATAATGCTCATTAATTAAGTTTTTAAATTGTTTTGGTTTTAAAATTAGCTTTTTTTGTGTCAATTTTTTTTATTTTTTTTTTCTTTTCTCAACTCATTCTCGTTTCTCTTTTTTTTTTTTTTTTTTGATTTAATTCGCAAAAATTGCATTTCTCTTTATTATGTATTATGTTATCTTCATGTGTGCATGTGTGTCTGCGTGTGTGAATATTTATTTCATTTAAGTTGTGTATTACGACCTCATCTGTTATTTTTAAAATTTTATTCATTTTAATAATTTAAATCAAACCTATTTTTTCCATTATTTCATTTCCATTATTTTGTTATTTAACAATCCAGCTTCAAGTAGAAGAAGCATCAGGAGCAGCTGTTTTTAACAATTATCTATAATTGCAATGGGGTTTTATTCAATAGAATTGAATTTAATGCCGTTTTTCTTTTCATTCCAACTTCTTTTTTTGTTGCTCTGCCAGTACCATTGTCATCAAATATAGTACTTATTCATTCTTTTGTTCAAACGTTTGTTCGTTTATTTCAATTTTAAAAAAGTCTATGATTAAAATGTCTGCATCTATTTGTGTATATATGGGTTTTGTTAGATTTTTTATATTTATTACATGTATTTTTAAATACATTTGGTTATTTCAATAGTATTTTAATTTATTCAATGTTACTATTCCACAAATTTACCAATTGTTTGCTTGATGACACACTAATTGTTTTTATTTAATTTTCTAACCTTTAGAAAAGAAAACATATAAATACTATAAGATTTTTTTTACTGACGTTACATGTTGCTGTACTTTATTAATATTGTGCCTAAATAATAACAATTCTATACATTTTTAAATAATTTGATGTAAAATTTAGCACATTTTTTCTAACATATTGGACATTTTTTTTTTAATTTATAAAATGACAGTATGAGATATATTCAATTGGCTACAACATGACGTATAATTTATTTATGAGTGCTAAATTTATCAATAATATGAGTTGCATATGTTAAAGGGCCTTAAAATATTTTAGTGTTTAAAATTATAAAAATGTATTCATTAGAAAGAAGCAAAAGTAATAACGATGCAAAAAAAGAAACTAAAACTAATGAACATCTCGATAATACTATTGAAAACAATAGCTGCGGATTTTAAGTTGAACAATCTAATTATATAGCCAGCCAAAAATGTTAGAAGTAGTGCAAAGTGAATTACATTTTCAAGACTTCTAAATCAATTGTGTAAAAGCATTCATTCTAAATGACTTCCTAAATGTGAAATAATTTGTCATAAATGATGTGCTTAAAAATTAATACAAAATATCTTTAACAATTCAGATAAACAAACAAATTCAACTTATGAAACATCCGATGCTTTTCATTAAATATAAATGGGTTCTATGCACTTGTTGAAATAGAGTGAAGTTCATTAAAATATTTATGTAAACACTTGATATCCAATGACACGCTCCTAAATTTAATCACCAGTTGAACCTCTGCAAATTCACTTTATTATTACAGATGCTGGGTATATAAAAGAGTAACGTGACTGACTGACAGATTCATCATCGCACAGCCTAAATATAAAGAGCTAGAGACATAAAATTTGGAGGTTGGGTTCGCGGTATAGAAGCGATTTTTGGAAATTCGTTCTTTAAGGGGGTGAAGAAGAGTAAAAACGGATACAATCGGTAACCTTTTATCTGCTTAACTAAAAACGATACAAATTAAGATGGAAAGGCATTGTAATTTGTACCAAAAAAAAAAAACTGACATGTGTCTGTCCTTAATCCAAACGCCTAAAATAAATAAATAAATTGTATTAGTTAATCCGCAAAAAAATATTTATAGTATTACGGCACTTTTTCTTTAATCTGTATGTCTAAAGGGGTAAAAATTATCCCTCTTTTTGATACTTAAAAAAAATTCTTGTATTATTCAATAGGATATAATTTAATAATTATTATCGCCTTATGGTTGGTTGGTTGGTTATCGTGGTAGTTCGCTGCACGCCAACAGTCAAGTAGAGTCTGTATGACTCCGTTTTGACAGGACCACATCACTCGTCAGCTTCCAGTGTATCTCAGAATAAAATCCAAGAGTAAGGGTACTAGATCCACCCCGTGGCCCTGAGATATCTCAGTAGATAATTCAGTCCAACTTCAGATATCGCAGAGAGGCCATCTAGTATATGTTCGCCCAGAAATCTGTGTCTCTTAGCCGCCAGTGCAGGACATTCGCAGAGACAGTGGAAAACCGATTCCTCCTTCTCTCTATCCAGACAACTGCGACAATGGTCGTTCGATGGGAGTCCGAGCCGACTTGCATGTTTGCCTAACATCCAGTGACCCGTCAATACCGCCAGCAACCTCGATATGTCCCTCCGACTTCGACCGGTAAGTTGCAATGTACGTCGTGCATCAAAAGAGGGCCACGTAAGCCGTGCCACCTTACACGTGCTCAGCCCACGCCACCTGTTATCAGCCTTCCGGAGAAAGTGTCTGCAGATTCTGCCCTTAATAGTCCCCAACGGGATTGCAACTGCAATTGCATTAGAGATATCCAGAGCAGATCCTCCCCTGGCCAGCTCATCAGCACGCTCGTTACCATAGTGGCCCTTATGCGCAGCAATCCAAACTAGAGTAACGTCAGCCCGCTGACCAAGCCTTGACAGTTCCTTTCTACATTGGCCAACTAATTTAGACGTAATAATGTATGACCTGAGTGACAAGAGTGCCGCCTGACTGTCGACAAATATACCAATGCTCCCGTGGATATTCCCGTCATTCAGTATCCTACATGCTTCCCTGATAGCGAGTACTTCCGCCTGAAAAACGCTGCAATCATCCGGAAGACGGAAGGAAAGTTCAATCTCCGGTCCATCAGAGAAGACACCAGATCCACATTCCATCCTCGAACCGTCAGTATAGATCCTGGTGTCAAAGCTCCCCAAAAGGCGACCCCCATTCCACTCTCTCCTGGAGGGAATAAGAAGTGGAGAGATCACACCGCCCTGAGTTGTACCTCTTTCCACTAGCCTTGACATAGTGGTGTTACCAAGATTAGCAATAACAAGGACACTAGCCAGTTGCTGATGTACTCCTCAACCTCTAGACCAGTGAGGGCATGCTGAATCGCAAGGGTGGTTACGTTATTGAAGGCCCCTTCTATATCCAAGAAGGCTGCCATAGTATACTGCCCGAATTCGAGAGACCTCTCTCTAGTCCCCACGACCTCATGTAGAGCCGTCTCCGTAGAGCGTCCCTTAAGATAGGCATGCTGACTGCCCGACAAACGCGTCGTTCCCTCCAGTCGCTGCCTGATATGAGAGTCGATGAGTCGTTCCAGTGTTTTAAGCTGAAAAGATGAAAGGCTAATCGGACGAAAGTCTTTCGCACTATCATGACTTCTCCTTCCGATCTTCGGAATAAAAACGACCCTGACCCTTCTCCAATTCCCAGGAATATAATTTAGAGATAGGCAGAGCATGAAAATCCTCTGGATTCCTCGCCTTATAGAATATGGTAAATTATTTAGATGAAATTTTTTGGAACTTTTAGGGGGACAAAAAGGGCAAAATTCTGAAAAAAAAAAATTTTTAACACATTCGTAACAGAGTAGAGAGGGCAAAAAAGTTTGGTACTTTTTAGAACATATTTATTTGTATGTAAAAAAACAGTAATATTCCTACATCGTAGTAAAAAAAATGTCTTTCCCTAAAAATTGCTTAAATCTATATAATCTGTATAGATCAAAATATATAAAAATTTATACAGCTCGGTGTCTTTTTGGGTATATTAGCAATTTAAAACGTAATAAGATAAGATTCTTAAATTTGCAAACACTGATTTTTGATCAATAGACTTGTAGTAACGGAAAATTAAGTGACACGCTAAGTTTAACGCTTTATCTTAAATTCAGAGTTTCTCTATGGACAAAAATTTAGGAGGACAAATCTTCTATAATGCCCACTTATCACGTAATCTACTGTTAATGAAATTTTTAAACTACCTCAGAGTACCACACAATATACTGCAGATTCCGTAAAAATACAATATTGTCAAAAATTTGGCACTGCCGAATATACTTCCACTTTTTCTTCTTGAGTTTTTTGGTTCTATCGTGCTTTAAACAGACAGACTGACATAGCTAGATCGTTCTAAAACTTTATGGGGTCTAAAATGGATATTTCGATGTGTTACAAGCGGATTTTTTTTGGTGGTGGGTAGAAAAAATTTAAATTATTTCGTTTTAATAGTTACTTAGTCTGCTAAGTAACATAGATGCATTGATTCAGAAATGAAGATTTAAAAGTCCGTAGTGGTACACACGGAATGCAAACACTGTTACAATGGTAGAGAGTAAAAATCTCGTATAAGCATTAAATGCTTATAGTTTTTATACCCGCCATCAAAAACATTCATTTTGTCATTCCGTTTGTAACACATCGAAATATCCATTTAAGACCCCATGAATCGGGGTTTGATTTTCTGACGATCTAGCTATGTCCTATGTCTGTTGAAAGCACGATAGAGGTCGCACCGAAAAAGCTTCGGGCTTAAATTTTGCCAGAATCTTTCTTTAGTATTGTTTGGTATTGAAAATGGGCTAAATCGGAATACTAGGAAGAGAGTTATAGCTCGTAATGCTAGAGTGGGTCGAAAAAACCGTGTCCTTCCAACATCGAATAAAATGGAATTGTGTCCAAATGCAGTAACGTAGAGTCACGTCGACTTCGAATATGTATTTCGTGAGTAAAAAAATATTTGTCCCCGAAAATTGCTCATATCTATGCATTAGGAAAGGAGTAATAGATCAAAAATTTATACCGCACAGTGTATTTTTCGGTATATTTAAAATTTAAAACGTAATGAAACTGACAAAATTAGATGTACAATTCTGAAATTTTGCAATATTGCTTTTTGGTCAAGGGTTTTGTTTCAACGAAAAATAAATGTTGCACATCCACTTTTACGCCCACCTACCACATAACGCTTTATCACAAATTCATATAATTTCTCTATGAATATAGATTTTGGAATATTAAAGAACAATATTGAAATATCTAAGTTGTATTCATTAGCAGAAACAACTTCGACACTCCTACTCCTACTCACGTCATTTACTATTAATAAAATTTTAAAGCTCTTAAAACCGACAAAATTTATGGTATGATGATGAAATTTGCTACATATATCTTTCCAGTCAATGGCATTGCTATGACAGAAATTTATAGTAACACGCCCACTTTAACGCCTACCTCCCATATAACGGTTTAACTTAAATTCATATTATTTTTCTATGGACAAAGTTTTTGGAAGAAAAAAGGACTATACTGAAATATCTCGGTTTTATTTATAAGCAGAAACTATATTTACACGCCTATTTTAACGCCCACTTTCATTGAAAGACTAAATTTACTAAACATTTTACTATCATATCGAAGAAAGTAATACATATATCAGTATAAAGAGATTATTCCATAGCGATTACAAAATTGTTGGTGGGTATAAAAGATTCGGCACAGCCGAATATAGTGCTCTTACTTGTTCAGCTTCAAGTTTATAAAATTGAATATAGTAAAATATTTAAATGCAAAAGCACATAACATGCATAACATTGCTGAATTTTCATATTCTGTTGTATGAATAAAAATAAATAAAAAAATACAAACAAACAACAAAAAATAATAAAAATATTTCGTTATCACATTTTAACATAAAAATGCCTAACATGAAATATTCCATACCAATGAATACTACACACATACACAAAAGGATTATCCAATGGAATTTGTATTTTGTTATTGGAAGAATAATGAAGAACAAGTGAACATATCGAAGCCCACCTCAAAGCAAACACCAAAAGGTTGTAATAATACACATCCTGGATAGGATAGAGTTAATGGAAGCAATGGTTACGGTTAAGGTGGCTAAAATTATAGCTGTTCTTGTTGTTATTGCACATGCAGCACAGCAAACGGTAGTGGTTGATAATGACGATAGAGAACTCGATACCAATATTTTATGAAATTTCCGAATGGCATACATTCCGGTAACAAAAATACCAAGAATTAATGCTGCCAATACCAAATGCAGTAAATTGAATAATCGAGGGTAACATTCACACATATACACATTAACACACACAAACTCTCTTAGATATTATACAAATGCTTAAATACGAATGTATGTTAAGGTATATGAAGAGACATAAAAACATTTAAACACAAAGTGGTAACGAGTAGAGTAGATCGTTGCGAAACAACCACAATCATTGTCATAATCATAGAGTTATGTTGTTATTGTTGTTGTAGTATAACAAAACTGTGGCCGAAGGTTTGCGGAAATGGATATGGGTTGTTTAATATACGTACACTCATATTTATGAATATATGTATGTATATTAGACTGTTATTTATACAAAAAATACCATAACGACAATTACAGGTCATTCTTTCTTGAAATATGTGTATTGTATTTGCTTAACCAAATAGAATTACATATTTTGCAAAAAAAAATATAATTGGAAATCGTTAAAGCAAAACATAAAAACATCATTGATGAAATAAATTTGTTAAAAGATGGATACGAACTAAAATTTCTTTTCTATGTTAATATACCCTACTAAAAAAGCTATTTTTGATTTCGAATAATATCAATCAATTCAGTACTAAGATATTATGAATCGAAACTTTATAATAACCACAAAAGAAAAATTCGATTGCATGAACAGAACCATTTTTTTTGGCAAAGAATTTAATTGTCTGCTTTATCTGGCTGTAAGTAAGATTAATGTCAAAGAATAAAAGCACATATTTTTTTATTGTTTAGTTGTAATACAGCCACATTATAGTTTTTCTGCATAAAAAACAATTGAGAAACACTTTAACTATTTTTAAAAATTTTCAGATATTTTCTCCTTTATAAATTTTGATATGATAATTAAGATACATACATATTCTACTATTTCTTGAACGTCCATAGAAATATCTAGCAACATTTTTGTATGCAACCTTAAATTTATTTCTGCTCTTAAGTCGCAAACAATGAAAACAACTCACATCTATACATTAGTGTGGGTAGTATATATGTCTTGGCAAGTATTATGCGGATATTAATTAGTGTAAAATACTGAGTCATCCAAAGATTACTGAGCTAAGTGTGAACTTTTCCACATATGGCATTCATATGACTTGACCTTGAAAGATTTTTATTAACAAGTACCTCAGTTTTTTGACACTTTCAACAAGTTTAATAGTGGAACAACCAATAATTATTGGTGGAATGCTAGACTTTAAACCATTTGGTTTGCATATGATCTTTGCCTTTGATTTTCTTGCATTCAGACAAAGACCATTCGCCCATTTACGTACGTTATCGGGATCGTGATTTAATTTATTTATGCATTCAATAATATAAGATGGCGAGCAGCTAAAAAAGAACTGTACGTCGTCTGCGTACATCTGCACTTTACAGTAGTTAAGTCTTTACGGTTAGTCATTCGAGTATATTGTATACAATATTGGACTAAGAATTGATCCTTGTGGAACACCTCGAGTCATTCGAACCAGAATATACCAATTCACTTCTACCATATAGATAAGAATAAAATAGTTTAGTGGCCGTATTTGAAAAATGGCACATGTATTTAAGCTTTTGACAAAGTATATTATGTTCGACGGTATTAAACGCATAACAGTGATCGAGTAAAACTAAAAATTATACTAAATTATGGCTTATGTTTGAACGTTACTCCTCCGAAGCATCGATAAGTGTAGAAATAAAGTCATGCTTAGGTCTAAAGCTAGGTTCTCTTTCACATAACAGATGTAATTCTTGTCAGGTTTGAGGACAGGTATTATTTTAGCACATTTCCACATTAATGGAAAGGTTGATGTTGTTTTTAATGTATTAACAAAATTTGCTCTCTGAGGAAGTATATGTGATATAAACAATCTAATAAACTTTAAATGGACACCACCGTCTTCTACATAATCTAAGTTTATGCATAAAATTGATATATACTAATATATACTAACCGACTTCGAAGCATGGATGATTTTGAAAATTGGTTGATTTTGTAGATTAGTATTTGGTAAGACATCAACACAGTTGTAGAAATTGATATGAGCTCCCTTCATTGATATGTTGACAAATTCTAAATTGAATTGATTAACATGATTTTAAGATTAACATTTCTTCTGCAGATTTGAAAATTATAAACGGCAGTGGTTTTAAATCTCTTTTTTCTCGCGTACGCATTATTTCTTTCAATAATTAAAAATATAATTTCATTAGAAAACCATGGTTTGTAATAGCTTCAGTTTTAGCCAATACATACTTATCATACAAATATTGAATGTTGCAATGTAAAAAAACAAGCCGTTCATTACCAGTAGGGACTATGAATGTATGATTCCATGTTATTGACGTTAGATGTGTTTCTAAGGATTGTGCTGTGGTTTCAAAATCATAAGATAAAAATATAAAATAATGTTTTGAGAATACAGAACATTAACATTTCTCCTAAATCTATATTTACCTTTACAAGAAATGGAAAAAGGAAATATTTTTATACATATTTAGCAGTTTTCCAAAATATTCAAAATGCCTCAAATATTTTTATTTTAAAATTCAATATAGCTTCCGAAATAAAATGACAGATACATATATGGGTAAAATACAGTAACTACTGCTTTGTCCTCTTTAGCCTCCAAAATATCGGTATCAAATAAAAGAGCTTGACCAGCAAATTACAGTAAACAAAATCCAAGGTGGTATCCTAAACAAAATGACTGTTGTTTTTTTCTTCAACTCCATCAATATCGTAATAAAATTAAGAGCTTGACTAGTAGAACCATGTAACAAATTAAAATTAAAGATGGTTTTGGAAATGACACGTCAAAGTAGTATAAAAAATTATTTCTGAAATAGTAGTTTAACTACGATGTAGTTACCATATCTATGTACATGATGATGAAGGGTACTATCAGATAAGGCACGGCCGAATATAACATTCTTAATTGTTTTTTAAATATATTGCATTGTTTATGAGTTTATTACTATTTAGAAGTTCCAGAGACGCTTAGCACTTATTTAGAGCTTTAAATCAGATAATTAAATCAGCGTTCATGCACTGAAACCATTCCCCTGTCAGAGTTTTCAAATCCTAAGCGTTCATACAGGTAACGTGTTTCTTTTGCATTAATAATTGTATGTATTTAAAGTAAACTTCTTCTGTAAAGTAAATTATTAAAGCTTACTTCCAACAAAGGCTTTGCACATAAATGATTCTTATTTCATAGACATATGTATTGTAGAACCGAATTATAGGTAGTATTACTTAAGTATATCTTTACCGACGCTATTACAAAATGCACAAATTTACCAGCCATGTCATAGTGTAGTCATACCAAAAATTTTGGTGAGGAGTTCACTTGTCTTTACACAAGTTAAGCGTCGTATAGGTTATGGTGTTGTTAACATGATGAAAGTTCTACCAGCAGCAAAATTTGCGCTAATGTTCCATGTAAGTGTCTTTTTAAAAATTTTATCAAAATTCCTTATAAATTCAACAATCTCAATATTAAAGTTCCCAGCAAGTATAAATATAACACTGTTACGGTCGACACTTTTGGGTGATCGAGCAGCATTAGAATCGTTATAAGACCATTTCAAGAAATGTATCTGTAACTTGCTGGCAGGGTATGGACTCATAAACAAGTACTTGAAATACTTTAATCTATTATCAATGGAAATGGTAAAAGCGTTCCGTTTTTGTACTGTCTGTATGAAATACACCATAATGATTAGATGTTATTTAATATACACTTATACTTTATTCAGACGTCCTCCAAACTACTACTTATACAAATAGAAATAAATGTACACACATACACATACAGATTACACTCATATTTATTCTATGTAATTTACACTTAAAGCAAATAAGAATGATGTCGATGACAAAAACATAAAGAAATGAATAAATGAACAACACGAATATGGAGTGCTTCGAATCGGCAATAACAAGAACAGCAACTACAATAAGAAAAGTAATAGCAGTAACAGCAGCAATAATAATGGAAGCAATTTAACTAAGCATACAAACAAATAGACAACCAGTATAACCATATTACCAACAAACAATATCTTTCATTGTTCAAAAAAAAATCAACAACACCATTGTGTAATTGGTAGAAAAACCGAATATAATAGTGGACAAAAGCTAGAACAACAATACGATTACAAAACACTTAGAAACATAAGGACCTTACGTAGATCGCTCTTAGTTTAATTTTATTTCCATTAAGGTAGATACGTGGCTTTCATAACAGCAACAACTACATCATTCTCTTATTCGTTATTAATACTTCATGTAGTTATCATTGGAATGCTAAAAATTCTAATGAAAAATACTTTCAAGCTCTGTCGTATTTATTAAAAAATATTGACTAGCGAGTTGGGTTTGAAAAGAGAATAACAAAAAATGTAAAAGTGGATAGTAAAACAAATTTCAACTTTAAAAAAATAAAAATTTCAACTCATTATGTAGAGTAATTATCAAGTAGGAATTCCGCTGTGTCTAATGCACTCCATTCACTTTCTTTAAGTTAAATCTCGAAACATTGATTTTCATAATAATTTATAACTTTTAACCATATAACTATAAAACAAGTAAGAGCACTATATTCGGCTGTGCCGAATCTTTTATACCCACCACCAATTTTGTGTACATTTAAATCACAATATTTATTATTTTGTTAATCGCTATAGAATAATCTCTTTATAATAAAATATGTATCACTTTCTTTGTAGAGGGTGGTTAAATTTGAAGGGCCCATGTTTAAGGTGAACCACATCTAAACTTCAACTTTTTTCCTGTATTTCATTTGACATGTCTCAATCTCAGACTAACTCAATTTGAACTATGAAAAGATACGCAATCGAGCAACGCTTTTAAATATTAAAGATTTTTATAAAAATGGGCGTTCAAATCAAAATGCATTTCGTGCACTTCGTGATTCTTTTGGTCAACATAATCGTTCGAATTCGTCCACAATCGTGAGAATTGTAAAAAATATTTAAATGTCTGCAAACCAGGTCTGTATGAAATGTGAAAACATCTGTGAATGCCATCTTAGTTCGTTGAATGGGAAACATTGCTGTTTTTCACGATAACGTGGCAAAAGAGCAAGCAACCCCGACTCATCATCGTGCCCAACAATTGAGCATCAACAGTGTCATTGAAAATATGGACTATCGGATCGAAGTGTGCCGCCTAGGTTGGGGGCCCATTTGGCCGATATTTTGTTCCATACATAATTGAATCATACAAATATTATCGTTATAAAAATAAATGATAATAATTTCATAATAATTTTTTTCAAAACTTCGGTATGCTAGAAAAATGTTTTCGTAAATTTAATCTTTCAATGAAAGTGGCCGTTAAAATACGCGTGTCAATAAAGTTTCTGCTAATAAACATAACTTAGATATTTCAATATAGTCCTTTAGTATTCCAAAATCTTTATTCATAGAGAATTTACATGAATTTAAGGGGAAGAAAGTGAATTTAAGGTTAAATTTTAAGGGCCACAGGGTGATTTAAAATATACATTCTCTGCATTTTTCTAAAACGGGAAATTTATTAGTAAGATTTTGATTTTTAAACTTATATAACATTTTTCTTTTAAAAGATTTTCAAACGAAATAAGTTTTGTATAATTTTAAAATTTGTTAGCCATTAGTACATGAAAATAAATTGTTTATAATGTTTAGAGATAATTTTTTTTGACTTAGGTTAAAATTTTCCTAAATTCCCATTTTTAATAGAGCATAACTTCAGGAGAACATAAGGATAAGTTGTTAGCATGCCATCTAGTAGTTGCTAGTAGAGTCATCTATCTTCTCATCTTTATCTTATATTTAGCTACAGTACAATAAATGGCGCAGTGTTAGATGAATAAATGCTAATAAATATATATGACTAATATATTTTTATAAAAATTTAAAGAAAAAAGTGTGCGTGGCACATCTATTTTCCGTTATAACGAAGACTTTGACCAAAAAGCCATGTTTGCAATATATCAGAATCGTACATATAGTTTTGTCAGTTTTATTACGTTTTAAATTTGAAATATACACTGTGCGGTATAAATTTTCGTACATTTTTATCTTTAGCTCTTTTCCTAATTCATAGATTTAAGCGATTTTCAGGGAAAAATATTCTTTTGACTCCATAAATATATATTCGAAGTTTCATGACTACGTTTATGCGTCTGGACACAATTCAAAAGTGAAAGTGGGCGTTATAGTAGGCGTGTCAAAGTTGTTTTTGCTAATGAGTACAACTTAGGTGTTTCAATATAGTCTTTTATTATTCCAAAATCTTTATTAATAGAGAAATTATATGAATTTTAGGTAAAACGTTATATGGGAGGTGGGCGTAAAAGTGGGCGTGGAACCTTAATTTTTTGGCATAGTAATGAAATTGCCTAGGGGGATAGACGCAGCAAATTTTATCATCATACCTCTAATTTTAGCGGTTTTATGAGCTTTTAAATTTCATTAAAGGTAGATAACGTGAAAAGTGGGCGTTATAGTAGGCGTGTCAAAGTTATTTTTGCGAATGAGTACAACTGAGGTGTTTCAATATAGCCATTTATTATTCCAATATCTTAATTAATAGAGAAATTATATGAATTTTAGTTAAAACGTTATATGGGAGGTGGGCGTAAAAGTAGGCGTAGCACATTGATTTGCCGTTACAAGAAAGCGTGTCACCAAAAAGCAAAGTGTGCAAAATTTCAGAGTCGTACATCCAATTTTGTTGCTTTTATGACGTTTTTGTTTTTAAGTATACCGAAAAATACGCTGTGCGGTATACATTTTCGTACATTTTGATCGATAACTCCTCTCCTAATGCATAGATTTAGACAAAAAAATATTGTCTTTACCCAGGAAATATATATTCGAAGTTTCATGAGTCTACGTTAAGACGTTTGGACACAATTCCATTTTATTCGATGTTCGAAGGACACGGTTTTTTCGACCTACTCTTGCTTTTCGAGCTATAACTCTCTTCCTAATATTCCGATTTAGCCCATTTTCAATACCAAACAAACCTTGTCTATAAGAAAGATTCTGGAAAAATTTGAGCCCCCTAGCTTTTTCGGTGCGACCTCTATCGTGCTTTCAACAGACGGACGGACATAGCTAGATCGTCATAAAATCAAACCCCGATTCAGAATACTTTATGGGGTCTAAAATGGATATTTCGATGTGTTACAAACGGAATGACAAAATGAATATACCCCCACCATTTTTTTGGTTGCGGGTATAACAAGGGAGTGCTTTAATCGGCAATGCCGGTTTTTGATAATACCCTTCACTATCATGTATGTATATAGGTAGTAGGTAGCACAGCCAAGATTTTCGATTTAATTTTATACACCATTTTGCTTTATTATTTACGACGTCATGTTTAACTTTGCATTTTTACATAGTAAACTGTATTCTGGTAGTTAAGCTCTTTAAATTGTCCAGATCAACCCACGAGACTATGGCTTGCAATTCATTGTTACCAGCTTGACAAAAAACTATTTAGGATCTTAGTAAAATAGATGTATTTAAAAAAATATTTTTTCCAAACTTTTTTTGCTTACAACTTTGCCGATTTGTCCAAAACTTTTTACGAATAGGCCCAGAATCACATTGTGTCATATCTATAAATAGTAGCCTGGGTCTTACAAATTTTAATTTTTATGCTCTAAATTTGGGAAAAATAGAGACAGGCAGTCGTATTAATTTACTCGTATCTCAGAAAGTTATAAGGCAATTAGTTGTGTTAAATGCCAAAAACAATTTATTCTCAAATATTTTCTAAAAGATTATTTCAACCTAAAGCGACCCTCTATTCATAAGATTTCAGCAAATGTGTACTTTACGGGATCAATAATGAATATTATAGAAATAACAAACGGAATGACAAAACTATAAATACCTTTTGCACCCGTGCTGATGAATTCAGTTCATTAAAACAGTGATTTCTTTAGTTATCCAAAGTTTTTAAACATATGGAAAACATATAGATTTAAGAATAAGAAAAAAACTTTATATAAGAAATGGGCACGTCACAAAAATTTTCTGATATATAGACCCACATTTACAAAATTTTAACATCATACATCGATTTCTGTTGGTATATTGAAGATTAGAATTTAAAATATACCGAAGGAAACAGTGTGCGGAGTAAATTTTAATGGATAACAATAACAAGCAATTTAATGCCATGTTCACACGTCAATATAAATCTTGTAGTTCGCTCTATGAATCTGGAATGCTAACCCTGGCGTACAAACGATCGTTCTTGTTTCACTTTGACATTTGTATTTTTTGTTTAATTATTTACCGCCGCTTTTTGTTTTTTCTGAGGTTTATTGAAGTCATTGTTCTACACTTTCAAATACGTTTCACTATTTATCTTTTTTTTTTACTTTAATTGAAATATATGTTTAAACATATATTTTTCATTTCCACAATGTTTTTTTTTTTAATTTTTTACACACAATATTTTTTTTTTGTTTCCCTTTGGGTATGTTTTGTTCTTGACAGCCTGTACAGATAAATTAGCGATTTTTTGTTATCAAAATTGAAGATGATAATAAATTCTTCGAGATTCGCAGCAAGATTCAAAATGAACCATGAAGATTCGCTCTTAAAATTTTATAAGGCGAATCTTGTAAATTTGGCTGTACGCGTGAACATGCTATAAGTTAATGAAAAGAAATAATTATTATTTATTGTGCTATTGGGAAATTGATAGACAGACGGTCACAGCTTGATTATCTTTTTTGTGACGATTGTAATAGATTAAATATTAATAAAAAGAAAGTTCTAGCAAAATAATTAATAAAAACGCCATATAAAAGAAAAATTTATTCACATTGCCAACCAACTAACAAATTTATAATTGTTCCCTAAATAAGCAAAATATTGAAAAGAACAAATAAAATAATTTTTTAACAAAATATATTATCTCAAGCTTAAGAAGAAAAGTAATTTTTAATATACATAAAAATTAATTAAAAATTAAAATAATGTTTATTACTTATTTCTTTCTTTTTTTATTTTTGAGAAAAACTAATTTTTAAATTAAGTACATAATAGATGTATAAATAATATGAAGTAAAAAATTATACCCGCTAAAATTACTTAATTTATTAAAACAAAAACAAACAAAAGTGTGCTACATTTGAAACTTAATACGCACAGAGAAAAGAATATATGACTTTCAATTACGAAATTAATATCACAATTTAATATTGTATTTGATTTTGCTCCAATCATCAAGGTGATACTATTTAATAAATAAAAGCTAAAAGTTTTAATTAAAAAAAATATTTCGATATCAATTAATTAAAATTAATTAATTCAATTCATTAAAATTTGAAACCAATTAATATAGTACTAATTCCTTAATTTTAAACAAGTAAGAGCACAATATTCAGCTGTGCCAAATCTTTTATACCCACCACCAATTTTGCGTACTTTTATAGCACAAAATGTATTATTTTATTAACAGTAATCATTATGGAATAATATCGATATGCTTGTAAAATGTTTTCATAAATCAAGTCTTTCAATGAAAATGGGCGTTAAAGTAGGCATGTCAATATATCGGGTGTCCCAACTAGAACGAAATTTTTAAATTTTAAATAAAACACAGATATTTAAAAAAAAAATCGTGAAAATTTTATTATATCGTAAAGTAGAGGTTATGTATGGAACAATATTTCGTGCAGATGGCCGCCGCGGCTTTGTTGGCACACACGCGATCTTTTAATGAAATTTTCAATGACCTTTTTGCATAAATGCTGCGGTATTTCATTAATGCAGCGTCCAATTTCCTCTTTTAAGGATTGAGTCGTCGTTGAGTTATTCGCGTAAACCATCGACTTCAAAAAACCCCAAAGAAAAAAATCTAAAGGTGTTAAATCACATGATCTAGGCGGCCAATTCTGGTCTCTAAAACGCGAAATAACACGACCGGGAAATGACTGATGCAGCAATTGAATTGTTTCTCTGGCTGTATGACATGTGGCGCCATCTTGTTGAAACCACATTCCCTCCACATTCATTTCTTCACTTCTAGGAACGAAAAAACTGGTTATCATTTCACGATACCGACTGTACTAGCAAACAATAACAATTGTTCAAATGTCAAACAATGACACTTCGAATGGCGCCAAATTTAAAATTGCGTTCTAGTTGGGACACCCGATAGTTTGCGCTAATAACTTAAACTTAGATATTTTAATATAGTCCTTTATTGTGCCAAAAACTTTGTCCATAGAGAAATTATATAAATTTAAGATAAACCGATATGTGGGAAGTAGGCGTTAAAGTGGGCGCGTTACCTTAATTTTCCAGCATAACAATGACATTGACTAGAAGAATATATGTAGTCAATTTCATCATCATACCACTAATTTTGTGGGTTTTCTCAGCTTTTAAATTTCATTAACAGTAGATTACGTGAAAAGTGGGCATAATAGTAAGCGTGACGAAGTTATTTCTGCTAATAAATACATCTTAGATGTTTCAATATAGTCCATTGTTATACCAAAACCTTTATTCATTGAGAAATTATACGTTCATGAGTTTGGACACAATTCCATTTTATTCGTTGTTGGAAGGACACGGTTTTTTCAACCTACTCTTGCATTACGACCTATAACTCTATTCTTAATATCCTGATTTATCCCATTTTCAATACCAAACAAACCTTGTGTATAAAAAATATTCTGGCAAAATTTGAGCCCCCTAGCGTTTTCGGTGCGACCTCTATCGTGCTTTCAACAGACGGACAGACGGACAGACATAGCTAAATAGATCGTCATAAAATGAAACCCCGATTCAGAATGTATATACTTTATGGGGTCTAAAATGGATGAAATACTTACCACCACCATTTTTTTGTGGCGGATATAAAAACATATGCAAATATAAATGATATTTTATTTCAAGGCTGTAGCAGTTTTTCGTTGAGGCATCTTAGAAGTTTTGATATATTTTTAAAAATACTAAAAACATCATTTAACTGAACACCATCAAACTGAAAACTAATCAATCAAACATGAAAATAAATATGACTGTATAATTCATCAAACTATAGGCTTAAAAATATATACATACGTTCCACAGAGGAGTATTTGGCCTGAAAAGCTGGCAAAAATGGCAAAACTGAATTTTAAGAAATTTTAATAACTAAGTACGCAGCTTGACAGACAACAATATTTTTCATTAAATTGTAAATTTTGAAGAGCTTTAGTTGCGATTTGTAGCTCTGAGACCCTGCTAAAGTCAGGAAAGTGAAGAAAATTATATGAGATTTAAATGTTTTTTTCGGTTTCTGGATGTTTATATGATATTTTTTGCGACCAAACGAATAAAGGCTTAATAATCATTTTTTTTTCGCTGAAAGGTTTGATCAAAAGTTATTTAAAAAAGAAAAAATATTTAAATATGTTGAATAATCATGTTAAAAGAATTCGTTCAAAAGCTAAAAACCAAAAAAAAAATTATACACTTTTTTTGCAAAAAAAGAAAAAGAAGAGGTTTTTAAAAGTGAGGTTAGCATCTCTACGAGTTATGTTTAATACCACAATAAAATTTAGAATCTTAAATTTTTGGAACAAAAAAAGTGTGCGCAAGTTTGCGCCGTTATTTTTGATGATTTTTTTAAATTTTCCCGTTTCTTATATTTTTGCTCATCAGGCACTCTTTCTTATACATTGATATCGTCATAAACTTTTATGTATTTTCAATTATTGATTTCAACTGTTATTCATATCACTTTTTACACTTCACAATGTTAATACCAGCCTATAATTATAAATTTGAAAAATTCTTTATTATTGATAACAGTTAAAAGGGAATGTCCCACACATCCCCTGTTCTACAAAACATTATTTGTTAAAAAATTAAATATAAGTATTTAAAAAGAATAATTATTAAAAGCATTAATCACAAAAATAGGTTTACAAAAAATAAATACAGGTACATAAAAAATACATGGGCACCCAGGTATCAGGCTACCATCCAATTTTCAGAAGAAGTTGCCGAGGCCAGAAATAAGCCCTTACGATTATATCGTACGAATTATTCGAGGAAATTCAGAGGCGATACAAGTCGAGATGTCTTTAAACAAGTAAGAGCACTATATTCGGCTGTGACGAATCTTTTATACCCACCACCAATTTTGTGTACATTTAAAGCACAATATTTATTATTTTTTTAATGGCTATGGAATAATCTCTTTATAATAAGATATGTATCACTTTCTTTGTAGAGGGTGGTTAATTTTTAAGGGCCTATGTTGAAGGTGAACTACACCTAGTCTTTAAATTTGTTTTCTGCATTTCACTTAACATTTCTCAATCTTAATCTTACTCAATTTGATCCGTGGAAAGATACGCAAATGAGCAAGGCTTTAAAGTTTTTCAGGTTTTTTATAAAAATGGGCGTTAAAATCAAAATGCATTTTGTGCACTTCGTAATTTTTTTGATCAACATAATCGTTCAAATTCGTCCACAATCGGGAGAATTGTAAAAAATATTTAAATTTCTGCAAAACCGGTGTATAAAATGTTAGAAAATCTGTAAATGCCTTTTTAATTCGTTGAATAGGAAATATTGCTGTTTTTTTCGATAGTGTGGCAAAAGAGCAGTCAACCTCGACTCATCATCATGCCCAACAATTGAGCATCAACATTGTCATTGAAAATTTGGACCATCAGATAGAGGAGTGGCGCCAAGGATGGGGGGGGGTGGTGCATTTGGCCGATATTTTGTTAAATACATAATTGAACCATTCAAATATTATCATTTAAAAAAGAAATGATAATAATATCCTAAATAATTTGTGTTTTATTTAAATTCAACATCGACCCTTAAAATTTAACCACCCTTTATAACTTCGATATGCTACTAAAATGCCTTTGTAAATGTAGTCTTTCAATGAAAGTGGGCGTTAAAGTAGGCGTGTCAATAAAGTCCTTTATTTTAACAAAAACTTTGTCAATAGAGAAATTACATGAAATTAAGATAAACCGTTATATGGGAGGTAGGCGTTAAAGTGGGCGTGTCACCTAAACATTTTGGCACAACAATTACATTGATTAGAAGGATATACGTAGCAAATTTTATCGTCATACCTCTAATTTTGGCGGTTTATGAACTTTTAAATTTCATTAACGGTAGATAACGTGAAAAGTGGGCCTTGTAGTAGGCGTGTCAGAGTTATTTTTGCGAATGAGTACAACTTAGGTGTTTCAATATAGTCCTTTATTATTCCAAAATCTTTATTAATTGAGAGAAATTATATGAATTATAAGTAAAACGTTATATGGGAGATGGGCGTAGAAGTGGGCGTGGCACCTTAATTTTCTGGCATAGTAATGACATTGTCTAGGGGGATGTACGTAGCAAATTTTATCATCATACCTCTAACTTTGGCGGTTTTATGAGCTTTTAAATTTCATTAACGGTATATAACGTGCAAAGTGGGCGTTATAGTAGGCGTGTCAAAGTTGTTTTTGCGAATGAGTACAACTAAGGTGTTTCAATATAGCCCTTTATTATTCCAAAATCTATATTAATAGAGAAATTATATGAATTTTAGGTAAAACGTTATATGGGAGGTGGGCGTAAAAGTGGGCGTGGCACAGCGTCTCACTAAAAGGCAAAGTGTGCAAAATTTCAAAGTCGTACATCTAATTTTGTTAATTTTATGACGTTTTTGTTTTTAAATATACCGAAAAATACACTGTGCGGTATAAATTTTCGTACATTTTGATCGATAACTCCTTTCCTAATGCATAGATTTAGATAATTTTCGGGGAAAAATATTGCTTTTACTCGCGAAATATATATTCGAAGTTTCGTGAGTCTACGTTAATGCGTTTGGACACAATTCCATTTTATTCGATGTTCGAAGGACACGGTTTTTTTGACCTACTCTTGCTTTTCGAGCTATAACTCTCTTCTTAATATTCCGATTTAGCCCATTTTCAATACCAAACAAACCTTGTCTATAAGAAAGATTCTGGCAAAAATTTGAGCACCCTAGCTTTTTCGGTGCGACCTCTATCGTGCTTTCAACAGACGGACAGACGGACAGACGGTCGGACATAGCTAGATCGTCATCAAATCGAACCGTGATTTAGAATATATATACTTTATGGGGTCTAAAATGGATATTTCAATGTGTTACAAACGGAATGACAAAATGAATAATAAAATAAATATAATAAAGCCTTTTTTCATAAAAAAAATACTGTTTTATAAGAGCCTTACAATTTTCAAAATGTTTTTTTGAATTAGACCGTAAATCATGTGCATGTACATACAGTCTGTTAAGAATGAGTTTAAACCTTTAAAATCAACATTTGTTAATTGAGTTTTACTATTTATACCGACTTTTATTCCTTAGGAATGTGGCTTTTGAAAAAATCTTAAAAATTTAAACTTTTTGTTCTTTAATTTTTTTTATTGTATTCTGAAAACAAAAAACGTCGACGAATTTTGCAGGAAAATTTTTTTTCGCCATTAAATTTTTAATAACTCCGAAATAGTAATAGATAGAAAAGAAATGTGTTTGGTTAGTTTAAGCAAAGTTTTTCGGTGCATCTTCTAAACACTTTAGGCAACCGAACGATTTAGGGGGTGAAATATGTAACGCCTTTAAAAGAAAATCCTTTCGTACCAGAGACAAACGAAAAACATATTTGAATTAAGGGCATCAAAATCCATATAGTTCACATACTTTTATTTCTAGGGTAGACAAAATTTTTTTTGTTGCGCGGTGTACATTTGTTGCGCAGTGTACTTTTGTTGTGCAGTGTAATTTTTTCAAAATCTGCCACTAGACTTTTTATATCATACTACACCTAAAACTATCAAAAAACTAAGACTTTTAATTCAAAAAATATGTTTAATTATTTTGGCCAGCTTTTCAGGCCAAATACTCCTCTGTGCGTTGTCTTAAACTTTAAAGCAACGTATTTGTAACTTAAAAGCATAAGACGAAGTTGTCGCCTTCTTCTAGAATGAACTTTTTTAAATTTTTATCTACGTTACATTTAAAGTCCAAAAGTAAAATATTTATATAAGATAACCAACCAACATAACATGCGTAGCAAAATGAGAAAAAATCGAACACGACTACTTTATGTTAAAATTATACACCAAACATACAAATATGTGTAGCAATCATTGTATTAAAAAGCCAAACAGCTAGCCATATCCATTTATAATACGAATATTTATGCAGCTTCAATTTAATAGCTGTAATGGCATTTATCACCCCTATAATGGGTAACAAATTCCGTTAAAATGCTTAAGAAAAAGGAAATAAGACCAACGTTACAACAACAATAACTACAAAAGATATTGAAGAAGTATTTTAATGGAGCTTAAATAAAAAGTTCAACACTGACAGTAGCAGAAACAGCAACTACAATGGCTATTGCGGCTAAATAGTATAAGATCAATATTGTTTTTGTAAATGTATTGTGCCATTTAAAAGATATACGAAACCAACAGATTATTTCTACATGTAAGGGTTTCTCAATAAGAGTTGGTAATTGATTAAAAATAAGTTAAATGTGTCAAGAGAAAATGAAATTACTTTTCTATTTGAAAGACATAAGCATGAATTTTATATGGAGTTTGGTATCGCTTCTTACATCAAACAAGTATTATTATTCAGTGAGTTTATTGCATAGTTTATCTGAATTTAAGTGATAACTTCGGTTTTTCTGACTTTAAGGCAATCGATCAAATGGAGTTTATTATAATTGTTTATTAATTACACAAAATCTAAGTAGAAAAATGTAAACTCATCTTGTTAATAGTTAACGATTTTGCTCAAACACTCAATTCGGGAGCATCAAACCTCGACGTCCATTATTTCAACATAACCCTCCTCTTATGTTTAAGTGCAACACAAAGGTGGAAAATGTTCGTACACGGTTTATGCACAAAAAAATGAAAATGGTTACCTAAAATCCGTTGAGCACCTTTGTTATCCACTTAAGGTGCACCTGCCACGTATACTAAAAAAAAGCTCACATATCTAGGACACGTCCTAGAGGCCCCTGATTCCTGTTGTATCAGATAATACTCTGGTTATTAGTTAACTGCATTATATCAATTTTTGTCTATATGTTGCAGAGGTATTGTTAGCACTTTTCTCTCCGGTCTTCAAATGCACCACGAAAGAAATTTTACAAAGAAAATATGGCCCGAGTGACTGCTTTTTACATTCAAATTTAAAACCTGACTTACAGCTTAATCATATAGCTAGACATGATGATTTCGCACCAGAAACTGCAAAAATGTCCACAATATACCGCTATTTTCTACATGCATCTTTTAAAGAACCCTTTATAATATTCTCACACAAACAAAAAACCTAACATAATGCGTAATACTACTACCACTACTACTTTTCTATATTGTTGGTCTATGGGATGTAGAAAGTCGTTAGGTTCAATTCAAACAGTTTACTCTACAGCAACGACAGCTTATGTAATTATTTTTATATTTAACGCATTGTATTCTAATGATAAATATGTAAAATTCGCACTTTCTTTTCTGATGCTCTTGCTTTTGCCATTTGATATCGACAGAAGAAAAAGATAGCGAACAAAAATTTAAATAAGTTTTCTATTTGTTTTCATGTAACGATGAAACCTTAGACCAATACCAATGAAAATACATTGTGTGGAATTTATTTACAATTTTGTTGTAGTTATTGCTTTCATGTTATTTAATTTATGTACGAGGAATTTTTTCCATGACTAAAAGAGGGAAAAGTTTCATGCATTTGTTTTTGTTTTTTTTTTTGCATAAATTTGTTTGTTCAATTTTAATTAAAAAACTTTTTTTATGTTGTTCTGTTGATTTCTACAATTAATTTGATATCTGGTGACATGTTAACACTTTAGCACTTTTTCAAATACAAAAATAGCTAAGAGGAACATTAAAATACAAGTACATTAGCAGCGTGCTAGTTTTATTTCTAATGGACACATAAAAGACCTTTGATGTTAAAAGCACAATAACATTGTTGTTATTTAGCGAAAACTATAATTTGTTTATTTATGATCTTCTCGTATTTATATCAGCATTAGGAGAAGAAATGGAACGATTTTGTACATCATTTATTTGCATATTTTTCCGAGAGAAATCAACATTAATAATTATTAAGGAAAATTAACAATTTGGGAATTAAATTTATCATTCCAACAGGTTAGTAAAAAAATACTCCAGTGCTAATTTAATGTGTCTTTATACCCGCCTCCAAAAAAATTATAGGGGTTTATTCATTTTGTCACACCGTTTGTAACACATCGAAATATCCATTTTAGAACCCATATTCTGAATCAGAGTTTGATTTGATGAAGGTCTAGCTATGTCCGTCCGTTTGTCCGTCTGTTGAAAGCACGATAGAGGTCGCACCGAAAAAGCTAGGGGGCTCAAATTTTGCCAGAATCTTTCTTATACACAAGGTTTGGGCTAAATCGGAATATTAAGAAGAGAGTTATAGCTCGTAATGCAAGAGTAGGTCGAAAAACCCTCTCCTTCTAACATCGAATAAAATGGAATTGTGTCTAAACGCATAAAGATAGAGTCATGAAACTTCGAATATATATTTCCTAAGTAAAAACAATATTTTTTCCCAAAAATTATCTAAATCTACGCACAGTGTATTTTTCGGTTTATCTAAAAACAAAAACGTCATAAAACCAACAAAATTGGATGTACGATTCTGAAATTTTGCACACATGGCTTTTTGGTCAAATGCTTTACTCCAACGAAAAATAAATATGACACGCCTAGGTTTACGCCCACCTCCCACATAAAGATTTATCTCAAATGTATATAATTTCTCTATGAATAAAGATTTTGAAATAATAAAGGACTATATTGAATCACCTTAGTTGCATTCGTAATAATTTCGACACGCCTACTTTAACGCCCACTTTTCATGTTGTCTACTGTTAATGAAATTTAAAAGCTCATAAAACCGACAAAATTGGAGGTATGATGATGAAATTTGCTACATATATCCTTCTAGTCAATATCATTATTATGCCGGAAAATTTAGACAACTTCGACACGCCTACTTTAAAGCCCACTTTTATTAAAAGACTAAATTTACGAAAACATTTTACTAGCATATCGAAGTTATAGAAAGAAAGTGATACATATTTTAGTATAAAGAGATTATTGCATAGCGATTACTGTTAATAACAAACAAATACATTTTGTGCTATAAATTGGGTTATTTCCCGGGAATTTGAGTTATTTAATCTTCCCGATTTTATTTATTTTTTCCCGGGATCCCGAAAAATAATCCCGGGAAATAAAAAAGGTGGCTACGATTCGAAAGCAGATTTTTATATTAAAATTGAATTCTAATGATTTTTGATCTCATAGCTGAATTACCTGTATTTTTTGTTTTTTGTGCTCATATTTGATCTCGTATCTAGAGAATAATATTTTTTTCAATAAAAAATATTTTTACTCAATTTATATTTTAAATTCAAGTTTCTTTATTAATTTTTATAGTTTTGAAGTGTTTTTATATTATAAACTATTTTATGCTTTGTAATAAAAAGTTTTTTATTAATTAAAAACAAATTTACTTTATATTTGTTTGGGTTTTTAAAAAAATAAATCTCGCATTCCCTAGACCCAAAAAAATTCGGGAAAAAAACCCTAGCTACTAAAGAACGGAAAACTGGTGGTAGGTATAAAAGATTCGGCACAGCCGAATATAGTGCTCTTATTTGTTAATCTTAAATTCTTTTCTAAAAATAATGCACCCTTTTTAAGGGCTGTGTGTTCTTATAATGTGCCTTTATGTATGACAAAATTTATTACATTTTTTTGGATTATATAAATCCCAGAGTTGCTACTGCCCTGCTAACTTATTCTTTTATTTTTTGTGAAAAAGAAAAAAAAACTTAAAAATAATTTTATATTTCTTTAGAAAGTCTTATAATGAGCAATAATTTTAATTTGTTAAAATATTCTTTTACAATGCGTTACGAATATAAATGAACTTAACTTAACATCATGACTTGACTTAACATCGGTCAAAATAGAATTTTTTGGGAAACTGGTCTGCAGGATTATGTTCAATGTCAGGGTAATCTGACGGACTACAAGGTCACAGAGATCAGCTTTGATAGGACACCCCCGCTGATAATTCTGGATCGTGATTATCGACTGTTTGAGGGGTTTGCAGGCTTTACGGATGGATCGAAGATGGATATAGGCACAGGGGCAGGTGTCTATATTATGGGAGAGAACAATGGGAGGTTGATATTCAGGCGGCGCTCAAAAACTTGAATGGACATTATGTCAAATCTAGTTGCAGGAGGGCACTCGATAGGATCATGAACCTCTTCGATGTCAGATTGTGTTGGGTACCAAAGCACAATGAACTTGCGCGCGGTGGATCTGCACTGGTTTCAACGAGCGAAGGAGACATGGTGAGGCCTCCGATAGGTTACTATTTTGGACGTATTAGGGCGTGGGTATCCGACAGGATCAATATTGCCTAAAGGGACAGAATAGACTGCAGAATATCAAGAACTTTATGGCCTAAGTAAAACTGAGGGCCACTATTCAGGTTTTAAGGGAGCACTGTCCTGTGAGAGCTGTGATGGTATCGCGGCACTCCGGATTATTGTAGGATGTGTGAGGTTAAGGAAGAGCTAGAAACTGTGTAACATAAAAACAAATTCAAATTACATATGAGTGTACCGAGAAAGAGTGTTGATGATGAAATCGTAGCTGGTTTCGAAAATGCATTCCACTCGGCTAATATCGGATTTGTTTTTAAGTTTTAAAATTTAATTCAATTTAATTTAGAAAAAATTTTAGGGAAATTAATATAATAGAAAAACTGAACTTGAGCCAAAATAAAAATGATTTACCGTAAATTTATTATTTTATCATTTATCTTCAAGATTGTAAGTAAACAAGGACTTTTTAACAATGCTCTTTCGAAGTATTTTTTAGCAAATAATGTCATACTGCTTACACATTCTCCAGAACTTTGGTAAGTACATATAGCATATGCGCTTGCTTTGATGACATTAGGACTCGATTTTTAAAAAAAAAATTGGGACTCGTATTAGTCTGGCTTCGATGGAATATTCTGTGAAATCGATACTCGCCCTCTAAATGACACTAATTGCTTGTCAATTGTCAGGCAGCGGTTTGCCAAAAACCACGAATAGGAGCAAATTTGTCCCTTGCTTTGGCTGTTTTTTTATCATGCAGACTCGAAATATTTTGCAACTAAATAATGGGTGCCAGAAGTTTTCGCAACTCATAATACCTTTTTTTTACGTCAGCATTTAATAGGCCAAAAGAAGCCTAAATATTAATGTACTTCCCTAAATATAAGTGTATAGTACAACTATATTGATGATATCGCTAACAAAGATACAATTAAATGCATCGTATACATAACTAATGTGTTTTCCTGGTGGTAAAACTACTTTATGTGTTGGTCCTCGACAATGAATTGCATTCAGTTCTGTCGCAGTCCTCATCACTAATAGAGAGTTATCTCAAAATAAATTTTTTAATAATGCTCTCAATTTCATTTGGCCTATCTTTATTTCTTTTCGATATTGTACAAAAAAAATCCTTCATTGAAAATATAACAACAACTGAAAACAGTATTCAAGCTCCCGTTAAACGACGAAAAGGGGGATTCCCATATTAAATTTTAATTGCTATTTACTAAGACTTTATATGCAGAAATAATAGTTAATGTTACGATATATACCTGTGAAGTTGTTTGCTAAATCAATTAATTAAAATTAAACAACTTTATACAAAAACGTTTTGCTGATTTCAAAATTTTATTTATAATGAAAATATAAACATTTCAACAGAACAAAAAAAAGTATACATATCTATCTCGATTGAATATAAAAATTTGAACATGCAAAATTGAAAACAAATATATAAGCAAATATGTATGAAGTCTGCATTATGTAGTAGAATTAAATGCATTTATAGAGTTTTGAAAAAATCAAATAAATTTAAATTAAATTATGACTAAAAATTCAAAAATAAAAATCAACTTTAAACTAACTTTAAAATAAGGATATTACAACAGTTCAAATTTTAATATCTATATGTAAGAGGCACATGTTGACTGGAACAGGGTTAACAAGTAAGAGCACTATATTCGGCTGTGCCACCACCAGTTTTCTGTTCTTTTGTAGCTAGGGTTTTTTCCCGAAATTTTTTGTTTCCCGGAAATGCGAGATTTATTTTTTAATATCCCGGGATCCCGCCGCAAAACATATATAAAGCAAAATTTGTTTTTAATTAATAAAAAACTTTTTATTAAAAACCATAAAATAGTTTATAATGTAAAAGAAACACTTCAAAACTATAAAAATTAACAAAGAAACTTGAATTTAAAATATAAATTGAGTAAAAAAAATTTTTAAAAAAAAAAAAAAATTATTCTCTAGATACGAGATCAAATATTTATGAAAACAAAAAAAAACAAAAATACAGGTACTTCAGCTATGAGATCAAAAATACAATCATTAGAATTCAATTTCAATATAAACAATATAAACATCTGAATCGTAGCCACCTTTTTTATTTTCCGGGATCCCGAAAAATAATCCCGGGAAATCGGGAAGATTAAATAACTCAAATTCCCAGGAATAACCCAATATATAGCACAAAATGTATTTGTTTGTTATTAACAGTAATCGCTATGAAATAATCTCTTTATACTAAAATACATATGTCTCACTTTCTTTGTATAACTTCGATATGCTAGTAAAATGTTTTCGTAAATTTAGTCTTTCAATGAAAGTGGGCGTTAAATTAGGCGTGTTGAAGTTGTTTCTACTAATAAATGCAACTTAGATGTTTCACTATAGTCCTTTATTTTTCCAAAATCTTTATTCATAGAGAAATTATATGAGTTTGAGATAATCCGTTATATGGGAGGTAGACGTTTAAGTAGGCGTGTCACCTAAATTTTCCGACATAATAATGACATTGACTGGAAGGATATCTGTAGCAAATTTCATCGTTGTAGCTCTAATTTTTTCGGTTTTATGAGCTTTTAAATTTCATTAACAGTGGATAACGTGAAAAGTGAGGGTAATAGTAGGCGTGTCGAAATTATTTTTACTAATGAAGGCAACTTAGATGTTTCAATATAGTCTTTTATTATTCTAAAATTTTTATTCGTAGAGAAATTATATGAATTTGAGGAAAGACGTTATATGGGAGGTGGGCGTGCCACATTTATTTTCCGTTAGAACAAAGCATTTAACCAAAAAGCCATGTGCGCAAAATTTCAGAATCGTACATCCAATGTTGTTGCTTTTATGACGTTTTTGTTTTTAAATATACCGAAAAATACACTGTGCGGTATAAATTTTCGTACATTTTGATCTATAACTCCTTTCTTAATGCACTAGCATTAACTCCCTTTCTAATAAATACATTTATGCAATTTTTGGGTAGATATATTGTTTTTGTTGAGGTAGTTTATATTTGGAGTTTCATGACTCATACGTAGATGCTGGTGGACACAACTCCATTTTATTCGATGTTGGAAGGACACGGTTCTTTCGACCTACTCTTGCACTACGAGCTATCATCATCATACCTCTAATTTTGTCGGTTTTATAAATTTAAATTTCATTAACAGTAAATAACGTGGAAAGTGAGCGTTATAGTAGGTGTGTCGAAGTTATTTATGCTAATAAATACAATTTAGATGCTTCAATAAAGTCCTTTATTATTCGATTTATAGAGAACTTATAAGAGTTTGATAGAAAACGTTGTATGGGAGGTTGGCGTGTCACATTTATTTTCCGTCAGAAGAAAGCCTTTGACCAAAAAGCAATTCCTGCAAAATTTCAGAATCGTACATGTAATTTTGTCAGTTTTATTAGGTTTTAAATTTTAAATATACTGAAAAATATTCGTTCCTTTTGATCTATAACTCCCTTTCTAATGCATACATTTAAGCAATTTTTGGAGAGAAACATGGTTTTTCCTCAGGAAGTATATATTTGGAGTTTCATGACTCTACGTTGATGCTGGTGGACACAACTTCATTTTATTCGATGTTGGAAGGACACGGTTTTTTCGACCTAATCTTGCATTTACGAGCTATAACTTTCTTTCTAATATTCCGATTTAAATAGTCCATTTTGAATTCCAAGCAAACCTTATATATAAGACATATTTTGGCAAAATTTGAACCCTCTAGCTTTTTCGGTGGGACCTCTATCAACAGACGGACAGACAGACGGACATAGCTAGATTGTCATAAAACCCCGATTCAGAATATATATATATAAAATTTTTTTGGTGGCGGGTATAAAAAATACTTAAAAAAAAGAGTTTTATCTACTAAATGGTGCTAATTTCTTTTTGTTATCTTATGTTCCCTAGAAGTTATGCTCTATTAAAAACGGAAATTTCGAAAAATTTTTACCTAAAAAAAATTATTTCTAAACATTATAAACAATTTATTTTCATGTACTAATGGCTAACAAATTTTAAAATTATACAAAACTTATTTCGTTTGAAAATCTTTTAAAAGTAAAATGTTATAGAACTTTAAAAATCAAAATCTTACTAATAAATTTCCCGTTTTAGCAAAATGCTGAGAATGTCTATTTTGAATCACCCTGTGGCCTTTAAAATTTATCCACCCTTTACAAAAGAATATATAGATAAAAAAAATTTAGTTAAAATATGTATCTTAAATATTCAAATACTTATTTTAAATCTACTGATGCATATTTTTTTTAATATTTTTAAATCTTAAACCTCATAAGACTGTGTGTACAACTACATGTAAAGTTGGGCACAAATCATTACTCTAGTTAATTTTTGTCAACAAACTTCGGTCATTTTCGATTTCACGAACCCTAATTAAAAATCCCTTGTGGGATGAAAAAGGTTGTTAGCATGCCATCTAGTAGTTGTTAGTAGAGTCATCTACTGTTTTATCTTGTATTTAGCTGCGGTGCAATAGATGGCGCTGTGTAAGATGAATAAATGCCAATGAATATGACTATTTAATATCTTTTTATTAAAAAAAATTAAAGAAAAAAGTGGGCCTGGCACATTTATTTTCCGTTATAACGAAGATTTTGATCAAAAAGCCATGTTTGCAAAATTTCAGAATCGTACATATAGTTTTGTCATTTTTATTACGTTTTAAAATTCAAAAATACACTGCGCGGTATAAATTTTCGTAAATTTTGATCTATAACTCCTTTTCTAATGCATAGATTTAAGCAATTTTTGGGGAGAGATATTCTTTTGACTCCAGAAATATATATTTGAAGTTTCATGATTCTACGGTTATGCGTTTGGACACAATTCCATTTTATTTATTTGATGTTAGAAGCGTTCATCGACTTGATCTACGTTTGCATGTTTATTCACCCAATAATTTGTCCATATTGCCAACCCTTCCTTTAGTTTTGTCGTAATATGTTATAATTTTCTGTTTTTCAAATGTATTAGATTTCACAAAAGATTTGGCATGCATAGTTAAACGCCATTTTCTTTTTTGTCACATATGAATATTAAGTTGCTTCTTTGCTAAACACAAAATTTGTAGAGTATTATGATCGGAATATATACTTCAAACCATGTATAAAAACTTATGTAAATGTCTTCGATCTTTTTTTTCAATATGGTTTCTCATTAAAACGGTTTTGATGCCTATTTCTGATTGACGCTAGCCTTTTTTGGTTAACCAATATGCGATTGGCCATGGAAAAGGTAAGACTTTCAAGCAAAAATATTTATAGGCCATACTTTTAAAGTTTTGACTACGTTAAACGGGTACGCCGGCGATATCCATATAGCTGCTTATCAATAGTTATGTATTCACTAGGCTTAAAACTTTGACGTAAATTAGAGTTTTACCTGTTCAAAATTTCTTTATCAAACTTTCACGTATATCCCGAGTTTCATTGTTATCAAAAGGTATACTCCGCAAAAGTATTCTGCATCTGTTAAATGGCATTGCTGCCCGATACAATGACAAATCATTAAGTTTCCACAGTTAAGATAAATGTATTTTGTTTGATTTGTGCATACCAGAGTAAATCATAAAACCAAGAAAAGCACTAAATTCTTTTTCTCATACATATATATTTTACAACGTTTTGACTACGTATTGAGTGCGAAAATGCTTTCTTTCCACATAACTTCCGTGTAAGTACCCGATTTACTTGCAGTGCAAAAGGGTTCAAAATCAAATAAATCGGTAGATAAACAGCTGAGATATACAAAAACTTAAGGTTGAAACAAAAAAATTATTTATTTTTAATACTGGTACATACATAAATACATTAACTTATTTTTTAGTTTTATGATGGAATGTTTTTAAGCGAATAAAATCATTAAAAATAATAATAAAACTTATATACGTATTTCATATTAACGAAAAGGAAATTGTGTAAAAATTTTGATATGTAAATCAAAAGTTCAGATAAACGTTAAGCAGTTTCTTTGATAAACTTTAAACATATATGAATATTACACGTGTGAACAGTATATGAGATTCGGCACAGCCAAATATAGCGCTCTTACTTGTTCTACCATGGTTTATTCGACTCAAAAATCCAAATTTTTAAAAACATCTGTACTCCAAATATTTTTTAATGTATAAATTAAGAGATTTATATACACTACTACCATTTGGGTTATTGGAGGGTATAAAAATTATACTTAATATATTTAAATATCTGAATATGCATATGCGTATACTTCATTTTATTTAATTTGCTTAATTAAGATATTTACATACATATGTGATTAATATATTTTTTACCCAAAAGCATAATTTGCATTTATTCAAATTTATACACAGTAAGCCTTTAAAATTATATTTTTTGCTATAATTATTATATTTTGGCTTCAGAAAATAGGTCACCCCTTTTTATGCAAACATGATATATAGGCCGTTTAAAAAAGTCAAAGTCAAAAATATTTGCATGTTTTCTGCAACGGCTGTTTTGTTGGGTTAAATTTTGACAAGTTGTTTTATACTTTTAAGAATTTTAACATGTAGAAACGTCACTTTATTATAATTTATTTCTCTTAATATATTTTGTATGCTTAAATATGGAAAACACACTTTAGATTAGGTTATATCTACACACAGGCATGTAGAATATTGAAATTGGCTATAAAATACAGACATATCCCTTCAAAACACTCACACACATACACATGAATCATTATTAAATCGGATACATGAACATACTAAATCGTAGGTGTATGAGTATATAACAGTTGCGTGTGTAAACGTTTAGAAAGTAGTCGTATAATAAATCTTTGCTAGAAGTAAATTTCTTATTTAAGCCAATTATTAATGTGTGTTAGTTGGCATCAATAAAACATTATTCCCTCTTCGTAAATAATATGATTCTTATAATAAAAGCTTTCAGTGTGGTTACATAAACAATTCTTATATCTGCTTCAAAATGAAAGCAAAAAAATAATAAAACCAAGTTGGAATATTATAACAAACAAAATTATGTCATCTTAAATTGCTTTCGTTTTCCTCCTAATCCACTTAATTATCAGGTTTTGTATATAATTTCAATGCTAAAGGATATTTTATATATTTATTTGTCTTAGACCAATTCGGACTCTTTATCAAATAATTTTTTTATTTTGACCTACTAGAACCTACTAGCGATCTAAATAGATTTTACAAAAAAAAGGCGTGCGATACACTGGCACATTGTGCATATGATATGAAAAGTTCTGACCTGCAAGGAACACACAGGAAAATTATTAAATCTATACAAGCTCTTTACTAAAATGATGAGCAAACGGTTCTAAATATTACGTATTTTATTTCATACTGCTTTCAACCACTACAATTTAGTGTAAATACAAAAATAAAGCATTAGTCTTACTAAAACTAATCAATCATCACTTTAAAAGTTGTCTCTATATCATTGTTAGTGTTTTCAAACAAAGTAGAATATTAAAAAAGACACTTCAATGAAATAAAGAAAATTTAAATTATAGCAGAAATATCGAGTACATAAAAACCAAGTAAGAGCACTATATTCGGCTGTGCCGAATCTTTTATACCCACCACCAATTTTGTGTATATTTAAGGCACAATATTTATTATTTTGTTAATCGCTATTGAATAATATCTTTATAATAAAATATGTATCACTTTCTTTGTGGAGGGTGGTTAAATTTTAACGGCCCATGTTGAAGTGAACTACACCTAGTCTTCAAAATTGTTTTCTGCACTTCACTTGACATTTCTCAATCTCAAACTTACTCGATTTGATCCGTGGAAAGATACGCAAGTGAGCAATGCTTTAAAGTTATTCCGGTTTTTAATAAAAATGGGCTTTCAAATCAAAATGCATTTTGTGCACTTCGTAATTCTTTTTATCAACATATACATTCAAATTCGTTCACAATCGGGAGAATTGTAAAAAATATTTAAATTTCTGCAAAACAGTCCTGTATAAAATGTTAGAAAATCTGTGAATGCCTTATTAGTTCGTTGAATGGGAACAACTGCTGGTTTTTGCGATAGTGTGACAAAAGAGCAGTCAACCTCGCCTCATCATCATGCCCAACAATTGAGCATCAACATTGTCATTGAAAATTTGGACCATCAGATAGAGGAGTGGCGCCAAGGATGGGGGGGGGCCATTTGGCCGATATTTTGTTAAATACATAATTGAACCTACAAATATTATAATTACAAAAAGAAATAATAATAATTTCTTAAATAATTTGTGTTCTATTTAAATTCAACATCGGTCCTTAAAATTTAACCACCCTTTATAACTTCGATATGCTACTAAAATGCTTTTGTAAATGTAGTCTTTTAATGAAAGTGGGCGTTAAAGTAGGCGTGTAAATAAAGTTCCTGCTATTAAAAACAACTTAGATATTTCAATATAGTCCTTTATTTTCCCAAAAGCTTTGTCAATAGAGAAATTACATGAATTTAAGATAAACCATTATATGGGAGGTAGGCGTTAAAGTGGGCATGTCACCTTAACTTTTTGGCACAACAATTACATTGATTAGAAGGATATACGTAGCAAATTTGATCATCATACCTCTAATTTGAGCGGTTTTATGAACTTTAAAATTTCATTAACGGTAGATAACGTGATAAGTGGGCGTTATAGTAGGCGTGTCAAAATTATTTTTTCTAATGAGTACAACTTAGGTGTTTCAATATAGCCCTTTATTATTCCAAAATCTTTATTAATAGAGAAATTATATGAATTTTAGGTAAAACATTGTATGGTAGGTGGGCGTAAAAGTAGGCGTGGCACATTGATTTTCCGTTACAAAAAAGCGTCTCATCAAAAAGCAAAGTGTGCAAAATTTCAGAGTCGTACATCCAATTTTGTTGCTCTTATGACGTTTTTGTTTTTAGTTATACCGAAAATTACACTGTGCGGTATAAATTTTCGTACATTTTCATCGATAACTCCTCTCCTAATGCATAGATTTAAATAATTTTCGGGGAAAAATATAGTTTTTACTTATATATATTATATATATTCAGAGTTTCATGAGTCTACGTTTATGCGTTTGGACACAATTCCTTTTTTTTCGATGTTTGAAGGACACGGTTTTTTCGACCTACTCTTACTTTTCGCGCTATAACTCTCTTCCAACTATTCCGATTTAGTCCATTTTCAATACCAAACAAACCTTGTCTATAAGAAAGATTCTGGCAAAATTTGAGCCCCCCATCTTTTTCGGTGGGACCTCTATCGTGCTTTCAACAGACGGACAGACGGACGGACATAGCTAGATCGTCATCAAATCAAACCCTGATTCAGAATATATATACTTTATGGGGTCTAAAATGGATATTTCGATGTGTTACAAACGGAATGACAAAATGAATATACCCCCACCATTTTTTTGGTGGCGGGTATAAAAATGTAAAAAATATTAAGCAGCAGCATTATTAAATAATTACATTTTTGGGCAGTCTAAAGAGAAAGCAATTTCTTATAAGTGATTACTTTAGTTAAAGCAAATTTTTCTTTGGTCTAGTTCAACTACCAAAATATTCGAACATGTTTTGAAAGTTCTACTTAAGTATTGGTTTTTTATTTAAATTTTGTTTTAATTCAACATTATTTGTTTTCAGTTCTGTTTCATTTTTCAATGTTTTGATCGTTAGGCAAGACACATATTTTTGAAAGTGTATAATTTATAATGACAGAGTAATATTTACACACTTTTTTTACTTGTAATGAGATTGCTTAAAATGCTTACTATTGTATTTCAATACTTACTTTATATATCCCTATCCTCAACCAAAGGGATAACGTGGAATTTAACACATCTTGATTATGCTGATGACTTCTGTCTTCTTTCTTACTTTTTCGTTGATATGCAACAAAAGCTAAGTGAATTAAACCAGATATGAAACGGGACGGATCTGAACAAGGGACCTAGGGCACGACACGCGAAAGCTGTTAAGTTGCTGGTAGTGGACTCACTTTAGGTGTCACTGATATGTCTATGCTGGGGATTACAAACGACTCTGTGATGAGGATTGTAGATAATCATCAGTCTGCAATGTGAAGTCACAAAAGTCTTGAGTAAACGCCTGGGACGTCACGGGACTCAGCGAGAACGGGGTAACCTTGTGATCTTTGGGTAACGAAGGGAGTCGAAAAGGGACCCGTTTATGGAAGAGGTTTGCTTCGATATCCCCTCTACATGTATATAAATGATGTAAAGATACAAGCATCTAAAGCAAATCTAAAAATTAACATCATCAAAACAATAGTCATACCTATCAATACGACAAACTCTAATTGATTCAAATAAACAATCAATGTCTGGTAGATGTGATATTCTATTCTTACCTTGGAAGTGTATTAACTTCATTTGTTTGATCGAGCGTAGACATTAAAAAAATAAATTCTGAAAAACAAATATTTGGATTAAACGAATGGCGATCTTCACACATAAATATATGTCAATAGCAACCTTAGAATATTCAACTCACTTACACTGTTATACGATTGTGAATTATGGAAGCCAGCTGCCAAAGATATGATTACACTTCAAGAATTTACCAACCGCTGTCTGTTTAGATTACTAAAAATATTATCCATCTTATAACAAAGAAGTTATCAAAACCCAATCAAAGATGAGATTCTGGAAAGCCTGACAAAGAAATCAACAAAACTGTTGAACAACATCCGCAAGGCAGCAGACAACAAAGTTGACCGGTAGATACATGACCACAACAAATTGAGGAAGAAGCTGCTACGCAAGGTCAAATTTGGAAACAGCTTATCGTGGTACCTTAAGATCGGCCTAGATGGAAACAATTTTTTATGGCCCTTTGATCCTATATGATATAAAGGAAACATTAATATAAACTACATGTCTTATTTTCATATACATGCATACATACATATACTAAATTAAATATACAAGATTAACTATTTTTACAAACTAACTCCTACTACTACTACTAATTAAAATATTTCTTTAATAAATAAATAAACATGTTTTCTTTGTTATCCACTTACACCTAAACAATAAGAAATATTAATATCCTTACTAAGCATATGCATCTATAAATTATCCCTGATAGACAATGTTTTATAGCAACTGGGCAACAAACAGAAGCAATTTGATTGATTACACATTTCAATTAGAAAATTATTTTTTCTCCTATATTTTGTTCAAGCACATCCAATGATACTGGCATTTATTATACAGAAACGTTGTATATTTATAAACATGATGAAAAATAAGTTGAAGTAGGAAGTGTTTAAAAATCTAACATGTGCGCGTGTGTTAACATTGTTGAATTTTATAATTAGTTTATGATGCGCAGTTTAGGATACAGAATATCTTCAAATTCTATTTTTAATATATATAAAATTAATACTATGTACATATATAAGTTATACTATGTATATAATTTATACTATGTATAAAAAATTTAATTACGAACGGCATTATATAGTTACACATGCCGCCTTTTTTATTTGTCCAAAGCACTAGAAGTTAATTCAACCAAGGTATCACTCATTACTGCTTTATCATTTTAGTTCAGTATCGTTTGGCATCATGGAAAGAGTCACACTATCACAGCGTCTTAAAAATTTTCCGCGGTATTATGAAAAACAGCGTTCTGTTAGAATTGTTTATCGTGCGATTTAAGGATCTTACGTTAATCGACCTACTGAAGGAGAATATAGCAGCTTTACCTAAAAAGGTACGGGAAGGCTGTGGCAAATTGATTCATTATCGTTCACAACAGCTTGGATTATCGTATCTAACTACTTGGGGTATTTTACTTTAGGATCTTTGTCTTAAAGCGTATAAAATTCAACTTGAGCAAGAATTGAAGCCAGAAGACTTAAATTTTATTTTCAGTAAATGGGGTATGTCAAAACTCAATGAAATTTTGGTAAAATTTTGACACATTAATAAACAAAATTGCCATACTTTGGCTAATTAACCACACAAAGTGTATCAAAAGCTACTATTGTATCTATTGAAAACAGTAATATGGTATGGTTAATGGGCTTTTGAAACCACTGGTTCATATTTCTTTAAAAATGAGGCAGCGCTATGAGCCATACAGTACGTGAGACAATGGACTTGTTGATAAATCATCTTTTAGCTCTTAGTTTTACATTTTGCTACGCTAAATCAGCTCTTAACATTAGTAATTAAATTGAATACATTTTGAAAACAATTAATTTAGAATTGAAATAATTAAAGCAATAACAATTTAAAATATTTAAAAAAATGGAATAACGAATTGAAATATTCTGTAGTGTTATTTTGTTCTCTTCGTTACACTGATGCGCACACCAGCAGATGTTAGAAACATAAATTTTACTGATCTTTCCCTAATAGAAAACACAAACTAGTATAGCATTTTGTTTTTATATTTTCCCTTTCGCAATCACGGAATTCTGTTAAATGTTATCCTTACGCAAACTATCAAAGGGAATAATATGTAAATCCTGATGGATTGGGTTTCATAAATTTGATAATTTCAATTAAAATTCCAATTTATTGTTGGAAATGGACAAGACTATAATAAATTAAATACGCGTAAAAATTTACTATATAATGAACTTTTTCAATAAAATATTAGACAATAACAACTTACCTATTTCCTTTTTTTCCTCCTTCAAATACTTATCGAGTATGCAAAAACAATTACCTTAAAGCTATTATTATCCTTTTTGTTCTGTTTATATTCTAAAATCACTTTTCCCTAATTAAAATTCATTTTTCATTATGTGAATAATTTTGTTAAATTTTATTTTCAAAACGACTAACATTTTTTCAACAAGACAACCCAAGTTTTGAAAACCAAAACCCAAGGCAACCAAAATAAAAAAAATCCATATAAAAAAAAATATTTTCTCCTACAGTATAATTTTTCTTCATCCCAAAAAAAATAGATAATAAAGTTCAATCAAGTTTTTGAAATAGACCAAATTCCGAGCCATGTCGCCATAACAATATGTTCCAAGGGCTAGTGTCGGCAAAAATTTACTTTTACAAATTATTCTTGCAATTATGTATTATTACAATTAAATTACTTTTTAAAAATGAAAAAAATTTAAATAACCCCAAGCCTCAATAAAATTTAATAACTTTTAATTTTTAATTTAATTTTTTTATGAAGAAGATTTTTTTTCGTTGGCGCATATTGTAGTAAAAACTTCTGTTTTTTGTACAAAAATCACCACATGAAGTAACAAAAGAAACAAAAATCATATATCCTGTCTGGATTACAAAGTTAAAAATATAGCTGTAAAGTTTGTTTCGGTGTTCAGGACTATTGATGTGTAAAAAAAAAGGGGGGTGCTTTAATACCATGTGAGATAAGGCCATGATGGCTTTATCTCTCATTCAATAGGGAGATAAAGCCTTTTTATTTTTTTTTTATTTTAATGGGAGATAAAGCCATCATGGCCTTATCTCACATTAGCAATATTAGAAAATGGCTTTATCTCTCATTTCAGTTTTTAAGAACTTTTGCATTTTACATTGATTAATAGTTTTCTTATTTTTATAATTAAGAGGTAATAATAATAAAAAAGTAAAATTTGAAAGGGAAATTCAATACTTTTCTTATTTTTATAATTAATTAATTTTTATTCTTGTGACGCACGCAGGAAAACTTAATTCAGCGAAGCCACCTGATGCGTCCAACTGGAGGAGAAAACCCGTAAGCACGGCCGCAGGCCTCCAAGCAGAAAAACCTTAGTATATGAGGCCAGATTTCAATACTTAACTTTACTGTTTCCGGGAAAAGACATTTTTTTATTTTTGTAACGCACGCAGGGAAACTGTATTCAGGGAAGCCACCTGCCGCGTCCAACTGGAGGAGAAAACCCGTTAGCACGGCCGCAGGCCGCAACGCATAAAAACTTTAGTATGCGAAGCCAGATTGCAGTAAAATTTAAAATATATTCATAAAGGAGTGGAAAGGGGAAAAATCTTGATATCAGTTTAGTACTTTTTGACCGTATTTTGTATTATGCAAAATAAATTAAATTATGTCTATTGTATTGTTAAATATAAATTTAAGGTGTAGATTTGTGTATGGGAAACCTTTAAAGGTACTTTATATATGTTTTACGTTTGTGAATTTATATTTTTGAAAATAGTGATGCTAAAATTTTCAAACTAGAGACTATTGATTCAGATTGTCCAGTCAGACTAAAGATAGTACGAGCGATTAAAAATGTACTTTTTTGCATTTGAAAGGTACTTTCATATCTATACATTTTGATTGAAAATATATTGGAAAACACAAAAGGTACTTTTTTATTGTACTTCTACGTACTTTCTACGTTCAACTAGTATTTTCTACGCTTATGAAGCCAAAATTTTGAAATTAGGAACTATTGATTCAAGTTAAGAATGAATTTAATACGGGCGCATTTTTATAGAACTTTTTATATTTTATATGTTTTTTAACATATATCCTTTAAATTAGAGACTATTATTAAGGTGAAACTGAACATTCAAAGGCGACCAAAAAGGTGATTTTTAATAATTCTCAAGTTGCCTTTTGTATCTTTTTTTAGAATTATAAACAAGGTACTGTAATTCAATTTGAGTTTCTTTTCTAATATTTATAGTCATTTTTGCATTTCTGAAATAATAATAACCTTGGCTTAGATAGCAGATATGTCTGCTATAATTTTCCTAAATGCAATTATTTACAGAAACAATTTTTTATAAAATAAACGAAAAATTATTTAGTATTAAAAAAAAGAAATTCAGTATTCAGTAAACAGTAAGAACTTTTTTAGCGAAACGAATATTTTGCTAATAAGATTATAAAACACAAATACGATGGCGTATAATTATTTTAATTTAAATAAATAAATATTTATAAAACGTCCACTAAATAAAGCTACACAGCAAATAATAATTTCTAAACAAATAATTCAATAGCATTCATTTAAAATGACTCCCTAAATGCTCAATAATTTGTCATAAATGATTTTTAAATATCATGTAAATTTCTTGAACAATGCATGAAACATGTTTTTTTTTTGAGTGCAGTTCATTAATATGTTGATATAAACTTGATATAAATGATGACACGTTAATGTTAAAATCATTAGTGTTCACTTTATAATCACTTTTTATGTTCTTCATGTCCTTTAGAGCAGAGTGTAAAGAAATATTTAAGCAACATTTTAATTAAATCCATCTCTAAGTTCGAATTGATTTCTCATAAATGAATTGCTAGTATTTAAATTATTCATATATAACCTACTTCAAACCTCTGCATCATCAGTTATTTCGTCATCTTTGGCTCTCTGGGTTTTCCTAAGTTGTTAATAAATAGAAAAATAATGTTAAACAAAAACATATTCTATAATTGGCAAATCTTACTTAGTAGTTAAAAAATGAAATTAATTTTAATAATAAATAAAGAAGCAGCGCATATTTTGTATGTAAGATAAAAAAAACACAACATTCAATGTGGCGTATGATTATTTTTTATTTATATAAATAAATATTTATCATACGGCTACTAAATAAAGCTGCCCAGCAAATAGAACCTGGAAGTAGTGCATTTTCAAGATTCTAAAAAAATATTCCAAAATCATTCACCTGAAATAACTCCCTAAACGCGAAGTGATTTATTGTAAATGATGTGATAAATAAACTACAGGCTAAATTTCTTAAACAATTCACGAAACATGTTTTTCTTTTGAGTGCAGTTCATTAATAATATTGTATTGTATAATTGCTATAAACATATGATATTCAATTTCACGTTAATGTTAAAATAATTAGTGTTCACTTTATCATTCCTTTTCATGTTCATTAGAGCAGTCTATTGTCTAGTTCTTAGTATTGCTAGCTGTTTTAACTACTTCATCATCAGTTATGTCATCATCTTTTACTCTCTGTTTTTCCTAAGTTGTTAATAAGTAGAAAAAAAAATGTTAAACAAGAACAAATTCAATAATTGACAAATCTTATTTAGTCTTATAATGCATTTAATTAAAATTTGTCCTTATTTCCGTTATTATTATTATTTTTTGTGCGTGCTTTATTCTTAAAAGGCAACTTTTAATCTAGTTTTAGTTTTTTTTTTCTGACGACAGTAGTCTTTTTGTATGTACATGTGCCAGTTTTATCAATAGTACATACTCAACCATATTTTTGTACTAGTTTTTTAGTGCACTCTTTTCATTTCGTTCAATTTCACTTTTAATTTTTCTTCTAGATTTTATTTATACCCTTCACCATTAAGTATATATTTTCTGACATCTATAAAAACAGGAACCGATTGAGTAATATCCGTATGTATGCCAGTCTGTGTATTGATCTTAATCAAAACTTAGAAGTTTTTACATTTACCGTTCACGAATCGGCAAAGTTATAAGCAAAAATTTGTTTTTTCAAAAAATATATTTGTTTAAGTATGTCATGCTCCTCAAGCTCGTAAAAGATTTTTGGACCCAGTAGTGATATCAAATTGCAACTCGCGTAGCCTCAAAAATTATGTTTAAGAAAGACAAACATCGGCTTCGGTAGTTTACCTTTAAATTACAAACAAAAATAGTTTAATAGTCTCTGCACAACTGAGGGGATCAATATTGAATTTAAAGGGAAGGATCATCAAAATAAAGTAAATTACAAAAAAATAAAAAAATAAAATGCTTGCCTTGCAAAAAACTAGATTCATGTGCAAAAGGTATCCAAATGTGAACTATAATTTATTAAAGAAAGAGCTTTTCTTGATATGTTTAAAATAATTCTATTTCATTTTATTACAAATAGGTTCAGGTTTAAAATAAAAAATTATATCAGTTCTTTTACCAAAATTATTAATCTCGTTTTTAAATAAACTGCTGTCAATGGCTGGTATCAGCATAATAATGCTGCTTTAAAGCTCTTGAACTATTGTAGGATTATTGTTTTAGATCATTTCCATTGACCTTTGATACTTTAAATTAGGACATCCTTTGCATGGATCAAATCTCGTAATTACAATTACTCCTCCAACCACCCGATGTGTGGGTAAATACCGGGTAAATACCTTTTTTGGGAATTTATTTGGGTATTTAAACAAAAGGCATATCAAATGCAGCATATGTCATAACTGGTTGTCAATCAGCTGAAACGTAATTTCAAATAAGTCATTTGTTTTAACGTGCGTTGTTAAAAATCAAAACAGCGGATTAATTTATTAATTAAAACTTTACTAAACAGAATTAATATTATGGAGAAGATATGTTAAATATTATTAGTGAAGCTAATATTGATGAAGTGCAACAATAAAATTATATCGCGTTTATATATAGCCATGGGAAGACCTAAAAATGGAAAAATATGGAAACACCTTGCACCAAGTACAGACAACACCAAATCAGTTCTTTGCAAATATTGTGACAAGGTTTATAAACTGACAAATGTTAATAAATGGCAAAACATGTAATTAATTGCGTCAAATTTATCATTTACATTTATCTGGTCCACCATGGAATAGTAAACAATTGGCCCGTGCTAAGAATAAAAAGAATAAATGCTATAATAAATTTAAACAATCTGGTTCCCATGTTGACTATCTCAGGTACTCCGTGAGACGTGCAGTATACACATCACTCAATAAAATATGTTATGATAATTATTTATATAAAATGAAATATAATTGTAAACGTAATCCGAAATCTTTTTTTAAATTTGTTAATTCAAAGAAAAAAGTACTGGATACCCTTCTTCTATGAGATTTCAACAAGTTGAATCCACCGATGGTGCCATTATAAGCAACTTTGTCGCTGATTTTTTCTCAACAACTTATTCGGATTCAACTTATATAGATTCTGAAATTTACCGTTATAAAATAACAGCAAATAAGACGATATGTATTCCATTAATTGATATTTCTAAAATCTCTATGGAATTAGAGAATCTTAAATTTTCATTCAACTTCGGCCCTGATGAAATTCCCAGCAATATTTTAATAAATGCTGCTGAAGCTATTGCTATTCCCTTATCAATTGTCGTGGTATAGCAAAATTAAGCATTATACCTAAAATATTTGAAAAAATCATAACTGAACACATATCTTACCAAGTTTCAAATTTGATATCACCTTATCAGCATGGATTTCAAAAACGATGTTCTACTATGACAAATCTTTTAGTACTTACAACTACTATACATCGAGGACTTCTTCAACAACAACAGACTGATGTTATCTATACTGATTTTAGTAAAGCTTTCGATAAAGTCAACCACGTGCTACTCAAAACGAAGTTATGTTTAATGGGGTTTTCAGATGTTAGTATAAAAAGGAAGCAAACCGTTCGTTTTAAAAACACTCATTCTCAAAGTATTGATGTATTATCTGTACCGCAGGGTAGCCACCTTGGTCCGCTGCTTTTTTCATTGTTCATTAATGACATACCTTATGCGATTAAAAATTCCAATATTGATATTTCTGCAACTTGATGTATGCAGATGATGTTAAAGTTTTCCTCAGTTATCGTCAAGTAACGGAGCAACAACGTCTTCAGGAGGACGTTCGTTATACACATGGTGCAAGTTAAATTTGATGGAGCTTAATTTCAAAAAATTTAAATATATGCGATTTGTAAGAATGAACTCGATTCGTGCACATTATGTTATTAATGGCTATCAGTTGGAATTGGTAGATAACTTCATTGGTCTTGAAATTCTGCATGATTCATAACTCAATTTCGTTCCACACATAACCACGACTGCCAATAAAGCCAGAGGTGTACTTGGTTTTGTAAAACGCTGGGCTGAAGAGTTTAATGATTCTTACGTCACTAAAAGTTTGTACTGTGCGCTTGTAAGGCCTATTTTAGAGTATGGATCTGTAATATGGGATCCCATATATACAATACATTCTGATGCTATTGAATCCGTTCAAAAGCAGTTTCTGCTTTTTTGTCTTCATGGGTTGAACTTTAACCCGATGAATTTGCCTTCGTATTCAGCTAGACTCTCTCTTATTAAGCTGCCAACTTTGAAAAGCCATAGAACTACACTCAACATATCATTTGTTTTCGACATAATTACTGGCGAGATAGGATCTAGTTTCCTAATCAACAATATTTCGTTTAATGTACCACAACGCCCATCACGTAGTTTTACCCTTCTAGTGGTTCCATTTTCTAGAGTCAATTATTCTAATATGGACCCTTTAGTAAGAATTATTACACATTCAACAAATATTTTAAGTTTATAGATTTTTCTTTAACTTCAAATACAATTAAGAAGAAAATAATAGTCTATTTAAATTCATAATTTTTATAAATAACATTGTTTTATTTCATATCGTATTAACGTTTAATTATAACTTCATTTTTTTCCATAGACAAATATAATAAATAATAAATAAATAAATGTCTAGTTATGGTGAAACGAGAAATCTAAAAAACGAATACAGGTGAACTGACAACAACTTCATTGGAAAATTCGACTCAGTTCAGCGATGCTCTGAGCTCATCGAATTCTGTCCAAGCATCAAAATTATGCCCAAAAATGTCTAATGAGCATAAAGAGTACTAAAAGTTTTATCCACTCCAAACAGCAAAACAAATTAACTGCAGATAGTGCCGGAAAAGTATGTTTTATATCACATAATTGGAATCTCTGCAATAAAGACATACGGCAAAAGGGTACTTTCCAAAACGTTTTTACCCAATTAACCTATTTTACCGAGTATTTACCCTCTTCCCCTCCCTCTTCAATATTGATATTGAATTAAAGGGTTTAAACGTCCTAAAAAAAATATCGAAATTATGGTTCAAATTTAGTAGTTAAAGACTTGTCACCTTTAACACTCACAATATTGGTTTAAAATAAAAGAGCTTGACCATATTGTTAACTATGAAAAAGTGAAAAATTGTAGAAGGTGTCCAAAACAAAATCACGGATATTTATTTTACATCCGCCAATATGGGTACTTAATGAAAGTGTTTGATAAATAAAATACAGTTCACTATGTAAAAATGTCAATTAAAGATGGCATTGGAAATAATAAACCATAATGGAATGTATCATTACATTGAAATCTAGGCTACGCTACGATTTCGCCGTAATACCTATATACATGTTCTGGAAGGGTATAATAATATTCGGTACGGCCAAACATAGCAATCTTACTTATTTCATTTTAGAAGCAAGTGCTCACCATTTGCATTTGTGTGCTAAAGCACAAAAAGAAGAAACTGCAAATCAAGAACTTTTAATAACATCGTCCTTTTTCCCACACTCTAGATAATTTTTTTTTGTGCATTTTATTGACATTTTTTAAGTGATTTTATATTATTATTTATTCTTCTCTTTTTTAAATATTTGGTTCACAGTTTAATGTTCTACAACAGTTTTCTTGCTGCATTTTTAATGTATTTCATTCAACAACTTTTTTTAATATCATTTTCTAAAAAAGAAAAATTTCTTAAATTAAATTGTATGTGAGTTTATAAAGCAGAAAGTAGTTAATTTTAAAACTAAAAAAAAATATTTTAAAAATATTTGTAATTTATTAAAAACTTAATAATTTAAAAAAACGTATAGAAACCAGAATAATAATATGTAAATACTAGTAAAAATCTTACCAAATATAAAATATACAAATACTTAACTAGATGAAATGTTTAAATTGTTAATTTTTTACAAAGTATTTAATTTTTAGAATTTGCATATTTTGCAATATGTGGATCCATATGAAACATTTAGATAAAATGTTTAAAAATCACAAAGGCTAAAAAAAGAAATAGTAGTGTAAGTTAAGTCGAAAAAGAGCCTTAACCTATGGCACGGGTATGCGAATGGTCACTTGAGATGTGACGTGGCCTCCAAGAAAGTTTCCTCAAAAAACCATAAGACCATAAGCAGATCATTAACAGAAGTAATGTTTCAATGTTTCATTGTTTTTCTAACATGCTCTACATGTTGTTCTATCCGAATATCCCATATGGGCATTTCGTACGTGACATTTGTACTCCTATAAAGTGGAGTAATGTTTGCAAAAGTAAGAGTAACTGAAGCAAAATAAGATCTTTATGTGCCATTTAAAGAGTACTTTAAAAAAAAATTATTATATTCCAACCTCTGTTGTCTAAAATATCCAGAAAAATGTTAATATATCGTACGTGACATAAAACAGAAGTGATTTTGAGATATATATGGAAATATGAAAAAATCTGCGAAACTTGCGCGTTATTTTTTCTTTTTTTAACTTCTTACACTAAACCAAATATTTTTCATTTAAAATCCATCATACTTAATTGAAAACAATCTTTAAAAGATTTTATAATAAATTCAATTTAATATCGTTCGTGACATATCAAACGTGACAGATTTTTCTCTAATAGTATTCTTAGGTAATACAATTTATATTATTTAAAGAAAAAAAGTAAAATTCTAAATTAGGTGCTCTTGCGACTATTCAAATACGAATGACGGAAACAAATAATGTTTTTGCACTACGTACGTGACATTAAACAAAAACATCCAACGTTAATAAAAAACAAGTAAGAGCACTATATTCGGCTGTGCCGAATCTTTTATACCCACCACCAATTTTGTGTACATTTAAAGCACAATATTAATTATTTTGTTAATCGCTATAGAATAATCTCTTTATAATAAAATATGTATCACTTTCTTTGTAGAGGGTGGTTAAATTTGAAGGGCCCATGTTTAAGGTGAATCACATCTAAGCTTCAACTTTTTTCTTGTATTTCATTTGACATTTCTCAATCTCAGACTAACTCAATTTGAACCGTGGAAAGATACGCAATCGAGCAACGCTTTTAAATATTAAAGATTTTTATAAAAATGGGCGTTCAAATCAAATTTAAAATATACATTCTCTGCATTTTTCTAAAACAGGAAATTTATTAGTAAGATTTTGATTTTTAAACTTCTATAACATTTTGCTTTTAAAAGATTTTCAAACGAAATAAGTTTTGTATAATTTTAAAATTTGTTAGCCATTAGTACATGAAAATAAATTGTTTATAATGTTTAGAGATAATTTTTTTTGACTTTGGTCAAAATTTTTCTAAATTCCCATTTTTAATAGAGCATAACTTCAGGAGAACACAAGCATAAGTTGTTAGCATGCCATCTAGTAGTTGCTAGTAGAGTCATCTATCTTATCATCTTTATCTTATATTTAGCTACAGAACAATAAATGGCGCAGTGTAAGATGAATAAATGCTAATATATATGACTAATATATTTTTATAAAAATTTAAGGAAAAAAGTGTGCGTGGCACATCTATTTTCCGTTATAACGAAGATTTTGACCAAAAAGCCATATTTGCAAAATTTCAGAATCGTACATATAGTTTTGTCAGTTTTATTACGTTTTAAATTTGAAATATACACTGTGCGGTATAAATTTTCGTACATTTTTATCTATAACTCTTTTCCTAATTCATAGATTTAAGCGATTTTCAGGGAAAAATATTCTTTTGACTCGATAAATATATATTCGAAGTTTCATGACTACGTTTATGCGTCTGGACACAATTCAAAAGTGAAAGTGGGCGTTATAGCAGGCGTGTCAAAGTTGTTTTAGCTAATGAGTACAACTTAGGTGTTTCACTATAGCCGTTTATTATTCCAAAATCTTTATTAATAGAGAAATTATATGAATTTTAGGTGGGCGCAAAAGTGGGCGTGGCACCTTAATTTTTTGGCATAGTAGTGAAATTTCCTAGGGGGATAGACGTAGCAAAATTTATCATCATACCTCTAATTTTAGCGGTTTTATGAGCTTTTAAATTTCATTAACGGTAGATAACGTGAAAAGTAGGCGTTATAGTAGGCGTGTCAAAATTATTTTTGCGAATGAGTACAACTGAGGTGTTTCAATATAGGCCTTTATTATTCCAAAATCTTTATTAATAGAGAAATTATATGAATTTTAGTTACAACGTTATATGGGAGGTGGGCGTAAAAGTGGGCGTGGCACCTTAATTTTTTGGCATAGTAGTGAAATTTCCTAGGGGGATAGACGTAGCAAAATTTATCATCATACCTCTAATTTTAGCGGTTTTATGAGCTTTTAAATTTCATTGACGGTAGATAACGTGAAAAGTGGGCGTTATAGTAGGCGTGTCAAAGTTATTTTTGCGAATGAGTACAACTGAGGTGTTTCAATATAGGCCTTTATTATTCCAAAATCTTTATTAATAGAGAAATTATATGAATTTTAGTTACAACGTTATATGGGAGGTGGGCGTAAAAGTGGGCGTGGCACATTGATTTGCCGTTACAAAAAAGCGTGTCACCAAAAAGTAAAGTGTGCAAAATTTCAGAGTCGTACATCCAATTTTGTTGCTTTTATGACGTTTTAGTTTTTAAATATACCGAAAAATACACTGTGCGGTATAAATTTTCGTACATTTTGCCGATTTAGCCCATTTTCAATACCAAACAAACCTTGTCTATAAGAAAGATTCTGGCAAAATTTGAGCCCCCTAGCTTTTTCGGTGCGACCTCTATCGTGCTTTCAACAGACGGACAGACGGACAGACATAGCTAGATCGTCATAAAATCAAACCCCGATTCAGAATATATATACTTTATGGGGTCTAAAATGGATATTTCGATGTCTTACAAACGGAATGACAAAATGAATATACCCCCACCATTTTTTTGGTGGCGGGTAAAAAAATGTCGCTAATTGGAGTCTATATTTTCTTTTTTCTTATGGATCTTGTTAATTTGTGTTGTTACCTTAATTTTAAAGCATATTTACAATTACAATTTATTTTTACAATTAGTCGCTAAGCAGAATAGTTGATTGCAATTCTCTAAAATAAGTCAAAGAGATAATCAGATTAAACTCTTATTATTGCTATTAAAATAATTTAATAAGCTCTTTGTACCTGCGCATAATAAAATTTGAGTATTTTTTTTCAGTAAACTAAAAACTTTCAATAATTTTTATTTTTACAGTCGTGATTGACATATTCATAGAAACGTCCATATGAGATACATATATGAGTACTCAACTGTCTTGATAATTAATTAGCTTTCTGTTAATAAAGAAATCGGAGCTTCATCATCACTTCTTTTAAACTTCCGTAATTGTTTCATTTAGCTAAAAAAACAGTTTTTTAATCAGGTTGAGGGTAAAATTTTCTTTTTCCTCGCATGTCATAGAAACCCAATTCAATTGTTTCATCCCATATTTCCTATTCTACAGTGAGGCAGATAACGCCCTCATATCTTGTTGAGATAATAATTAAGATTTGATGTGGAATTGTTTGTTTTCTCACTAGCAATTCACGACTTGTCATCAATCTGCTTTAAGACTGCTTCTTTTTAAGCATAGAAACATTATTATCGCAAAAAAACACAAAAATGTATCATTTTTATGTTATACGACATTTCTAATGATTTGTTTAAGACTTAAACATGACACCTAAAGAAATGGGTAAAATCGACTAAACTGAAAAAAACATTATACATACATACATTCCAATGCAGATAGAGGTCATGGATCTGCTATTCTGGTGGTTGCGGCTTTAATTACCGCAAGAGACTCTGAACTGGTCTACTTCTCCTTCTCTTCTTTTCTGACCCAAGTGAGCTGCCCAACAGCTGCCTGTTTTACCTACCTACCTAAACGTCGTGGACCAAAATATTATAGCCCCTAAAAACAAGAGAATTTAGTACTTAATAAAATTTATATATTTTTTGAGCTAAAAAATTATTTTTTTGAAAACTTTTTAAAATCGAAAAAGTTTTAAAAATTGATTTCTACATTTTAATCTCTTAAATTTGTCTTCTTTTATTACTTAATACTAGTACAGGCTTAGTACTTAATTTTAGTGTAGGAGTCGCAAAGACTCCTTATTCGCAATCCCTGTATTAAACTTATAACTGATATTTTATTAAGTTAATCAACTGTTCATCTCAGTGCCATTTTCTCTCACTAACTATACCATCGCCATTTTAACTATTAAACACATAATAAAAAAACACGTAATAAAATTTCTCTTCTCCGTGTGTAGCAAAACAATCATCAGACGAAGAATGCACAAGTACTTCTCCAGATTCATATCACCTCAATAATAGACACTAATAGACGGTAAATGAATCCGTTAAATCTTAAAGTCAAAGAACAATACTATATGTCACGTTGTTCTGAATAAGGAAATATATGCTCTGATTTATTGAATGCTAATATCCTTTTTATACCCGCCACCAAAAAAATGGTGGGGGTATATTCATTTTGTCATTCCGTTTGTAACACATCGAAATATCCATTTTAGACCCCATAAAGTATATATATTCTGAATCAGGGTTTGATTTGATGACGATCTAGCTATGTCCGTCCGTCTGTCCGTCTGTCCTCTGTCCGTCTGTTGAAAGCACGATAGAGGTCGCACCGAAAAAGCTAGGAGGCTTAAATTTTGCCAGAATCTTTCTTATAGACAAGGATTGTTTGGTATTGAAAATGGGCTATATCGGAATGTTAGGAAGTGAGTTATAGCTCGGAATGCAAGAGTAGGTCGAAAAAACCGTGTCCTACGAACATCGAATAAAATGGTATTGTGTCCAAACGGATTAACGGACAGTCATGAAACTTGGAACATATATTTCTCGAGTCGAAGCAATATTTCTCACCAAAAATTACCTAAATCTAATCATTAGGAAAGGAGTTAACGATCAAAATGTACGAAAATTTATACCGCACAGTGTATTTTTCGGTATATTTAAAAACAAAAACGTCATAAAAGCAACAAAATTGGATGTGCGACTCTGAAATTTTGCACACTTTGCTTTTTGGTGAAAGGCTTTTTTTAACGGAAAATCAATGTGCCACGCCCACTTTTACGCCCACCTCCCATATAACGTTTTACCTAAAATTGATATAATTTCTCTATTAATAAAGATTTTGGAATTATAAAGGGCTATATTGAAACATCTAAAATGTGCTCATTCGCAAAAATAACTTTGACACGCCTACTATAACGCCCACTTTTAACGTTATCTACCGTTAATAAAATTTAAAAGCTCATAAAACCGCCAAAATTAGAGGTATGATGATCAAATTTGCTACGTATATCCCCCAAGGCAATGTCATTATTGTGCCAAAAAATTAAGGTGCCACGCCCACTTTTACGCCCACCTCCCATATAACGTTTTACCTAAAATTCATATAATTTCTCTATTAATAAAGATTTTGGAATAATAAAGGGCTATATTGAAACACCTAAGTTGTACTCATTAGCAAAAACAACTTTGACACGCCTACTATAACGCCCACTTTTCACGTTATCTACCGTTAATGAAATGTTAAAGCTCATAAAACAGACAAAATTAGAGGTATGATGAGGAAATTTGCTACATATATCCTTCTAATCAATGTAGTTGTTGTGCCAAAAAGTTTAGGTGACACGCCCACTATAACGCCTACCTCCCATATTACGGGTTTTCTTAAATTCATGTAATTTCTTTATTGACAAAGTTTTTGGGAAAATAAAGGACTATATTGAAATATCTAAGTTGTATTTATTAGCAGAAACTTTATTGACACGCCTACTTTAACGCCCACTTTCATTGAAAGACTACATTTACAAAAGCATTTTAGTAGCATATCGAAGTTATAAAGGGTGGTTAAATTTTACGGGCTGATGATGGATTTAAATAAAAAACAAATTATTTAGGAAATTATTATTATTTCTTTTTGTAGTGATAATATTTGTACGGTTCAATTATGTATTTAACAAAATATCGGCCAAATGGCCCCCCCCCATCCTTGGCGCCACTCCTCTATCTGATGGTCCAAATTTTCAATGACAATGTTGATGCTCAATTGTTGGGCACGATGATGAGTCGAGGTTGACTGCTCTTTTGCCACACTATCGCAAAAAACAGCAATGCTTCCCATTCAACGAAATAAGAAGGCATTCACAGATTTTCTAACATTTTGTACAGACCTGTTTTGCAGAAATTTAAATATTTTTTACAATTTTCCCGATTGTGGATGAATTTTAATGATTATGTTGATCAAAAGAATAACGAAGTGCACAAAATGCATTTTGATTTGAACGCCCATTTTCATAAAAAACCTAAATAACTTTAAAGCGTTGCTCATTTGCGTATCTTTCCACGGATCAAATTGAGTAAGTTTGAGATTGAGAAATGTCAAATGAAATGCAGAAAACAAATTTTAAGACTAGCTGTAGTTCACCTTCAACATGGGCCCTTAAAATTTAACCACCCTATACAAAGAAAGTGATACATATTTTATTATAAAAAGATTAATCCATAATGAGTAACAAAATAATAAATATTGTACTTTAAATGTACACAAAATTGGTGGTGGGTATAAAAGATTCGGCACAGCCGAATATAGTGCTCTTACTTGTTAATGTACCATCTCGTTTTACATGCTATTTTTATCTGTTAAAGTTTTCAGAACAAATTATATCAACCCTGATCCGTTTTTAAGAACTTGTACTGCGTTTAATAAACTTTATTGATTTATCTTGAAATGGTAATATTACAACATCAAAAATAATTTTCTTTTTGAATACCTAAAGTTATGTACGTAATATGTACTTTTTACAAGTCTTTAAGGATTTGGAGTCCATTAACTTCATTAAATAAATAAATCAATCAGTTTAAAAAAGTGTGACAAGTCTACTTTTATTTATTTAATTTTACATGTTGGTCTATCGTTCGTTTACTGTAAGTTTGAAATGTTTATAATTTGTTTTTATTTTTTTTTTTATTAGAAGTAGTCTAATATTTTAATTGAACTTTTTATTTATAAAAAAGGTTAGTAATCAATCTTTTATTTAAAAATTCTATCTATCATAGATGTAAGATATATTTTTTCTTTAATTAAAAAAAAAAAGAAGTTATATTTTATAACAAATTTTGTTTTTAATACTTTTAAAAATTTAATAACAAAATAAATTGTATTTAAAAAATATTTTCTATTTTCCCCCGTACTTTACTTAAAAATAAACAAGTAATTACCTCTTATGTCTTGTAGTATTTAGTATAAATCATTATTTGCAAAAAATAGAGTAAAATGCGCAACCTAAAAGACTTCGTATATGACTGGCTTTTCCAATCATATTAAATTCAAAATCAATGTTCTTGAAACCATTTATAAATTAAATCAACAATAAAATGTCATGTTATATTAATGCTTCAAATGGCAAATAAGAGAAGCTAAAATTGAATCGACGAAGAAAATAGTTGCGGTTTTTTGTGTACAAACTCATTCTCTCTTCTGCTTTCATTGTACTTTGAAGATTTCGTGATTGAGAAAGTGTTGCCGTTTTCAATATAATTTATAATTTATTAATTGAAAATTTAAAGAAAAAATACTTTCTGTTCATAAGTCTTTATATATCAGGCAAAATGTTTGAATGTTATAAAGATGCAGATTAATAATAATAAACAAATAAATATATATAAACGGTCAAGAATGATGAAATTATTTGAACCAAGGTGGGTATTAAGATGTGCATGTCACCTTAATTTTCTGGCATTGTAATAATTTTATTCAGAAATATAAATTTGGGAAATTTTATCGTCATACATCTAATCCTATCGCTTGGATGAGATTTTAAATTTCATTTATGGTAAGAAGTTGGCATTAAAGACGACATGTCAAAGTAATGTCTGCTATTAAGTTCAGCTTAGATATTGTCCTTACGAATTTTTTCCTTATGCATTTAAGAAATAGCATTATAAGAAATATGAGCATTAAAGTAGATGTATTACCTTCATTTTTCGTTATTACAATGATATTGAAAGAGAAGCTATTTTTACGAAATTTGAGAAGCTTACATCTGATTCTATAGATTATTTAAAGCTTTTAATTTAAAAAAAAATTAAATATACACAGTTTCCGCAAAAATTTTTGTATGTTCTGACCTGAAACTCCCTTTGTAATATTTTTTACTCAAAAAAATACAAATTGTAAAATTTTATCACTCTAAATCATTGGTTTTGGACGCAATTGCAAAATACGAGCTCCATCGTGCTCTGAACAGAGGGATAAACAGACGGGCAGAGCTTAATGAATATATCGATGAGTAACAAATGGAATTATTAACTAAATATACCTCCATAGCAAATTTTATGGTGATGGGTAATAAAAAAATAATTTATAAAAATCAAATTTTAAAACAAGTTTATTCAAAGTTTTCAACATATACATATGTAATTATTTAAAAATATTAAAAAGAGCAAAATATGCTAGAGGCTATTAAAAATAAAATTTCAGTAATCTTTATTATTACGAGGTGGTCCAACCATGATGCACGATATCAGTTGTGAGTCAAACTTTGTCCAAATTAATTTGACATTTTCATGTTTCAGTATTTGACAAATTCAACCATGGAGAGGTACACAATTGAGCAAGGCGTTAAGATTGTTGGCGCCTTTTGCGAAATGTATTACGTGATTTTTTTGGTTAGCATAATCGACAAAATGTGTCCTCAATCGGTATAATTGTGAGCAATTTTTTGCAAACCAAGTCTGTAGGAAATTCGAAAACACCTGTGCAGTTTTGTCTAATTTATTCTGCATAACACATTGCTGATGTTCGCAATAATGTGGCAAAAGAGCAGTTAACCTCAGCTAACAACAGCCAACAACACACTGATGTAAATTTTGAATAAAGATTTGAATTAGCAAGCTTACAGTCAAGGCATATTTATTCATCAGGTAATCGCAGTTAAAAAAAAAGTTTTCGTTTAATTTTTTTTTATATGAAGTTTGGCATTTGAAATAAATGAGAGTAGAGAGAAAACTGTTTTTTATTTAGAGACTTTGATAGCTGAAATTTAAAATAAGTAAAGAAAAAAATTATCTGCTGAATAAAGACTAATTGATGAATAAATATGCCTTGCTAACAAGGTTATATTGACTCAAGGCTTGAAGCCTACTGACCATTTCAATCATCGCCAATACCCTGAATGATTGGTTTAAAAGACAGAAGTAATTGGTAGCTTTACAATGAAACTATCTTCAGCAACGAGGCATACTTTTGCCTCATTGCATTCGTTAACAAGCAGAATTTCCGCATTTGAGCATATTAAAATCCACGAGTAAGTATGAAAAAGCATCCACAACGAGTGACTGTTTGGTGCATTTTATAGGCTAGCGGCGTTATCGGTCCATACTTCAATATCTCCAGAAGATAACAGGCTTCTTATGGCCAGAAATTAAGGTTATGGACCAGGACGACATGAGATCCCAACAGGATGGTGCCACATAGCCAACGAAAATATGTCTCTTTTGCGAGAGAAATTCAATAGTTTGGATTTGACTCCGTAAGACTTCTTTCTTTGAGGATATTTCAAAGAAAAAGTAAACGTCAATAAGCTAAGAACAATTCAGAATTTAAAGAATCAGATAATTCGGTACAATAGTGACATTGAACCTTTTTTTAATGTCTTAGTGTTATTGAAAATTTGGATCATCTGATAAAGAGTATGTCACCAAGGGGTTAGTGAGCATTTGGCCTATATATAATTTTACACATATTTTTCATGGATCTTTCTATCATAATAAAAAGTATTAAGATATTTCTGTGAAAAGTTTTTGTTTTATTTTCAATTTTTATCATATGTTTTGCTTTAACTATCCTGTAATATTTTCCCAACGTTGATTTCCACAATATTCATTTGCGATTGCATAAAGAAAATATAGTTTATTACTTCGTCCAAATGTAGGTAGAAATCATAAAACTATAGACCTGCAAATTCGTATGCATCATCAATATTTTAAATAAGCTTTAGATTTTTTTTATTTTTTTTTTTTTTAACGTTAAATGAAATGGTTGCCATTGTGTGTGTTTAAGAGTGTAATAAGCACATTAAAGCAAAGTTTTGCAATGTATATTTAAGATTCTACACAAACTAAAATTGCAATTTTGTTTATACTCTTAAAAAATTTTGTATTTAAAAAAAATAAATTTTAAAGTATCCGTAAAGATTAATTGAAAAAAAACTTTTTTTAAATCAAAGAATAACTTAAATAATTTTTAACTTCGACAACACTGTATTGTAGGCAATTTGTTGTGGCAGTACAGAGCACTATCAGTCGTAGAAGCACACAGCTTTTTAATAGTAGTTAAACCTGCACTTAACTTTATAATTCAGTGGCAATAACAACAGCAACATTATTTTTAGCTGTTATACTACATGGAATCCTATTTATACTTGTTACTTATTTATTATGTATGTATGTATGTATGTATGTATGTATGTATATGTATCACATAAATGTATATCTATGTACTGAAGTTAGTGCTAAGAAGGGGCGGTTTATAGAAAAAAAATTATGTGCTCAAGTGTAAATCGAATGTTTCCGCAATTTATTTATTTTTCTAGCCAATTGACTAGAAACTCAATCAACTTGCATGTGTACGACAGGCAATTCTACATTAGTTACATCAACATGAACACTACACTAAATGAAAGAATACAAGTGCAAGTTCTTTATGTTCTCTTTATTTTTCTGCAAATAGACACACACACACATATATAAACATACATACATACAGTCAATTATTTAATATATATTTATACAAAAAATAAGCGTACATACGTATGCAGGCATAACGGTTGAATGGTTAAACAAAAGCATCAATGGAAGAGGCATTATTAAAATAGGACATAAAATACACAAAAGAATATATAGAGATCTCCGTAAAAGCACATCACAGAGTCATTGATTTCTCAAGCAGTTTTGAAACCTTAAGAGTTTTTTATCTCAAATAGTGAATTTGGCAAATAATATAAAATTAATTCAAAATTGTTTTTAAAACAAGTTTTCTAGGAAAACAAATGTTAAAAATAATAAATAAAACAAAAATAACGAAGTTTTCTAAATACATATGTGCCTAGTTTATGTCATATGGTCGGGCTCGAAAGCGTTCTGGATAATCGATTTTTCTGGACTTTTATATTTTATATTTACAAGATATCATATAAATTTTTAATTATTGAATATTAAATTACAAATTCCTAAAAATGTTCCACTAGTTCAATGTAAATTAAATTGTTCATGTCTTTTAATTCATATGTAAGTGGAAGAGGAAGCATGAAAAATGGTCAAACGGGATCAAATCGCAGCTTCTTGGCTGCCATTACATTTAAAAATCTTAAAAACACCCTATACTAACAAACAATTTTCAATAATATTTTAATATATATAAAAAATTTAGAAATAAATTTTAAGTAAACAGAAATAACCCATTTAGACATACGGGATACAGTAACGGGTAACAGCCAGTAATTCAAATGTTGAAATACTACAAAGATTACAATCAAAGACTCTACGGATGATTGTAAATGCTTAATGGTTTGTATCTAATAATACAATTCATACCGATCTATATATGTACCCCGTGAGTTATAGAAGAAATAAGAAGATATACAGAAAACTATCTGGAAAGGCTAAGCTATCATATCCACCCTCTAGCAGTAGCGCTTCTTGGTGATACTGCGGAAGTCAGAAGACTCAAAAGACACCACATACTAGACTTACCATACAAGAGTTAATTGTATATATGTAAGATAAAAATTCCTATTATAACTATATCGATAAGTTTTTTCTAATGAGTATTTTGTTGTTCTCATTGGAGTTCAGCATGTAATGTGATTATTGTTAATTTTATCCAATTAACTTATTGACTTTAAACAGAATTTGTTGTAGAATATTTTTTTTTTTTTTATTCATAATTCACAAATACAAAATTACCGAAATTAAAAAGTATATTATTAGAAGTTCTCTACTTATTTAATTTTTTTTTTATTTAATATTTATTTTAATTCATAATTTTTCCCCAAAAATTTTAAAATTGTCAAAATGCTATGTATTTACACAAATGCACATGTTTAGCTTTTAGTTACTTGCTTAAATGTATTTTAAACACCAGCAAATTTTTTTCAAAATAAATACTTCAAAATATAAAATTTTTAATGAAAACCCCCATATATCTCTAAGATGTTTACAGCAATTCAATCTACATTCAGAACCATTGTTAATCTAAGATAAGAGAAGGTGAAAATGTTTATATCACACATAATTTCAAACTCGCTCTAAGTTATAGAAAAAAAATCGTTTCAATTCCATTAAACCTTGTCCCAGAATATGTGACAATCATTCTTATTACAATTTTTAAATAAAAATATTATCCTGCTGATCAAAATTAACTTTGTGCGCTTGACATCCCTTAAATTATTTATCACAACAATTTTTACATAATTATTGCTAATGCAGGCTGGCAGATTTTTCTTTTTATTTGTTTTCTTCCGATAAATTTGTACATACGCTGACTCCGTCATTTACTTACTTATTACGTGTCAAGAAAATTTCAACATCTATTAAGTCAAACTATAAAAAATGTATTAGCAAAATGGAATGGAAGTTTAAGAAAAGAAATATTCTATTGAAATTGCACGACTCGAAAGAAGTAAAAAAAAATATAGTATGCGACAGAAGACTTGTTAGCAAAGGAAACGCATGAATCAACAATCAGTTATTTGTAATGGAATGAACACAATATGAATTTGAACATTGAAATGTGGCTTTTTCATACATTCACCTCACATCCATCTGAAAGCAAGACAAGTAAAATAAGTAGAATCAATTAATTTTAGTTGCCACTAAAGAGAGACTGAACGACAGATGGAATGTCCATAGAAATTTTTTATATGGGTGGAAATTTACTAAACAGTGGGAACATTTTTATTTTTAATTTTAACGAGAATTTTTTAAATTCTTTTTTTACAAAAAATGGTTTCATTTTGTATAAATTCTTGCATAAAATAAGGTTTTATTATTTACTTAATATGAGTTTTACTAGACTTCATTCAAAAGCGTTAAGTAATGTAGGCGTCAGAAATCAAAAATCTTTAAAACTAATAATTAAGGTTAAGTTAAACAATACACGGCAAAAGCATTTGATTTTATTATTTAACATAAAAAAATACTAAACAAATTCTCTTGTTTTAAAATATAATTTTTCATTTGTATAAATAAAATCAAGGCATTTTAATTCGTCAGGTAATTGCAGTTCGGAGAGAATTTTTGTTTATATTTTTTATATATGAAGTTTGACATTTGAAACTAATGAGAGAGGAGAGAAAATTGTTTTTTATCTATAGACTTTGACAGCTGAAATTTTAAATAAGTAAAGAAAAAAAAATAATCAGCTGACGAAACAAGACTACCTGATGAATAGATGTGCCTTGAAATAAAATATTCATATTAAAATATAAACATATTTTCTTTAATAAAAATCTTGTTAATTTTTAATAAATCAAACAAGAACATTTCGTTATACAAAATAAGTAGGCAGCGCTCTGTCAAACAATTCATTAACTTCTCTGTTGTTTTTACAATCCAAGCAATCGCTTTGAATTGACGTTTTGCTATAATTTCTTTTTGTTATAAAAACAAAGTGCATGTAAAATTTTCACTTAAACAATCATTCGAATTCTAGAAACAGTACATTCATTTCTAGTCGACTGAGTAACATTTAAACAATATAATTTTGTTCTTAACTCATCGTAAATTTCTATTAAAATATAACACAACAACAAAATTAAATGTAGTTGTTATCAGGGTACACTTATACAAGGTGGCGGTGTCAGCCCAGCTGACTATTTTTTTGTGTTCTGGAGTATGTAAAATTACATATTTAAAGAAATTATTTCAACTCCGGAAACTGTCAAACTCCATATATAAAAAAAGAGAGACAAAAATTGCTCTCCTTTACGCTATCACCTTATGTATTTACACCATGGTTGTTATGGTTTGTTTCTTATTTTAAGGTTTACATTTAAATCTTTGCCATCTCTTTTATTTGCATTGTGTTACTTTTTATTGCGTTTAACCTTTTTGTAGTTATTCATTAATACACAGAAAAGAATAAATATGAATTTCAATTACGAAATTAATAATATTAATTACAATTTTATTTGATTTTACTCCAATCATCAAAATGATACTATTAATGAAATGAAAATTAATATTTTTAATTGAAAATATATTGCGAAAAACATCAATTAAAACAATATTAAAATATTAATTAAAATTCCTAGAATTCTTAAAAATATTTTTAATTAATTTAATCACGCCCATAATTGAAAGTTGGGATTAATTCAAATAAAGCATTTGTTCCATCAATAGTATAAATGATTGAACCTGTTTGAAATAACAGATTCCGGAAGGAAAATAGACATATCTTTTATATATTTTTTTTTTAATTTACTTATGTCAATAAATACATATAACTATTTTTAATTATATATCAAATATTATAAGTAAACGAATAATATAAAGCACTAGCCAATCCCGGCGCGCGTTGCTACGCCCCTTCATGAATTTTAATCGCATTCTAAATTTTAATCGAATATCAAGTGCAAGGCTAAAAACTATAACTTTTTCTTTATGAGCGTGGCACTGCCCACTTTTCTAATTACGGAACTGTATAGTCATGACAGCTCAATAAGTGTGCAAAGTTTCAGAAAAATCGGTCCAGTGTAAGTACCTTAAAATGATACCTTTTTTTATGGGCGTGGCATTGCCCACTTTCCTAAATACGAAACTGTATAGTCATGACAACTCAATATGTGTGCAAAGTTTCAGGAAAATCGGGCCAATGCAAGTACCTCAAAATGATACATTTTTTTTAATGGGCGTGGCACTGCCCACTTTTCTAATGACGAAAGTGTAAAGTCATGACAGCTCGGCATGTTTGCAAAGTTTCAGAAAATTCGGTCCAGTGCAAGTAGCTAAAACTGATAACTAATTTTTTATGGGCATAGCCCCGCCCACTTTTCTAATCATAAAATTATATGGTTATGACAGCTTAGTATGTGTGCAAAGTTTCAGAAAAATCGGTCCAGTGCAAGTACCTCAAAATTAAAACTTTTTTAGGGGCGTGGCCCCGCCCACTTTTCTTATCACAAAATTATTTAGTCATGACAGCTCGATATGTGTTCAAAATTTCAGAAAAATCGGTCAAGTGCAAGTAGCTAAAACTGATAACTAATTTTTATGGGCGTGGCCCCGCCCACTTTTTTCCATCCATAAACACTCCCTGGTATGTGTACAACAACTTGCCAAAGTTTGAGTCCGATCGGTTTTACAGTTTCGGAGTCTATAGCTAACACACACACACACACACACACACACAGAGTTTCACTTTTATATATATAGATAAGAATACATCCATTATTACATATTTAGTAACTGGTGGCATTATCAAACGTCATATTTTCAAAAGTAAGTAAGTAAAGAAATTCTACCCTTTAAAAATCTCATATATTTTTACCACCTTTTATACATCAGGACATTTATACAGAGGAACCCACTATCAAAATTTAATACCTCTAACTTTTTTCGTTTGGGCTATGTGATAATAAATCAGTAAGTGAGTCATGTAACTGTTTTACATGTATGATTATAAGTTAAAAATATTTTGACCAAAATTTTGTTGATATCTTTTTACATTTAAAATTCTCCATTAATCCCAATTTAGCAAAAAAAAAAACGTTTTAGAAGTTATTTCGTAAAGTAAAAGAGGTTTCCATTACTTAAATTTACTAAATTTTCTCCAATAAGTGTGATCTATCCCACCGTGTCAATATTGTTTGCTTATAATATGTACGCTGCGATTAATTAGTAAAACTGACAACTCTTCAGAATTAATTTCATATAATTTTCCTTATTTTTATCACACCCCTTCTCATTACTAACAGCAGCACCATAAACACTCTAGCAGAGTACGTTTGTGTGTAAACGCACTGTAGAGTCTAACACCCCTTTATCTGGTAATAAATTGACAATGCGAAACAAAGAAACAAATTCAACTGAAATTAAAATAAAATTCTTTAGATAATACTACATACCTACTATTGCCGCTGCTGAGTAAGTAAAAGTTGAAGACTTGGAATGGGATTTATTTCCGTTTATTGTTGTACATATTGCTTTTAACTGACGCACTATTTTACTGGAGGAGTTCCTGTCATTGTTGTAGCCTCTAGGGAAATTCATATTAAATGCATGCTTAAGTTTTCCCCAGCGATTTAAGTACTTATACTTTTGGTTGCTAACTTCAACTGCTTCTGCTGATCCTTCTACTTCTACTGCTTCTCATTAAACAAACAGACGAAGATACCTTTTGTTTTAACTTAAACGCCTGGTCATGCTCTTCATATTACTCAAATACATACTAAAAACGTTTTCTATCTATTTTACGCACTGCAAGAAAAAGTTTTTGCTACATTTTTTTAGTTTTGTTTGTTTTTACTTCTTTCAACTTTTATTTCAAAGTGTTCCAAAAGGAAATCTTTATTTTGTAGCAGCTAAATAAAAAAGAAAGGAAAAAGTGTTAGAAAACTATAAAAGCAAGAAATAAACTTTGTTTTATCGTTAAGAAAACCACAAGAAGTTTAAACATGCTTTGTGAATTGGAGTTCATCTCTGTTACCAATGTCCGTTTATATTGAACTTCCTTCTTTATCATCCTTTTTTTTTGGATTTTGTTTGTTCTTTGCTTTTTTCTTATTTTAAAAATGTGAAAACCACTTTGAGCTAAACTTTATTTTCATCGATATGTGGGTGTGTATTGGTGATGATATATTTTTTTTCGAAAACCACTGTCAGCGTATTGAAACCCCTATTTATCTCTACAATTTTATTCTTTTACTTTGAAGAACACTCTACATTAAGTAACAGTATAGATAAATTGATTTAAAGTAAATCTATACTTATAGGCCACATGTTCAGTGAGATAATGAAGGCATACTACGGAAAATTAATTTCCTAACATTAGCCGAATGCAAATGCTCTAGATTACGCTTGGGGTTGAGGGTATACTTTTTATGAAAATATATTAATTGTTTGTTTTGTGGCTTTCAAAACTTTTACTTATCAAAAAAAAAATTAATTTTAAAAAACTCCTCCCTCTCCTGGACTTGCGCTTGACAGGGTGATATTCTTTTCCAAAACCAGGTATCTTCAGCAGCACTATTTTGATCAGGACGACAAGTGATGTATATAAATACTCTATATAACTGACTAAAAGTTAAGTTATTTTTTTTTTAATAATAGGGGTATTCGTTTGATCTACTTAATGCCAGCTATTCCTCTTAAACTTTAAATCTATTTTTGAATTTTTGCATATAGTTATGATTTTTCACTTATTTGTATCATCATTTTTAAAACTTGATTACAAAGTCACCTGAATTACAGGGTGAGTTTAAGAATTCCTTGTGATAATTAGTTTAAACGACATTTACCAACCCATATTTTGCTATATTTTTTTATTTTAATTCAATTTTAGCTTTCTTCTTAAGATGGCGGTGAAAGCTTTTTTGCATGTAGAGTTGCATTTTAACATGTTAATTAATGTACTTAAGGGATGCATCCAAAACAAAGTATTTTACAATTTTATGTTTTGCAATTTTGCAGAGATACACTTTTTGGAATTTTTTATTTATTTATTCCTTTTTTTTAAACGCAGCTTCTTGTACATAATACAATATATTTTTTATGTATTTTGTATTTATTTAAGAATTTTTCTGATGGTCCTGGAGTAGCAAATGTTCCTAAAGTAGACCTTAAAAAATATATTACTTTTCTTATCAATTGCAATAAAATAGCTAAACATATGACTGGTGTAACATCGTCTTTTAAAAGGTTTAAAATTATTACAATAAACAATACATGACATTATGAATTCGCCATTTAAATTGTGCTCTTTTATTTATATTTTTTTTTGTTTTTGTTCGGCAAAATAAGTGTTGAAAATGGTTAAGAAGTTTCAAGATCATTTTTTTTTTCATTTTTATATTTCATCTTTATTTACATTTAGTTATTTAGTATTTACATTTTCGAGATTTTATATAATAAAATATATTACAACGAATTATAATTAGTAATCACAGATCTTGACATTGTTTGATATATGTAACATTATTTAAAAGAAAAATAGGAAAAAAAAAACTTTACATGAGAGTAAAAAAATTCAAGTATTATTAGAAAATATGCATGTATACAAAAGTGATTATCCTGCGATAACACACATGTACACATTTTTGCCAATTTTGTGAATTTTGTTTTAGAGCTCTATTTAAGCCGAAAGCATTATCTTATTTGACGATGAGAAGAATTTTACATAGTTTCGTACTATTTGTTGTTAAGCTTTGCTATGAAGTCGATAATTCGCCCATAGCCAGTTTCAAAAGTTGAGTTGAGTACCTCCAATGTTTGTTGTTAATGATTTTAAAAATGTAACTTCTGTTAAACTTAAAAAAAATATGTAAAAAGTATCGTTATATCAACAATAAAAACGTCTCTGATATCAATATAAATATCACTAAACGTTGAAGTTTCTCTAACATATAGGTAAGGTATTGGGTGCATCTGTAATGCGATCCGTTAAGTCATGCATTATTTGATATATTTTTTAGCTAAAGGATTTATTTTATTAGGCACATTTTAATGTTATAGGATAAAATGTATTAAATGTTATCTAACAAAATAAAAAAAATTAAATAAAAATTTAAAATATTTATATTTGCTGCTGCTAAGGAACCTTGACTAAAATTTTCAAACTACACGGATTTCTAAGACGTCTAGCCATAATAGTTCACATTTTTTAATCTGGCATTCTTGTAATTGTTTAACACGTAACAAGTACTATGAAACTAAAAATGACATACATAAATACAAGCGAATAAAAACTTTCGAAATAGATAAGCCCAAATTTGATAAGAAATGAGTGACTAACTTTCTTTGTTCTAGGTTTCCTTTTGACATCGTTTAATAGGCTAAAAATGTCATTCGTTGGTAATTGCACCACTAAAGAATGACTGCAGAGATTTCTGTAATTTTTTTAAATATGGAAAACCTAATTTTATGATATATTTCAGGTACTATAAATGTTACAAATTTTAAATTTGATATAACATTTTAATAAAATTCTCTTCAATAAATGTGGATAGGATCGAATAGTGGGAAAATATATTTAATTGCAGATCAGCAAAAATATAATTGTTATAGTCTTTAAGTTATGTTCAATTGGATGTCATATCAGTTTACATTATTGGCCGAAAATCGATAAGATCAGATCATAGATATTTTGGTGTTTTTTTAAATGCTAATCGCTATTAGTTTAACGCTATTGGTTAACAAATTCCTATTTATAAATGGATGGGGAAGTGAAACCCTTATACGTAAAATCTATATCTCCTAATGAATGCAATGAAAAAAATTTTTTGGAAATTTGATTAATACACTTTTAATAAGTCTTTGATGATTTTTATGCATACGGCAATTAAGTAAGTATGTGTATGCTACTATGTATTTATATAACGGGTATTCTATTTATACTTAAAGAACTGTAAAACTAGCTCTCATACAAATAAAGTACGTTAGACCTTTTTTTAGTATATTTTAACAAATCACCATGCAAAAACAAACATCATAACAACGTTTACAAATCGTGAAAATTTATTTCCAACCTTTGCGCTCTGTTAGCGAAACTTATGAACCCCTTCGTCACTTACGATGCGCGTAATCGTCCATCTAATAATATTCATCCCAAATGAGCCCAACCGTGCGCACCGAAGAAGCCAACGCTGCTGAGCCGTGAGCGTTAAAGAGGCTTTCAGAAAAAAATGCGTTATCGTACATTCCGTTGATTAGAATTATTTATTTTCTCGGCAAAAAATCTGGAAGTTATAAACAGTGAATTTCATTTATGAGACTTAAAAGTCAATACTGAAAGAGTCAGTTCAAATACCAAAATAATTTCTCACAAACAATGTGTTTCAAAATGAGTTCAATATTATACAAAATATCTTAACAGTTTATGTAAAGAAATATCATTTTCTCACGAAACATCGGTATCTTTTTACCAAATATGCATTAGTTCTAAAGTACAGTCTAATTTGAATGTACTAAATAAAATTCATATTTTTTGATACAGAATTATTTGTTATTGCAGATTTCAATATTTTTCATTATATTTATTTCGAAAAATAATATTATTTTTTTCAAATATAACGCCATCGTGTCTTCAACATTCCAACATGAGAGTACCAGAAGCTCTGAATATATATTACCACTGCGCAAAAGAAGCAAGGGCTCAATGTTGACCCGAACAAGACAGTAATATGTTTATTTACAAGAAAGAATTGTGTCCCTTTGTACAAGGGCAATAGGAAGAAAATGGGGCATAGGCCTTAAGATAAAACACTGCTAATTATTTTTTATTCAGGCTCAAGTTCATTTTATATTAAATTTCTCATATATTTTCCTTTTTATATAAATATGAAGAAATCAATTTTTATTTTTGGTAATGAAAGAATATACTGGAAAAGTTATTATCCCGACACCAGCCGAGTGGAATGCATTTTCGAAACCAGCTACGGTTTCATCATCAGCACTCTTTTGATCGGGATGTCTTAGTGTTGATAGTAAATATCATCTATTTAACTCACAAGTTTATATGAAAATTGATTTCGTAAATTACTTTACCTATAAACTCATATATTTGCCATGGTGAGTGAGAACGAAATTTCTTTCAACACTAAAGCTTTTCCCCTTTATTCTTTTTAAAATTACCACATTTTAATCGTAAAAAAAAAAAAAAATAATATAGTCTTTAATACATTAAATAGTTCGACAATTAAATAAAAAGAAAAAATAAAACACTGCCTTTATATGAGCAAACTACGACCGATCGTAACGTATGCCTCGATAGTGTGGTGGGAAGCCTTAGAGAAGGAGGTTAATGGAAAACCATTTCAAAAGATTGAAAGACAGTGCTTCATTGGTACATGCGGTGCTATGAGAATCACATCAATGGGTGAATGGCCGGTAAGAAACCATAAAACCAGATACCAAAGAATAAATCCTACCGATAGGAAATATCACACAGGTTACGTGCGACAAAATAAGATATGAGAATATTAACTGCATCTCCATAAGACCGAAAGAGGGAGAATGGAATGAACTATTTAGCGTAAAAAATTACCAACGCATCGATCTTTAAACGGACGGATCAAATATTGGTAACCGAACTTGAATAGGTTTATATGACATAAAACGATATACTTCTGTCTTCCAGATTGCAATATTGTTTTACCAGGCTGAGATTGGCAATTACGGGAGACATTAAATGTTAACAAATAAACTATTACTTATCCAGCTCCTTCAATACAAGAGTGAAATAAACTCTAGAGGTAATATGAATATTAGATCAAATTATACAAAATATAATTATTTTTGAATACTATTAATGTGAACGTGAAGTAGAATGATTTTCAGAGACCCAAAAATTAACTAAAAGTTTGGTCAATGGGGGAACACGTCATGAAATAGCAAAATACTGCGATAAGATGACAAAAATTCTAAGAGGCGACCTACATCTTGAGAAATCAAAGGAGATTCTGAAACTGAGTAGACCAACTCAATGGCATTAACTAGTGTAATAACAGGTCACACGAAAATGATAACACATCTAGCTCGCATAGGACTCTCGGATGAAATGACTTATAGAGCATGAGAGGAAGAGGATAAGACTTTATAACATTTCACTTGTCAATGTCCTGCATATCAGATGTGTGAATATGGATACTATTCAGGACTTGGAACATCTAAGGAAATCGAATTAGAAATCTCTTAGGAATTACATTGAAGGAACTGGGTTCTTGACCTAGTCGATATATTAATGGAATTCGGATTATGGTTTTATTAGGTAATTTCATTTTGCACAACATTACTAATTGGCATACGAGTGTTCCTGTTACGGGTTTGGTCTTTTAGTGTCTCTATTTTTCAACCTAACCTAACATTCCGTAATCCCTTTCTAAAACAGATTTATCACAAATGCATTACTACATAACAATTGCTAGGGTACTAACTAGCATAAGCCCTCACTTCCTTTTTCGATCTTACTAATATTACATCTCTTTTCTTATCCATTGCAATACTTATTTGTAGTTTAGCAGTTTATGTATGTTATAAAGTTCAATTGAGTTTTATATGTGTGTGCATATGCGGTTTTGGTGGTTTGGGTTAAGGTTTACTTTTTTTATTTTCTGGTTTGTTATTTTTGTTGTCTTACAGCGGAGAAATGGTAAATTTAACAACAAAACTTAATTTAAACTTAAAATTGTCTTTTCTTGATGAGACCTTTATAGTCAATTATTTACAACTTAAATATGAAAAAACAAAAAACAATATAACATTATTATTTACTTTATATAGTTTATATTAACAAACTTAGCTCTTACTTTTTAGGGTTAATCCATACACCATTGTTAAAGAAAAAAAATTTAAACTTATTTTCATACAAATTAAAATTTGTATTTTTATGCCGTTCTTTTACACTCTTAACTTATTTGACACTTATTCTTGAAATTAATTTTTTAACAAAATTACAGAAACTTTATAGCGTAAATGTAATGTTCGCTAGATGGGCCAAAAGTCATCATGAGGTTTAAAAATTTAATATTTTTTCGTACATTTTTGTGGTCTATCCATAATGCACGATATTTATCGTGATGCACATCTCAACTTTAAGTTTTTTGGCCAACGTAATTTGACTCATCTTTGCTGTTTCAGTGTTTGACAAACTCAACCGTAAAGAGGTATACAATTGAGCAGCGCGTTAAGATTATTCAAGCCTTTTACGAAAATGGACGTTCAAATCAAAATGCACTTCGTTTTTTTTTTGATCAGCATAATCGACCAAATAGTGTGGCATAAAATTAATCAGCCTCGACTCGTCGACGTGCCCGACAACTGAAAATCTCTCAAACATCACTGATGCGATTGACGCAAAAGCTGCAGGAAAGAGTTATCTTTTAACGAAAAAATAGAAGATCGAAAAAAATTCTTCAAAAAGTTTAATTTCTACGTCATATAAAACTATTTGGTGGAATTTTATTTTTATATCCGCCACCAAAAAAATGGTGGAGGTATATTAACTTTGTCATTGCGTTTGTAACACATCGAAATATCCATTTTAGACCCCATAAAGTATATATATTCTGAATACATAAGACGTAGTCATGAAATTTCGAATGTATATTTCCTGAGTAAAAAAAATATTTTTTGAGTAAAAAAAAGTAATTTTCTCTAAAAATTGCTTAAATCTATGCATTAGGAAAGATAGATGTACGATTTTAAAATTTTGCAAAGTTGCTTTTTGGTCAAAGACTTTGTTCTAATGGAAAATAAATGTGACACGCCCACCTACCATATAACTCCTCATTTCAAATTCATATAATTTCTCTATGAATAAAGATTTTGGAAGAATAAAGGAATCTATATTGAAATATCTAAGTTGAATTTATAGGCAGAAACTACTTTGACATGCCTACTTTAACGTCCACTTTTCACATAATCTATTGTTAATGAATGTTAAAAACTCATAAAACCGACAAAATTAGAGTCAAAAAGAGATGATAAAATTTCGTACATATAGCTTTCTAGTCAATATCATTGTTATGCCAGGAAATGAGGGTGACACGCCTACCTCACATATAACGCTTTATCTTAAGTTCATTTTTCTATGGACAACGTTTTTGGAAGAATAAAGGACTATATTGAAATATATAGGTTGCATTTATTTGCAAAAACTATATTGACACGTCTACTTTAACGCCTTCTTTCATTGAAAGACAAAATTTACGAAAATATCTTAATAGCATATCAAAGTTATACAAAAAAAGTGATACATATTTTATTATTCCATAACGATTATTGTTAATAACAAAATAATAAATTTTTTCCTATAAAAGTACATAAAATTTGTGTTAGGTATAAAAAATTCGTCATAGCCGAATATAGTACTCTTACTTGTTTAAGTCTCAAACTAATTGTTTTTATTTAGCCCTGTTATTATTTTTTTAAGACTAAAACAAATTTGCTTGATGCATTTACCTTGTTAAATACATACGAGATATAATTATTAATAAGTCAAAACTTCTTTGGTGAGCGATGCGTTTTTATTTATTTCGGTGCGTTGGTTAATGTTTGGCAACACCAAAGCAAATTCATCCCATTTTGTTTTTGTGCAAAAAAAATCTTTGTACTATAAAACACACCTGGGTATCAATTCTCGTTTTATGAAACTATGAAATGAAAAGTTTTTATGTGTCTTATCATATGGAACCACCATACCTTTTGCTTTACAAAAACTTTTTCATTTCACAGTTTCATAGAACGAGAACTTAGCCCCTGTTTCAATACCATTTAATTCGATAGAGCAAAAGGTAATGATGTTAAAGACGTAAGAAATCATATGAGGAAAGTAAACGCGGTTTTAATGTTGTAGATAATTTGTATTATGTAAAGGAAAAGAAACATTTCATTATCACCCCAATTCTAAATAACAATTCCCTGGGAATTTTTTCCCTATTCCCTGTTCCCCTATTCTAAATAATTTCTCCCGGGGAAATTTGTTCCCTTTCCCTTTTCCCTTATTCTAAATGAACTTCGAAATTGGGAAATTGTTCCCTGGGAAAAAAGTAGGTATTATGAAAGGTAATTAAAGGGAGAATGTAATAACAATTTTTGGGAAAAAATCCGCCAACAAATTCAAAGAGATTGTTACAAAAATGTAAGTATTTAATATTTTTTTATAAAAATTGTGATAAATATTGTAATTTATTGTTACTTTTAGGATAAAAACAACAAACAGGAAGCAGAATAATGAATTGTTTATTAGTTTTAAAATAATTTTAATTTTTATTTATCTTTTTTTTTAATTTTTGAAGTTTTTAAATTTTTTCAATAAAATGTTATATTTTTTTTAATTGATTTTTCAAGCTCGAGGTCTTTATAAATATTTGTTGATTTATTTATTATTCAATATTTCGCTACTCCTTTGTGTAATAATAAATAAATCAACAAATATTTATAAAGACCTCAAGCTTAAAAAATCAATTAAAACAAGTAACAGTGCTATATTCGGCCGTGCCGAATCTTATATACCCTTTACAACGTGTAGTCATCCAATAACAATTGTTTGTATCACCATTCATCCCATATAAAATACGTGCATACGTACACGTTAGAATAAATGTGGCATCGAATCCCAGCTGAGCCAAGAAATTTTATTTTATTTTATTTAATATATTATTTATATTTTATTATTTTTTTTTATATTTTTTTTACATTTTTTTAAAAAATTTTTTTAGAAAAATTTTTAAAAAATTTTTTAAAATTTTTTTTAAAATTTTTTTGAAATTTTTTTTTTGTAGTTTTTTTTTATTATTTTTTTCTTATTTTTAATATTTTTTTTTTGTAATTTTTTTTGTTTGGTATGTGTTTTACATGTATCTATGTATGTATGTTGTTGTTGTAATTGTGAAAAAAAACGAGGTGGTCGTGGTTTTTTGCTCATATCTCAGAAAGTTATGGGGCGATTGTGCTGAATTTCAATAGCGATTCATTCCTGGATATTTCCAAGAGATTGATACCATATACAGATCTGAGGAACATATAGTTGCTTCTAAAAGTTGATTTCAACCAACACACGGACAGACGGGCAGACGGACAGACGGACAGACGGATAGACGGACAGACGGACAGACGGACAGACGGTCAGGGCTTAATCGACTCCTCTATTCGTAAGCTTTCAGAAAATATATACTTTATGGGGTCGGAAATGAAAATTGTAGAAATTACAAACGGAATGACAAAGCTATATATACCCTTGTGCACCACAGGTGAAGGGTATAAAAATTTATAAAATAAAGGTCAAATAAGAGCACTAAGAAAATGTTATATTTATTTAAAAAAATGTATATACTACATACATACATATGTATATAAGAAATGGCTTTATTACAGAAATTTATTAGAGATTATTCGCAATAATTTTTCTAATATTTTTCTATTATATTTTCTAATATTTTGGGCAATGGATAAATATTGTGGTGAGTCTAAGGATACCACATCATTATCCTGAGCGCTCAAATAATCTAAATTTTCTACATCGCTTACTTTAGCATTGCATTTAAAATGAATGCAGATGTTATGCAACGCACATCAGAATTTTATTTTAGCAGACTTTTTTGGAGCGTAGTGCAGCTGTCTAGCACCAAGAATGCACCTCCATCTATTTTTTAAAACACCATTAATGCGTTCAACACTAAATTTTATTTCAACAGACTCATCCTGTGGACAAAAAAATGCATGTTTAATTTATGAATTGTCTGTTATCATTCAAAACTTTACCAAGAAGCCAATATTTGCTGCCACCTCTAAGGTATTCTTGCTCAAGGTGAGCACGCAATTCGTCAGAATTCCAAATAAATGAATCGTGACACGCTCCTGGATGTGAGGCATCAACGTACTGAATCCTCAGCTCATGATCACAGACCTTTAATTTTTTGAGTTCCGTCAACACACCCAATAACCTTTGGAATGCCATACTTCACATAAAGAGCTAACGCAACTTTCCGTTTTTGCACTTTAGTTCTGCAGAAAGTTATATACATTGGGCGTAAATGTTCCTTATATATTAATAACTTCTGCCAGAACTTTGCTAACACTACACTGAGCCACAGACACACCGTAATCTTTACCAATACCCGTTTGGTACAAATTTCAGCAAAAAAGCGGAAAATCGCACTCAATTTCACGATTGGAGAAATTGCAAACGTTTGGGCTGAATACCTTAACACGTCCAACAGATATTTGAACGCCGGTTTATTTACTCTGTAATATTTTTCTAACCTTCCAAAAGTAAAATTTACAAAGTGTGCGGCAACTCAAGTGGGTTGCTGGCGTCACTTAGCATTTTCCTTTCTACATTTTGCTTATTCTTGTGCTTCAGAGTTTTCTGCTTCAGCTATTATTATTATCAACGCTACACTAAACATTTTTGTTCACTTTTAACAATTTTTTTTATATTATTTACGAATATTCACTTTTTACGCTAAAAATTATTAGCAAATATTTTGTCAAGACAAAACAGCAAAAGCAAACAGCTGACTTCGAAAATGTAAAATTCTCTCTCCCTTGTTATTCCCGGGGAATTCAATTCCCTGGGAATATTTAGAATTGGGGTGTATATGAAATTTGCTGTCACTTTAAGATTTGCATAGTTATTGTTTCTGTAGTAAAAATTACTTTTGAGTCTAACTTGCCATTAGCAGTGCAATTTAAGTCCGGTGTCGAAATACAATACAATCGAACAATATTAATTTAATATTAGAGTTTTGGTTAAATGTTAGAAAGCTGCAGTTAATATTAACCCTTTTCATGCATATATAAATATCGCGTTTAAAGTTTTGTAACTTCCATACTCAAATGAAAAAGTTTAGCGCGTTTTCAATTCAATGAATTTTTAAATCAAAGATACGTGACCGAATGTTTTTAAATGCTGTTAATGCATTACTTGAAATTAAAAAAATAGATTTATTGAGATAAAGGAAAGAAAGCTGTTGGAAAAGGCAGAATGTGCTCTTTTGGACGATAGTTTTGTTGTTGCAATGCTTACAAACTTCCTGATAAGATGTCACAACAATAGTAGTGACGTTAATCAAACATCAGAATTTAAAATGAAGCATATTTTATGGCCAGATGATAACAATAATGATTAAAATACTAACTTTTTTAAATGAAAATAATTATTATTATATAATTTTGATCACTATGTAAGAAGTCGTAAACAGAATTAATCAAATTATTGTACAAAAATGTATCACCTTGTACAAATGAATGCAGGCATACATACTAAGTACGTACGAATTTGTTTAGTTTTTTTTTTAAGTTTTTTTCTAACTACTTATATTGTAAAAGGCTGTTTTATTGTTATAATTTTTAATATTTTTATTCTTATGTATTTTAACATTAAATTTTTTTAAAATTATATATTTATATTTTATTCGAACTTTTACTATATATTAAATTTTAATGTGAATTATTTTTATTTTGGCTTAAGTTAATTTATTTTTTTATTTAATTTTATAATTCAAATTAAGTTAAATAATAAGAATAAATGAACTTAAGCCAAAATAAAAATGATTCACATTAAAATTTAATTTTGGAAAAAAAAATTTTTTTTTATATATATTAATCAAAGGAAAAAACTGAACTATTATTAATTTGTAATGATTACTTTTAATCATTGATCTATTTTTTAAAAGTTTTGTAAAGAATTTATGAAATTAAAAAATGTTTGTGTACAAAGGATAACATAAAAAATTTTTTTAGTTTTTATTGTAATTTACTTTTTAAGGTTTATGTTTTTTTTTTCTAAAAATCCTGAACTGTTATATTTTTAATATGAAAATGTTTGTGCGTTTTGACATTTGTCCTGGTCCTGGTTTTTATTCATGTGCTTACTTTCAAAGCAGTTAACGTTCTATACCCTTTCATTATTAGAGCGGAGCATTAAAGGTGTGATTTATTTTCACACATTCATTATAAGTTAAATTTTTTTTTATTTAATGGCTTATATTTTATGACAGCATAAAAACCAAAAATTTTTAAGACTTTTAACAGTAAATTTCAATTTAAAATCACACGAAATCTCTCAGAAATATTTTCTAACTGAATTCACATAAACTTATCTTGTCTCGTAAAATTAATAGAAAAAATTAAGCATAATGGTCCAAGAAACCTCACGAGAACAATAATTTCCTAAAATTTCTCGTTGTTAAATCAAAAGTACTTTTATTTGACAACTAAACTGCCAATAAGAGACAAGAAAAATGTTCATCGTTTCCTTTTTTGGTTTTCACCTAGATTTGCAGACATACAGTGCACATAAATAAAATAATCGCAAAGAAACATAAAACCTGACTTGCATAAAAAGATACTAATACTAAGAAACACTTTCGTTAAAGAAGGAAGTTAAAAAAAGTAAAATGTAGAAACAATTCATTCATATACGAATGTTGATTTCAGAACTGGGCAACCCAATGCTGCAGTTTGTCAACTGATATTTTTATAGTAAAATTTAATATTTTTGACAATATAAGAACTCAGAACGTTTTGATGTACGAACGATATTTGTGTTGTTTACCAGTGTTTATAGATAGTTTACTGCATTCAATCGATGCCGTAGTTTGCTCAACGACGAGAAGATGTTGTATATAAAGTAATACTACAAGATCGTCGTGTAACTTATTGTGAGGTATAGGTTACCTTAAATATTAGTGGAGCCAGCTGGCATCTAACATTGCATGAACATTTGGCTGAAAAGGTCTCATGTCAACTGATCCCAAACTCTGCCCAAAAAATAAATAGCAGTCGAAAGTATGGGTCTTATAAACCGATGAAAAAAAAGTAATTAAAAATGCATTCAAAATGCATGTTTTAGAGGTACCTCAATCGAAATGAAAAAAGTGCTTCGAAAATTGGTTAGTGAATTGATCTTCATGGAGAATATTTTGAAAAGTAATAAATCCATTTTCAATATTTTTGTTTCAACTTTTACATTAGGCTCTTTGAACACTAGGCAACCGTATCATTCCTAGCTATGTCTAGCTATCAGTGTAACTTCAGCAATAGAGGCACACCTATAGAGCTTTATATCAAAATCAAGCTTAAAAAAATTCACATCCATCCGCCGCATACGTTTTTTTTTACCGACTGCTATCATTCTCCAGTAGATGATATAATGTGTGAAACAAACCAAAGATTCATAAGTAAAAATATTTTTTATTTTATTTTTAGAAATGAACAAAAATCCTTTGTTTAAAATGTGCACAAATAGAAATATTTTACCTCTTTCTCTCTGTGTGCAGTTGTGTATTATTTATTATGCATTACCTATACGCTGCATACCTACTTATAATATATTTTGTATGACAAACACAAAATTCTTGCATAACAATTTGTTTTAAAATTATTTCCGTTTCCGGTTTGAAATCCCACATACGCATCACACTCCTAAATGTCACAGGAAAAAAGACTTTTACAATCAAGTGTTTTTCGAATGAAACGTGCTGAAAATAAACAAAATGTTGTGAGTAGTTTGTCCCATTACTATGATTAAATACATGTATGAATTAAGTATAAGAAGTAAGTAAATTTGGAAACTATGACAAACACAACAGACTGTGCTGTAAGCTAAGTGACCGTAAATATTATTTAAAAACTACATTATAACAGAAATTTTACTATATGCTCACGATAGAGGTGATAAGAAATTTCATTAGTTATTTCCTAAGATTTTTTCTGGGTTTATCTTTCCAAAACCTGAAAGCTCTAATTGACAACTTTTCCAATGTAGGAATGACAAAAACATATACACTTTATTACGAAAAAAGTTTATAATTCCTTAGAGATAAAATATTTTCTGTATTTTTATGTTCTTCTTTTAATTTGACAAAATTTAAAATCACGCACATACATTTAAAAAAAAAACTCTTTTTACAGCATAAACGCAAAGACAGCCAAAGAATGAAATCCTCAATGAAGCCGGTTTGTTGACGACTAGTAAATACCCGGTGAAAACTGGTATTGAATAAACTAAGCAAACACAACATAACTTTTGACGACATCAGATCTGCATGCTATGATAAAATTAAATACAGGGTGACCGCCGGGAAGGTACTTTGTTTGTTTATGATTTTTGATTAAATGAAAGATAAATGTCCTCCTCTGTAAACTTCACTAATGCGAGCCCTTTAAGGCACATTTTTCACTACATTCTCACACATTTCACGCGGTATTTCATTAATTTCATCACGAATATTTTATTGAAGTTGCTCCAGCGTTTCTAGTTTGTCTGCATAAACCTTGCTAATGTTTATCAAAATGGCGGCAAAACAAAGTTTTATACCTTCCCGGCGGACACCCTGCATAAATCTCTTGTAGAAGCCCTATATTTCGCCAGTGAAATGAATCAAAAATATAAAAAAAAAATGACAGCAATAAAAAACAATAGTTGGAACTTTAATGCTAAATTAAACAAGTAACAGTGCTATATTCGGCCGTGCCGAATCTTATATACCCTTCACAACGTGTAGTCATGCAATAATAATTGTTTGTATCATCATTCATGTCATATAAAATACGTACATACATGTAAAAAACATACATATAAAAAACCATTGTAAAATTATAAATTGAGTTTACGTATGTATGTATGTTTCTAAAAAAAAATTTAAAAAAAAAAATTTTAAAAAATTCTTTAAGAAAATTTTTTAAAAAAACTAAAAATAAATATATAAAAAAAATATAAATAATATATAAAATAAAAAAAAAATTTTTTTGGCTCAGCTGGGATTCGATGCCACGTTTACTCTAACCAGTATATATGTATGCATGTTGTTGTTGTAATTGTGAAAAAAACGAGGTGGTCGTGGTTTTTTACTCATATCTCTCAAAGTTATCGGGCGATTGTTCTGAATTTCAATAGCGATTCATTCCCGGATATTTCCAAGAGATTGATACCATATAAAGAACATATAGTTGCTTCTAAAAGTTGATTTCAACCAACACACGGATAGACGGACAAACGGTCAGGGCTTAATCGACTCCTCTATTCATAAGCTTTCAGAAAATATATACTTTATGGGGTCGGAAATGAAAAATGTAGAAATTTCAAACGGAATGACAAAGATATATATATAATCTTGTGCACCACAGGTGAAGGGTATAAAAAATTATCTTATGGTAGAAAAAATTTTAATTTTTGTGGTAAATATATGAGAAAAGAAAGTTCTGGGGTCATTGTGCTGGATTTCAATAGAGATTCATTTTCGGATATTTGCAAAAGATTGATCTGAGTAACATGTGGGATCTTCCAAAAGTTGATTTCAACTAACACATGGATAGATGGACAGACACACATGGCTCAGTCGACTCCCCTTAACAGTGAAAAATTCATCATGTAGTGTTGTTTACGTGATCACCATGCCCTTTGCTCTACAAAAACTTTTTCATTTTACAGTTTCACAGAACGAGAATTGAGCCCCTGATCTGTTTATGCAAATGAAGAATTAGTAATTATGCTGCGGTTTTCAATACATTTATTGTTTACATTATCCACATACATTACACAGTACAACATTTTTCAGTTAATTGATTGCCAACTCAATTCTGTGAACTGTATGTGAAATTAGACCCAAAAAGAAGAATTTCTGCATCATTCGTTTTGTCTTCTTACCTGCGATTTGAAGTTAGTATCGATTTGAAGTTAGTACTATCGTATAGGGGAATTTATCACGTTTTAGGCCCTGTTGTTTGACATAGCTCGACAACCACTAGCTCAATTTAGTTGAAATAAATTTTAAAAAATTAAGAATTACAATTCCCTTAATCTGTTTATATATTGTTTTCCTATACAAGTAACACTTTCGAAGTTAAAAATGAATGTATGAAGGGAAAAAATTATTTTTTGCCTAAAAATTTTAATTTTTTTTTTTTAAATACATAAAAAATCCAAAATGGAAAAAAGTTTCAAGTCTAGTTATTTTTTCGCAAAGTCACATAACCTATGAGCAAAATGAGACAAAGATCATAAAAATCGATGCACGCGTTTCGCTTTTATTCGCAATTGAGTAAATGTATGAATTTCAAAAATCAGTTATAGCCACCACCCTTAAAATAAAAATATAAATTAAAAAATTGTCATGAAAAAAAAAACTTTATTTATAAAAACTTAATGAAAATAAAATAATATGCAATTAATACGCAATTATAATATGCATAAAAACAAAATTTAGAACATTTTTTCACTTATTGGCAATATCCATCCTTGTAGAAGTTGACGCTTGTGGTTCTGACGATCTTGTTTTCTTCGTAGGTAGTTCATATTCATGGTCTGAGTCTGTATCGTCATCCGAGATACACATACTATTCAAGGGCGTGTTTCTTTCACTGTGTCCACCAATTTCAATGTCTTCATCTTCGGTGCTTTCTTCAAATCCCAATGGAATGCATGGTTTTTTATTTTTTTTGTGCAGCAGCACAGCCTTCAAACTAGTAACTGAACCATCGATGAATAAACGCCAGTCGCCAGCGATATAATCCATTCCCAATTTTTTCACTAAACCTGGGATATCATGGCCGTACGTGAACGTATTTGCTTCGTCAACGGAATAAAATTTCTGAAAATCAGCTTGGCGTTGTCGGTATGATGTTGCGCTGACATTTTGCTGTGTGAGTTTTCTTCTCTTCAAAAATGATGTCAGCCATTCGGAGTCGTGTTGTGATAGTCCCAGCTTGGCCACAATGTAATCCATTTCGATTTGTGGTAGCGGTTGTGGTGCACTATTTTCAATATCGGGTATCCAATCAGCATCATCCAAATTGGTCGGATTGGTGAAAACGGTTTCGGCTAGCAGGGACACAGTATCCGCACTCGGAGGTTTAGGTGCATCGGTATCAGCAGGGCGTTGCACTGGAAGTGTGGTAGTAAATGCAGCAGTGTATACTTTTGTTTTCAATTGTTGTCTGTTTAATCCAGGACGAAAATTTATGCATGCATAGCACCTGGATTCATCATGTCCAGTTGTGTCTTCCACCCAAATTACTGGCTTCATAAAAGATAACTTTCTACTTTTTCCATGAATCCATTTTAGAAGGGTAGTATAACAACTGTTGCACACTGTGTTCGGCGTAAAATTTGCACCACTTAAATCTGCTTCATCGAAATAATTACAATACGCGGTTTTGAATTGCTCAGTAAACAAATTTTTTCGATCTTTTTTCTGTATTTTTCGGACGATATGACCACAAACGTAACAATATTCATCCAAATATGGGCACTTGTTGTTTTCCATATTGATATATTTTATGTTTTGTTGTTATTCACTTTTAAAAAACTGGAGAAAAATCACTTTTACTGTTCGCGTTCGTCGGCACTGGCTGAATGCCAAAAATCGATCAATGCACACCTATAAATACTACGTATTTTTGAATATTTTACTGCCAGGTACTTATAAATGGGCGCATATTTTAAGGGCGGCTGGCTATATACCTGATTCAGCACTTGTACGTTTCAAACTGTGCAAGACTTTCAAAATAATGACCACCCTTAAATGTGGGTGCAATTTCTGTAAAAAAATCATATAGGTAGCCACCGGAAAAACCAAAATAATAAGAAGGTCCACTTTCCGTTTAATTGTCCATGTACATTTATTACCGCAATCATAAAAATCAAATAACCTTTTGTTTATTCCTTTTTTTTTAATTCTCAGAATCATGAAAAAGGTGTCAATGTTTTCTCCAAATAATGTTGTGCATATCTCGAGCAAATTTTTGAAATTCATCCATTTACTCAATTGCGAATAAAAGCGAAACGCGTGCATCGATTTTTATGATCTTTGTCTCATTTAGCTCATAGGTTATGTGACTTTGCGAAAAAATAACTAGACTTGAAACTTTTTTCCATTTCGGATTTTTTATGTATTTTAAAAAAAAAAAAAATTTTAATTTTTAGGCAAAAAATAATTTTTTCCCTTCATACATTCATTTTTAACTTCGAAAGTGTTACTTGTATAGGAAAACAATATATGAACAGATTAAGGGAATTGTAATTCTTAATTTTTTAAAATTTATTTCAACTAAATTGGGCTAGTGGTTGTCGAGCTATGTCAAACAACAGGGCCTAAAACGTGATAAATTCCCCTATACGATAGTACTAACTTCAAATCGATACTAACTTCAAATCGCAGGTAAGAAGACAAAACGAATGATGCAGAAATTCTTCTTTTTGGGTCTAATTTCACATACAGTTAACAGAATTGAGTTGGCAAATCATGTGTTGTACTGTGTTATTATTAATTTTCGATATTTAGCTTAAGAACTACACAATGTGATATTATTATACACGATCTGAAGTTGAGTATTATATTGTAGAATCTACAACACATTTCTCGCCTGCATTTATTTACAGTTCTATTTTATATTTTATTTTTTAATACCAGTGCTAATGTTATTACATTTTTGATACAAACCTTAGGTTTGCTGTCCAATTTTGTGATTGTTACAAACATAACAAAACGAAATATAATTTTCTTGTGTTTTCAGTTTTATTTATTTTTTTTATAAGTAAGCTTTTTATATCTATTGTGTTAAATAATTTTTGTGTTTCTTTTGTTTTTCTCTCTACTTTTCAATTTTACTAACAAATTGAATGTTTCATTCCATTATACATGATTTTTAGCATGATTGAACATTTTGTGTGTATGTTTTACTTATTTTTTTATACCCGCCACCAAAAATATGGTGGGGGTATATTCATTTTGTCATTCCATTTGTAACACATCAAAATATCCATTTTAGACCCCATAAAGTATATGTCCGTCCGTCTGTCCGTCTGTCCGTCTGTTGAAAGCACGTTAGAGGTCGCATCGAAAAAGCTAGGGGGCTCAAATTTTGCCAGAATCTTTCTTATAGACAAGGTTTGTTTGTATTGTTCGTATTGAAAATGGGCTGAATCGAAATATTAGGAAGAGAGTTATAGCGCGTAATGCAAGAGTAGGTCAAAAAAACCGTGTCCTTCGAACATCGAATAAAATGCAATTGTGTCCAAACGCATTAACGTAGAGTCATGAAACCTAGAATATATATTTCTCGAGTCAAAACAATATTTCTTTCCAAAAAGTTCTTAAATCTATACATTAGAAAAGCAGTTATGGATCAAAATTTACGAAAATTTATACCGCGCAGAGTATTTTTGAATTTTAAAACGTAATAAAACTGACAAAACTATATGTACCATTCTGAAATTTTGCAAACATGGCTTTTTAGTCAAAGTCTTCGTTATAACGGAAAATAGATGTGCCATGCACACTTTTTTCTTTAAATTTTTATAAAAATATATTAGTCATATATATTAGCATTAATTCCTTGCAGACGGCATCATCTGTTGAAGGCGCCACTACATTTTGCAAACAGTGAGGATGATGTCTTTACTAAATATCACGTAGAACACTAGATGACTCTACTGACATTTTTGCTAACATCCTGTTTTATTTTTTGCACAAGCTACAAAGGAATTTTTAGGGGTTTGTGAAAACGAAAATTACCAAAGTTTGTTGACAAAAATTAACTAGAGTAATGATTTGTGTCCAACTTTATATATAGTTGTACACACAGTCTTAAGAGGTTTAAGATTTAAAAATATTTAAAAATAAATGTGCAACAGTAGATTCAAATTAAGTATTTGAATATTTAAAATACATATTTTAACAAATTTTTTTTAAATCTATCTATTCTTTTGTAAAGGGTGGTTAAATTTTAAGGGCTACAGGTTGATTCAAAATAGACATTCTCAGCATTTTGCTAAAACGGGAAATTTATTAGTAAGATTTTGATTTTTAAACTTCTATAACTTTTTGCTTTTAAAAGATTTTCAAACGAAATAAATTTTGTATAATTTTAAAATTTGTTAGCTATTAGTACATGAAAATAAATTGTTTATGTTTAGAAATAATTTTTTTACTTTTTTTTAGGTCCAAATTTTTCTAAATTCCCATTTTTAATAGAGCATAACTTCTAGAGAACATAAGATAACAAAAAGAAATTATCATCATTTAGTAGATAAAACTCTCCTCTATACCACTATATACCCGGGACGATCCGACCGTAAGCACCAGACCAATTTTTGTGACACAAGGTCAAATATTTTTTGCAAAAAGAGCTTAACAATTTTTTTTGTAATGTGTTTTATACCCGCCACCAAAAAATTGTGGGGGTATATTCATTTTGTCATTCCGTTTGTAACACATCGAAATATCCATTTTAGACCCCATAAAGTATATATATTCTGAATCGGGGTTTGATTTGATGACGCTCTAGCTATGTCCGTCCGTCTGTTAAAAGCACGATAGAGGTCGCACCCAAAAATCTAGAGGGATCAAATTATGCCAGAATCTTTCTTATAGACAAGGTTTGTTTGTATTGTTCGTATTGAAAATGGGCTGAATCGGAATATTAGGAAGAGAGTTATAGCGCGTAATGGAAGAGTAGGTCGAAAAAACCGTGTCCTTCGAACATCGAATAAAATGCAATTGTGTCCAAACGTATTAACGTAGAGTCATGAAACCTAGAATATATATTTCTCGAGTCAAAACAATATTTCTTTCCAAAAAGTTCTTAAATCTATGCATTAGGAAAGGAGTTATAGATCAAAATTTACGAAAATTTATACCACGCAGTGTATTTTTCAGTATATTTTAAATTTAAAACCTAATAAAACTGACAAAATTATATGTACGATTCTGAAATTTAACACACTTTGTTTTTTGGTGAGAGGCTTTGTTGTGATTGAAAATCAATGTGACACGCCCACTTTTACGCCCACCTCCCATATAACGTTTTACCTAAAATTCATATAATTTCTCTATGAATAAAGACTTTGGAATAATAAAGTACTATCTTAAAATACCTAATTTGTATTCATTAGCAGAAATAACTTTGGCACGCCTACTCTAACGCCCACTTTTCACGTTATCTACCGACAAAATTAGAGCTATGATGATAAAATTTCCTTCTAACCAATGTTATTATTGTGCCAAAAAGTTTAGGTGACACGCCCACTTTAACGCCTACCTATCATATAACGGCTTATATTAAATTCATGTGATTTCTCTATTGACAAAGTTTTTGGAAGAATTAAGGACTATATTGAAATATCTTAGTTGTATTTATTAGTAGAAACTTTATTGACACACCTATTTTAACGCGCACTTTCATTGAAGGACTAAATTTATGAAAACATTCTACTATCATATCGAAGTTATAAGGGCTGGTTAAATTTTAAGGGCCGATGTTGATCTATATATATAAAAGTGAAACTCTGTGTGTGTGTGTGTGTGTGTGTGTGTGTGTGTTAGCTATAGACTCCGAAACTGTAAAACCGATCGGGCTCTAACTTTGGTAAGTTGTTGTACACATACCAGGGAGTGTTTATGGGTGAAAAAAAGTGGGCGGAGCCACGCCCATAAAAAATTAGTTATCAGTTTTAGCTACTTGCACTTGACCGATTTTTCTGAAACTTTGCACACATATCGAGCTGTAATGACTAAATAATTTCGTGATAAGAAAAGTGGGCGGGGCCACGCCCCTAAAAAAGTTTTAATTTTGAGGTACTTGCACTGGACCGATTTTTCTGAAATCTTGCACACATATTGAGCTGTCATGGCTTTATAATTTCGTGATTGAAAAAGTGGGCGAAGCCACGCCCATAAAAAATAAATTATCAGTTTTAGCTACTTGCACTGGACCGAATTTTCTGAAACTTTGCAAACATACTAAGCTGTCATGACTTTACACTTTCATCATTAAAAAAGTGGGCAGTGCCACGCCCATTAAAAAAAGTTATCATTTTGAGGTACTTGCACTTTACCGATTTTTCTGAAACTTTGCACACATATTGAGTTGTCATGACTATACAGTTTCGTATTTAGAAAAGTGGGCAGTGCCACGCCCATAAAAAAAGGTATCATTTTGAGGTACTTACACTGGACCGATTTTTCTGAAACTTTGCACACTTATTGAGCTGTCATGACTATACATATACTTGCACTGGACCGATTTTTCTGAAATCTTGCACACATATTGAGCTGTCATGGCTTTATAATTTCGTGATTGAAAAAGTGGGCGAAGCCACGCCCATAAAAAATAAATTATCAGTTTTAGCTACTTGCACTGGACCGAATTTTCTGAAACTTTGCAAACATACTGAGCTGTCATGACTTTACACTTTCATCATTAAAAAAGTGGGCAGTGCCACGCCCATTAAAAAAAGGTATCATTTTGAGGTACTTGCACTGGACCGATTTTTCTGAAACTTTGCACACATATTGAGTTGTCATGACTATACAGTTTCGTAATTAGAAAAGTGGGCAGTGCCACGCTCATATAGAAAAAGTTATAGTTTTTAGCCTTGCACTTGATATTCGATTAAAATTTAGAATGCGATTAAAATTCATGAAGGGGCGTAGCAACGCGCGCTGGGATTGGCTAGTTTTAAATAAATCACAAATTATTTGGAAAATTATTATCATTTCTTCTTATAATGATAATATTTGTATGATTCAATTATGTATGGAACATAATATCGGCCAAATGGCCCTAACCTCGGCGCCACACCTCTAACCGATAGTCCGAATTTTCATTGACAATATTGGTGCTCAATTGTTGGGCACGATGATGAGTCGGGGTTGCTTGCTCTTTTGCCACGTTATCGTGAAAAACAGCAATGTGTGCCATTCAACGAACTAAGATGGCATTCACAGATGTTTTCACGTTTCATACAGACCTGCTTTGCAGACATTAAAATATTTTTTACAATTCTCACGATTGTGGACGAATTTGAACGATTATGTTGACCAAAAGAATCACAAAGTGCACAAAATGCATTTTGATTTGAACGCCCATTTTTATAAAAATCTTTAATATTTAAAAGCGTTGCTCGATTGCGTATCTTTCCACGGTTCAAATTGAGTTAGTCTGAGATTGAGAAATGTCAAATGAAATGCAAGAAAAAAGTTGAAGTTTAGGTGTGGTTCACCTTCAACATGGGCCCTTAAAATTTAACCACCCTCTACAAAGAAAGTGATACATATTTTATTATAAAGAAATTATTCCATAGCGATTAACAAAATAATAAATAATATGCTTTAAATGTACACAAAATTGGTGGTGGGTATAAAAGATTCGGCACAGCCAAATATAGTGCTCTTACTTGTTTTTTATTCAGTTTAGGTCTTTCCCTGAGAGGAGTTAAAATGCAATTCAATTTAGTTGAATTTTGTTAAAACAATTTTAAATGGAAATGTATGAAATGAAATTGCTTAATTTTAAAAATTTCATCTTCCATTAAGTTATAATCTTATATTAAAAACTTAAATCATTTAATTTTCTTTATAAGCCATATACAAGTCAATTTATTCGTATTAATGACGATTGGCAATACAATATATATTATTTTTATTTTTATCTAAAGCAATCAACGCCAAATCGAAAAAAAGTTTATTAATAATCCTTCAATAAAATGACCATCTACTTAATACACTCACATGCCTTAAGGATAAACTAAATGGTGGCTGAAAACAAATAAATCACAGTTGCGATTACAAACCATCTCGAAAAGAATAAACCAAATAATTCGATAATAAAATGGTAAAAGAAAAACTAACATTGGTAAATGTAATCGAAAATTTTAGCAACTAAAGAAGAATGTGTGTCTTTAAGAGAGGGAAGTACATCAGGCATTTCAGATGCAGTAATACAATTACAATATAGTTATTAGCTACTAATGTTGCAATTTTAAAATTACTTTGCTGTCGATAACAAACTGTTTAATTATTTTTATTCATTAATTAATTTTATTGAATCGGCTTTATTCACTTTTAAATTTAAATCTTATAAAATTGTGATAACTTAAAAATATCTGCAACGAGAACCAAAGTGAACCGAGTAAAAGGCTTTTTCGAAACCAGTTAGTAATAAAATATTATTATCTATTCTTTAAATATGTATACAAATTTTATAAAATATGTATACAAATTTTATAAAAAAACAAAAAATTGATCTCAAGCTTGATAAAAATCATATATTATTAATAAAAAGATCAAGAAACTTAGACGATAAATTTATATTTTATTAATTTATATTTATTAATTATTTAAATATATTTTACATAATTTAATGAGAACTGAGGTTAATACAGGGTGTCCGCCAAGAAGGTAAACTACTTTGTTTTGCCGCCATTTTGGTAAACATTATTCTTGATAGTTCATATTTGGCAGTCGTGAAGAAGAGACGTGACATATTTATTAGGGAAAAAGATTCGGTAAGCCAACGTGTTTTAATCGTTATAACATTTTATCAAAATCAATCATCGACGATGATAAAATTACGTGAAATTTTTGGAAGAAACAACGTGCCAAAAAGAAGTACTATTTATCGTGTAATCAATGATTTCGAAGAAAGAGGGACTGTATCTGATAGGCCCAAGCATGGACCATAACGTACTTCAAGATCGGCTGAAAACATTACTGCTGTTCAAGAAAGTGTTCAAAACAATCCATCAATAAACAGAATAAACAGAAATGTCGGTTCTGGGCAATTGAAACCCCTCAAATTATGCATCAGTCACCTTTGCATCCATTAAAAGTGACAGCCTGGTGTGTAATTTGGTCAAGAGGAATCATTGGACTTTACTTCTATGAAACTGAAAACGGCGTAACGGTAACTGTTAATGGGGAGCGATGTCGTGATATAATTGAAAAAAATTTTAAACGCCACAACTGCTTTTTTTGGCCTTGACTAACATGTGGTTTTAACAAGACGGTGCCAAATCGCATACAGCCACTATTACAATGGAATTACTGCGAGACCTCTTTCCACAACAAGTTATTTCAAAGAATGGTGATGTTCATTGGCCTACACGGTCGCCTGATTTGACTGCTCGGAATTCTTTTTGTGGGGAAATCTGAAAAGAAACGCTGGAGCAATCCAAACAAAATATTCGTGATGAAATTAATGAAATACTGCGTAAAATGTGTGAGAATATAATGAAAAATGTGCTCAAAAGGGCTTGCATTTGTGAGGCTAACAGAGGCGGATATTTATCTGATATTGTATTCCATACATAATTGCCGACCGGCATTAAATAAAACATTTGTCAATATTTCTTCTTTTCCGAGTGTAATTAAATTGTTCGAAATTTTCATAACATTTACGAGTATGTATATCTAATATATAAATATTTACTTACTTATATATATATTTATATATAAATATTTACTGTGTGGTTAACAAATCGTATTTTATTTTAATGCAGAAAAATTCATTTTAATTGGCTTCTTTAATTTTACCCATAACCTTATACTTATACTCGTTAAATTATTCTATATGTGACTTTTAAGTTATAAAACGACACAATAACAATCAATTCAAAATAGAGCAACTTGATATATTTTTTCTTATTATACCCTTCACACAGTGAAAAAGGGTATATATAGGTTTGTCATTCCGTGTGAAATTTCTACAATTTTGATTTCCGACCCCATAAAGTATATATTTTCTGAAAGCTTATGAATAGGGGAGTCGATTAAGCCCTGTCAGTCTGTCCGTCTGATCGTCTGTCCGTGTGTATGTTGAAATCAACTTTTTGAAGCCCCCCGACATTGCTTGGACTCGAGTGAGGTTATAAAATATCAGAAATATTCGGGAGTAGATCGGTATTGAAAATCAGAAACATCGGTACATAAACAACTGAGATATGAGCAAAAACCCACGACCACCTCGATTTTTTTTCACAAAAACAACATTACAACAACAACATACATACATACTGGTTAGAGAAAACGTGGCATTGAATCCCAGCTAAGCCAAAAAAAAAATTTTTTTATTTTTTTTATATTTTTTTTTTAAATTTTTTTTTTATATTTTTTTTTTTATTTAATATATTATTTATATTTTTATTATTATTTTTTTTTTAATTTTTTTTTTTTTAAATTTTTTTTTTATATTTTTTGTTTTTATATTTATTATATATATTTTAATTATTTTTAAAAAAAAATTTTTTTTTAATTTTTTTTTTTTAATTTTTTTTTTTTATTTTTTTTTTTTTTTAACATACACGCGTAAATTTATAATTTTACAATGGGATGTTTTTATATATGTATGGTTTTTATATGTATGTACGTACATCATATGGAATGGTGATACAAACTACTGTTATTGCATGACTACACGGTGTGAAGGGTATATAAGATTCGGCACGGCCGAATATAGCGCTCTTACTTGTTTTCTGTGTATTTTAAAATTTTATTACTTTTTATTTTAAAACGATTTAAGAAGAATTATTTATGATAGTAAATCGACTTTATGTCTTTGATATTTTATTGTAAAATGTCTGTTATAAGAAAACAGTTAATATTTGAGTTTTATATATTTAATTAATTTCAAACTACATATTAGTGAACATTCGAAAATGCATACATAGAAAATATATCATATATCGATGCCTTACTTCCTCAACCTCGTATCTTAAAAAATAAAATTTTTCAGGAGAGACAAATAAAACGGTTCATCTTTTTATACTTCGGTGTTTGGTTAAAAGTTTAAATGCAATTATTAGGGAATTGATTTTATTTATGTATATTCGTAGTAATGATATACTAATCTTTTTTAGTTAAAGCACAAAACAATCGTTTGATATGAAAAAGTCAAAACCGTATTTTTTTAAGATACGAGGTTAAGGAAGTAAGGCATCGATATGTAAATCTGTTAACTTTGGACAAAAAAGCTACAGTGGAGATAACAAAATGTTCAGCTTTTGTACAGAGTTGTTATTGACCTTTTTTTTTTTTTAATAAATGTAAGTGGCTTAATAAGTATGAATGAAATTTTAAATTAAGTTTAATTATTACAAATGTCTAAATACATTTTTTAATGATATTTTAATAATTAAATCTTGAATTTGTTTATGCTTCATTTTACTTTAAAACGTACGATTAGAATTTAAATGGAATTGGACACGATCAAAATACTTATCAATTGAAATGGGAAAGTTTGGTATAAGCTATGATATTAATAATTTAGTGAACAAATACGTTGTACAAACAACTTGTCTTAAAAAAATTATTAAATACAACCATTGCACTGCAGATGCAAGTATCTTGCTGACTTCAGTTGCGTAGTAATATCGTTTAATGTTTCATTGTATACTATCTTTAAATACTTACTGGAAATTGTCTTAATGTTTGCCAATTTATAGGAAGGTTCCATTTAAAAAAACTCTATCCAGAGTGAATATTTATCCATTGCGAATGAAGCACCAGATACAATAATAACATTGGCAAATTCCTGATGAAGATCCTATTTTTACTCATCAGACATTATTTGGCATAAATTCGATGCTTGATCAGAATTCGATAAGCTTAAAATATCACTGGACTGCTCTAAATTTCCCAATGAAATTGTTGTCAGTCCACCACAATTCTTTTGGAAATTTCCTCATTACACCATTACTGGCACAATTCTTTATATGTCTTGTCATTATAAATATTTGCATATTTATAAATCGTGTCACAATATCTGCAAATGACTTGCAACAAAATGCTTCTATAGTTTTATTTTTAACGTACGGTCCACACCAGCCTGGTGTCGATGTTTTGTTCTTGTTCCAACAGTGTTGTCAGAACATTTGCTCGAACAACGATGTCTGATATTAAAAGGCATTTTGAATATGAAAGAAAGAGATGACACATAAAAATATCAACAAAATACACTCTACACGTTTTCTCCATATCAAAGAACAAGAACAATTTTTTAAATTTGCTCTGCAGACGTTTTGTTCAAGTCTGAACAAATCGATGGCTAGTCTAGACGTAGGTCTTCCCTGACTATACCTGACTATACAATGTAAGTTTATCATTGTTTTTAATCGATATTAGTTTCACTTTCAAATAAATATGTATATTAGGCATATAAGTAATTTTTACGAAAATTTTTTTATGTTATTTCAATTCAAAAACGCGAGTTTTCGAATTACTTTTTATTTTTTTTTTTTTAATATTAAAAGAAAATTTTTTGAAGAAATATTGTTTTTGGGGTGAATGAGATACTTCCCTTAACTCCTAAGGGTTTTGAAGTATTAGGATGATTTTTAGTTATATTATAATAATAAGTTATGTGAAGAAACACGTATAGAAAACTTCGTTTTTTAAGCAGTCCTGATAAAAGAAGCACTTGCGTTTTTGGCGAAATTTTTTTTTATTTCCCAGAAAAAAAATATAATGGGTCTACATATCATTTTATGCTCTATTCGACTTTGCTTTGCCATTTTCTTAATTGTAAGAACTGTAAAAAGTTGTGTTATAATGCACCTGCCTTCTCCACAGTTATAGTTTACAGATTTAATTCGCTTATTGATATTGTAAAACAGTTGTTATTTTGAAAACATTAAAACAAGTGACTAATTTCAAAAAAACTTTTCAGATGGTTGGCAACCAAGATTGCCTAATGATACATTTTAAATGCTTCTTTTAAATAGCAAATAAATTCCAGAATATCCGGTATTTTCCTATATATTGGCTAAATACCTGATAATATCGCATCTCTACTCATCACGCCTTTGAGGAGTATGTATTTTTAAAAATTAATTCACCGAAGCGTCAGCGTAACACATAAAAACATATTTTCACAAAGCCTTCCACAATGTTTGCATAGTACCTATGCTGTATGTGTGTTTATTTTTTAAAATAAAAGAGAAAAGCATTCCAAAAAAACTTAACTTTTCAATTAAATTCCACCAAGTTAATTTAATTTTTCCTCTAAATTACGCGCTTTTTGACAATATTATTTATATTGTCTTAAAATCTTTGTATATTGTATGTTTGTGTGCATAATTGTTATATAAGTGTGTGTATCTCTGTACAAAACACACAAACATCAGCATTACGTATTTCCGTTATTTTGTGGCATGCAACACTGTCACCTACTTACCATAATTTGGCTTATTAGTCCCTTCTAATTTTCTTTTTATACCCTTCACCAGTAGTACCAAGGGTACGTATAGTTCTGTCACTCCATTTGTAATTTATAATTTCTAACCGTATAAAGTACTTATGTATAGATTTTCTGAAAGCTATTTGAAACCGACTTTTAAAAGCCCCCAAATGTCGTACAGATCCGTACATGGTATCAATGTTTTGGTAATATTCGTTAATGAATCGCTATTTAAATCCAGAGATATGAGCTAATTATCATGACTGACTCTGCTTTTTGTTATATTTATGCCACTAAAAATGAGTTTTTTAGCCCCATATTTATAACTTAATTTATAGACACTATTTCTATATATGATATATCTCTAGGGCTATTCGTATAGGTAAAAATTATGTCTTAAGCAAATTGTTGAGCTCGAGGTCTTTTGATCTTAAAATAATTTATCTAAACTTTGCCAATATTTCGATATTCTTTGAATATCATCTTCGGGGCCATATATTATTTAAAAAACGAAACGTACAACTTTCAAAACATTATGAACATATAAAATAAGATGATATTCAAAGAATATCGAAATATTGGCAAAGTTTAGATAAAATATTTTAAGATCAAAAGACCTCGAGCTCAACAATTTGCTTAAGACATTTAATATCAAAAGGTCGAATAATAATATAAAATATATTAATTTCCTAAAGCATCTTATGAATTTTAGACACGCTTAAGGCACCAAATTACAATCCATTGAATCGATAATTATTCCTAAATCGGTTTGAAACCAAGATATAAACACCAAAAACAACTGCCTCGGTGTTTTTTTTTTTTCTTCTTAAATTTACAAACGAAAATATGGATATCAAATGAAAGGGCTTGACCGGTAGAATACTATAATTGAAAAATGGCGTATGATAAATTTATATGTGGGCCAAATTTACTCCTCTTCAACCACTCATTGTTAGTATCAAATGAAAGGACTTGACCAATAGAATACAATAAACTATAAAAAGGTTAAATCCAAGATGGCTTCCTAAATATAATAATGGATATATGGGTCGAATAAATATAGTATTTACTTATGTTTCCACTTCAACTAAATCTAAATTTCAAAATGGCGGATAATATTTTTAAGCCCATCAATATAAGTATAAAATTAAAAGGATGGATTAGTAAAAAAGTTAACTATGTAAAAATTGTATATTAAAGATAGCGTCGGATATAAAAAAGCAAAATGACGCGTAGCATTAAATCTGCAATCTAGGCTGCGCTTCGATTTGGTCATTATTGCTATTTGCATTAAGGTAAAGGGTGTTATCAAATTCGTCACAGCCCAACTTGTTTTATTTTTTATACCCGCCACCAAAAAAATGGTGGGGGTATATTCATTTTGTCATTCCGTTTGTAACACATCGAAATATCCATTTTAGACCCCATAAAGTATATATATTCTGAATCAGGGTTTGATTTGATGACGATCTAGCTATGTCCGTCCGTCTGTCCGTCTGTCCGTCTGTCCGTCTGTTGAAAGCACGATAGAGGTCGCACCGAAAAAGCTAGGAGGCTCAAATTTTGCCAGAATCTTTCTTATAGACAAGGTTTGTTTGGTATTGAAAATGGGCTATATCGGAATATTAGGAAGTGAGTTATAGCTCGGAATGCAAGAGTAGGTCGAAAAAACCGTGTCCTACGAACATCGAATAAAATGGTATTGTGTCCAAACGGATTAACGTAGAGTCATGAAACTTCGAATATATATTTTTTGAGTCAAAACAATATTTCTCACCAAAAATTATCTAAATCTAATCATTAGGAAAGGAGTTATCGATCAAAATGTACGAAAATTTATACCGCACAGTGTATTTTTCGGTATATTTAAAAACAAAAACGTCATAAAAGCAACAAAATTGGATGTACGACTCTGAAATTTTGCACACTTTGCTTTTTGGTGAGGGGCTTTTTTTTAACGGAAAATCAATGTGCCACGCCCACTTTTACGCCCACCTCCCATATAACGTTTTACCTAAAATTCATATAATTTCTCTATTAATAAAGATTTTGGAATAATACAGGCCTATATTGAAACATATAAAATGTACTCATTCGCAGAAATAACTTTGACACGCCTACTATAACGCCCACTTTTCACGTTATATACCGTTAATGAAACTTAAAAGCTCATAAAACCGCCGAAATTAGAGGTATGATGATCAAATTTGCTACGTATATCCCCCTAGGCAATGTCATTATTGTGCCAAAAAATTAAGATGCCACGCCCACTTTTACGCCCACCTCCCATATAACGTTTTACCTAAAATTCATATAATTTCTCTATTAAAAAAGATTTTGGAATAATAAAAGGCTATATTGAAACATCTAAAATGTACTCATTCGCAAAAATAGCTTTGACACGCCTACTATAACGCCCACTTTTCACGTTATCTACCGTTAATGAAATTTCAAAGCTCATAAAACCGCCAAAATTTGATGTATGATGATCAAATTTGCTACGTATATCCCCCTAGGCAGTGTCATTATTGTACAAAGAAATTAAGGTGCCACGCCCACTTTTACGCCCACCTACTATATAACGCTTTACCTAAAATTCATATAATTTTTCTATTAATAAAGATTTTGGAATAATAAAAGGCTATATTGAAACATCTAAAATGTACTCATGCGTAAAAATAACTTTGACACGCCTACTATAACGCCCACTTTTCACGTTATCTACCGTTAATGAAATGTTAAAGCTCATAAAACCGACAAAATTAGAGGTATGATGAGGAAATTTACTACATATATCCTTCTAGTCAATGTAGTTGTTGTGCCAAAAAGTTTAGGTGACACGCCCACTATAACGCCTACCTCCCATATAACGGGTTTTCTTAAATTCATGTAATTTCTCTATTGACAAAGTTTTTGGGAAAATAAAGAACTATATTGAAATATCTTAGTTGTATTTATTAGCACAAACTTTATTGACACGCCTACTTTAACGCCCACTTTCATTGAAAAACTACATTTACAAAAGCATTTTAGAAGCATATCGAAGTTATAAAGGGTGGTTAAATTTTAAGGACCGATGTTGAATTTATATCAAACACAAATTATTTAGGAAATTACTATCATTTATTTTTATAATGATAATATTTGTATGGTTCAGTTATGTATTTGACAAAATATCGGCCAAATGGCCCCTCCGTCCTTGGTGCCACTCCTCTATCTGATGGTCCAAATTTTCAATGACAATGTTGATGCTCAATTGTTGGGCACGATGATGAGTCGAGGTTGACTGCTCTTTTGCCACACTATCGCAAAAAACAGCAATGGTTCCCATTCAACGAACTAAGAAGGCATTCACAGATTTTCTAACATTTTATACAGACCTGTTTTACAGAAATTTAAATATTTTTTAAAATTTTCCCGATTGTGGATGAACTTGAATGATTATGTTGATCAAAAGAATTACGAAGTGCACAAAATGCATTTTGATTTGAACGCCCATTTTCATAAAAAACCTAAATAACTTTAAAGCGTTGCTCATTTGCGTATTTTTCCACGGATCAAATTGACTAAGTTTGAGATTGAGAAATGTCAAGTGAAGTGCAGAAAACAAATTTAAAGACTATGTGTAGTTCACCTCCAACATGGGCCCTTAAAATTTAACCACCCTCTACAAAGAAAGTGATACATATTTTATTATAAAAAGATTATTCCATAATGAGTAACAAAATAATAAATATTGTGCTTTAAATGTACACAAAATTGGTGGTGGGTATAAAAGATTCGGCACAGCCGAATATAGTGCTCTTACTTGTTTAATTTAGCGTCGTCTAAGCCAACGCATTGAGTTTGTGAAAATTGTTTTTATTTAAGAAGGAGAATTTTTAGCGAGGGCTTTTATAAGGGTTATAATTATGATTTTTAATGTTTAAAAAGAATACAAATAAGCTATATACATACTCACATACATACTTACATATTTATTTTGTCAGTTTTTTGCTATATTCTTGGTATTTAAGTTTCGGCATTCTTGTTTCTTTAAAGAAGACCTTGTCATCAAGGTTGTTTTCATATAAAATATTTTTTATTAGCAGTGATGCGAGAACTTGATTAGCAAAAATGGCTAAAATTCTGGGAAAAATTGGCTAAAAACTAGCTAAAAAAAGCTAAAAAATGGCTAAATGTTTTACATAGAAAGTTTTCAATATTTGAATAAGAAAATAAGAAAAATTTGTTTCAAAAGTAAAATAATAAAATCTAAGACCGTTTGTAATATACTCAATACATCTTTGACTAGTTATAAAGTACAAGAATTGTTATATTGGTGTTAAAAGGACTAATTATCATCAGCATCTAGCTCGCTATTATTGTCATTGTCATCTTAACTTTCTTTAGATCCTATAATTTTAAGATAACTATGTGCTACTGCATATTGATAACAGTATTTATCTCCTTTTCAAGCCGTATCTTAAAAAAAAGAATATAGAAAAAATAAAATATTTGTCTTTTGAAATAAACCAAACTCTCTACAATCTTTATAAGTCAATATTGAACGTGCCATACATGACATACGACTTGAGTTAGTGGAAAAAAATGCTCGAAACTTGCGTTCATCGAATTCGTTCCTACTGAAGAAGTCGTGGAGGCCATTTGAATGACGTTTTATTTAGAATTTAATTGTATCGATTATCTTAAAATTAAATAAAAAACTTTTGATTTCCTTAACAATAAGTGTGTGTGTTTTTTTTTTAAGAAATCATATTGCTCTTATTGAAAAACCTTTTACATAGCTAATGTATTCTACTGCTGTTGTAGCTTAAAATTCATTGGTAAAGGCTTGGTCTCGATAATATGTATGTATATCCAATACCATTTATGTGTTTTTCATATAATGTTGCATTAATTTTACATTTACAATATTTACAAAAACTTTTAACTTCTGTAATCTATTCTTTTAATTTTGGGTGGGATAACTTCCCTCATAAGCTTCTGGGAATATTTTGTTTATATTTCTTAAATTTATTTTCTTATTTATTTTATTAAACACATGCTTGGTTGATTTTTTTACTGATTGATTGTTTTTTTGTTTGTTTATGTACTATTTTAAAGAGGTTTCCATCGATGCAACTTTTAGTAGGTAAAAAAACATTGTTTTATAGAAACGTTTTTCACTATTTAGGAAACGAAACAACAACAAAACTTAAAAGCTAAAAACGAAAAATGGCTAAAAAAGGTTAAAAAATATCTAGGAATGGCTCAAAAAATGGCTTATAGCTAAACGCAGATTTTCCTAGCTAAGCGTGTTCAAAAATGGCTAAATCTAGCCACAAAATAGCTAAATTGGCAACACTGCTTATTAGTAAGGTTATGTATATAAGAAGCAACTTCGATAGAAATGTTTAAATGTTAAAAACATTTTCTACAAAAACATAGATCATTCAGGTCAGAGTGTTTTATTAGATGAACTTGTTTATGCCGATGAAGAAACACCTATAGAGTAGTATCTGCTTCCAGTCCGTACAGAGAAAACATCTTCATTATTTACCATTTCTTCATTGTTAGGACGCGCTTGAGGTACGGAAAAACATCTTTATTATTAAGATTTTCGTCATTGTTAGAAGGCATTAAAGGTAAAGCATTATTGTTTCGAAAAATTGGTCGTTGGTATAATTCACTCCAAGCATTTCAAACTAGAGAAGTTATTGTATGATATGGTAAATAAAATGAATGTACAAAATTCCGAAATCTACGGTGATACACAAGTTGTTAATTGCTCTAACAGCCAAATCAATTAAAAATTTGTTCTATCTACAACAAAGTTGTAAGTAATTAATAAGCTTTAAAACTTATGTATATTTAAATATATATATTAATTTTCAGATTATAAAATATACAAAATGGAAATTTTTTACACTAGGTATGAAAATTAATGCTACCCATTTTTAACTTTTTAGACCATTTTCCTTAACATCTTTCTAAATTTTTGACTGTAGTGCTAGGATTTCTGCAACAATGTTGGCAGATACTCCTTTAAATAACCCCCAAGAAATAGTCGAATGCTGACGAATCTGGCGTACGCGCTGCCTAAAATTCTCCAAAAACTTTACTAAAATGGGTTATTGTATATCGGGCAGTGACTGCATCCCGCTGAAACCATATTTCACGTCTGTTTTCAAGAGCGGGACGAAAAGAAACTTTTTATCATAAAGCGATATCACTCTTCAGTTGTGGTTACGGCACTTCCGTCTTCATTTTAAAAAAAGGAAGGCCTATTATATTTTCAGATGTAATGACACACCATACTGTTCACCTAATGCGGCGCAATTGGCGTTAAAAAATTACTCAGAACCCCACAATAACAGAATGGCTTAGTCACAAAGCTATTTAATATGAGCTTCTTCTCTCATAACACTTAACTGCAAAAAGCGAAGAGGACATGGTGAGGCTTCCATTAGGGTAATTTTTTGGATTATCAGGGCATGGGTATCTGACAGGACCAATATGGCGTGGAGAAACAGAAGAGACTGCAGAGTGTCAAGGGCTTTATGGCCCAAGTTGAACTCAGCGAAATCTACGGTACTTCTGGACCTGGATAGGGTATGTCTGAGGGCCACTATTGGGGTTTTAACAGGGCACTGTCCTGTGAGGACTAGGATTAGTAGATGGGATCGCGGCGCTCCGGATTATTGTAGGATGTGTGAAAATGAGAAGGAGCTGGAAACTGTGGAACACGTCTGTTACTGCCCAAGGCTACAAAATCACAGGCTAAAGTGGTTAGGTAAACGATTCCACGATGAGTTGGGTGATGTTTCGGAATGCAAGCTGGGGAATCGGATTCATCATGGGAATCGGGTGGTTGGTGAACATGCAATGGGGCTCGTAGAAAATCTGTTTTTCTTTTTCTATTCTATTTCCTACTAACTTATTATTATTATTATTATTATTTTTCCATGTACTATATCTTTGGCAACCTTCTCTCTCTTTTCTATCTTTACTATACATATAAAGGGTAAAGCTTGGTTTTCTCTATATCATATGAAATGCCAACAAAAACTGCCTCAAATGAATTCTTGTCAGTTTGCGTCAAATGCGTTTTTACTGCATTTTAAAAACTGACGAACGACAAACAAAAATAATTGACAACTTATTGTCAAATTTACTTTGAAAAAAAATGCTGCCATATCTGCTGACAAACTGAAATTTTGCGTTTTCACTTATTTGTCAGTTTAGATGTCAGTTTGTGTGCAAACATAGATGACGCCATATGACAACCCGCTTTCATACAATTGCCAACAATTTGGACAATTTGACAACAAAAATGACATAGTGAAAATCAAGCTTAACGCAATGGACCTTATTGGTCTCCGAGTGTGGATGTAGGAGGCAGATACTGTTTTCTGCATCCCCCTTTCCTACCTACCTACCTAACGAATGGTAAAAGCAAAAATGTTTAAATTTGATTAATTAACTTTAATATTAATGGATAAAATCTATAATAGTATAAAATCTATCAAAATGTAAAATGCACATACATATGTACACACCACTATGCATTACATACATACATATTGTTACAGATTTATCTTTAAATAGCTTAATTTACATTTTAATTTATTTTAGTTGTAGTTTTAGTTGTAGTAGTTTAAGTTACTGTAGTTTTGTTTGTTAGTTTATTTCGCTGGTTGTTCGAACATGATGTTAAGTTGTTATTAAGTGTGGCATACTCTTAGGCACTTTTATTATTCCTGCATATTACTTAACATTGACATTACGTCGTAATTTAAATGTAACGGTTTTCGAATGTACTAGTGTGCACATCACTGTTGGTAAAAGTGGCACAATCGTGCCATTTTTGACAATATTAGTTGTTTAATGGCACCATGGCACGCTCAATAAAATTTTGGCACTTTTTCAAAAAATTATAAAAATATAATTTTATTTACTTTTGAAGAAATATACTTTTAATTAAAAAGAAATAAATGCTTTTTCTCCCTATGGTAAATACTACTAAAAACTGCAACAATGACACAAAATCCCCTTTCTAAAGTTATTAGTTCAAAATAAATGATATCCTACATGTTCATGGTGGATTTAATCAGATGACTGGATAGGAAAGATAATTTTTAACTCTCTTTTTTATACCCACCACAAAAAAAATGGTGAGGGTATATTCATTTTATCATTCTGTTTGAACCACATCGAAATATCCACTTTAAACCCCATAAAGTATATATATTCTGAATCGGGGTTTTATTTTATAACGATTTAGCTATGTCCGCCCGTCTGTCCGTTTGTTTCTCATTCTCAAAAAATATTACATATTAAATACATATGTATGTATTTAATAAATAATTATAGTTATATATAACTAGCGAACCCCATGCACTCTTCGTAGTGCAAAAAAGAAAATAAAAAAGTCTATTCGAATTCATTAAAATCAGGGATAATTTGCTTTTATTGTAACGCTCTGTGGGAAACTACATTTGTTGTTTTTCCATTTTCGGTGTAAATATACAAAAACAATGGCTTGCCAACGCGCGAACAGGCTACATACAACTGTCCATGTGAGAAAACTGGGTACTCCAAATTCTTTCCACAAATTCCTAAGGATTGGCCTTGCGCCTTATTAATGATAACCGCAAACGAACAGGCGAACAGGCAACTGAAGTCGTTTAAATTCAAATGGCATATCAGACGTAATCATTGGGATGCGTGGAATGAATAAATCTTCGCCTTTGAATTTTCCTGTTAAAATAGTAGCTTCAATTACATAAGGCATCAACCTTTTAATAGCAAGTCTTGTACCATTACACAAACGGGGTTGATTGATATTGCGAATCATAATAATAGTGGTTCCAACTTTCAATTGGAGATTATGCGGAGGCAATCCTGGTATGTCCAACAAATTCAATAATTCTGTTGGATATAGAGAAGAGATAAAGCATTTTCCGTATATGGGGGTTTCCTCTTCCCCTACTCTGACCCTACCTAGTTTTTTGTTTAAATAAGGCACTTATTTTTCTAGTGCCTTTTACAAAGTTTGAATTCTGTAGCTGTTACGGTTTTTGAAATATATTAAATAATGTTATCTGCTTGTATGGGGGGTCTCTCCCCCTGAGCCTATCCAACCATTTTTTTAGAAAAAAATACAAATTTTATTCTCCGCGTGGAGGACGCGAAGTTTAAATACGGTAGCTGTTACAGTTTTCAAAATATAGCAAAATATATATTTTTCTTTGAAAGGGAGGTTTCTCTCACCCTGATCCTATCCCATATATATTTTGCCAAAATAAGGCACTTATTGTTAATATTACTCGTACAAAATAAGAAGCTGGTATCTATTTTAGTTCCTAAATTACGACATAAAGTATATTTCCTTTATATGAGAGGTGCTACGCCTAATAGCCTTTTTACACTTGCTCACATCTTTCATCAAATCAACAAGATGTTAACATCTTCCCTTATGAATTGTACGTGTTTGTGTGTCAACATATCTCAACATCTTTTAAAGATGTTCCTAAATAATTTTGTTCCACTCAACATCTTTCGATTATTCTAGTGTCTTCACTAGAAAAAAAAAATGGCATCACTAGAAAAAAATTACAAGTGCCAAAAACAAAAAAATAAAATAATTGATATATGTCGTATAAAATAAAATATCTTAATTATCTTCATTCTCTAACAAAATCTGCATATTGTAATAATAATTGCTCTCCAAGAGCAATAATTAATACAATTAATACAGAATTTTTAAATCCATTTTTTTTAATTTTTATTTGCGCAAACATGTAAAATAAATATTATGACAGATGAAAGATGAAGGATGAAAGATGTTGCAAATGTAAACAAGTTTTTTTCATTTTCAACATCTTCCACGCATTCCGCTAAGATGTGATTAAGTGTAAGAAGGCTATTAAATGGCTATAACTCATGAACCAATATACATTCAGAGACCGTTTATAAATAAAAACCTTGGTACTGACGTCACCTTTCAAATGAACTTTGCAGAATCGAAATCGGTTCACGCATTCTAGAAAACATCAATTGCTTACACAATGCAACTTATTTGTATATATATAGAGATTTATCCGTATACATTTTTTAAATATTGAAGTCTAAATTTTTTTTTTGTATATAATCAGTTCATCTTTATAAAATCTATTAATCTAGAAAAAACTGAATAAATGGATTTAATTTTTTTAAATAGACATGTGTATACATTTGTTATGGCACTTTTTAATATATTTTGGCACTTCTTAGCTAAAGTTTTGGCACAAAACTGAAATTTTCATATACCATCACTGGTGTACATACGAGAACTTTGTCGAATGTTACCAAACACCACTATGTTACTATAAATAGCCGAACAACACAGCTAACATGATCAGTATAACAGTATGAGTTTGATAATAAAAGTGTATAACAATAAGTGAAATAACAATAAGTAAAGTGCTATAAAACAATATCTAAGTGTGTTTAAGTAAATAAAGTGGTCTTAATTTTATAACTAATTTCAACTGTTTTGGAATGGAAAAGTTGTTAGATTCTACACTTGATCATTTGGATCACAAACCAAGATTTATGACTAAATATGTGGATGACCTTTTAGAAAAATAAAGTGGAAGAAAGACTTGAATCTCTCAATAATTTTCACAGACAAATAAAATACAGTTTACCATGGAATTGGAAAAGGATGGTATGATACCATATTTGCATGCACTCGTAATACGCAAATAGAATACGTTAACAATAGATTGGTACCAAAAAGCAACATCTTCAGAACGAATCATAAACTTCTACTCTAACCACCCTACACATGATAATTAAATACAGCATATAATTTTGCAAAAAGAGTATTACAAATAAGTGATGAATCCTATCACAGAGAAAATACGAAAAACTCTACAAAAAAATAGTTTTCCAAATTACACAATTGCAAATTTGGTCAAAAAAGCTAAAAGAAATGTCAACACAACCTCGATGATAAAACCTGTAAAAGAAAGAAAAAATTTTAAATCAATGTCATATATCCCAGGGTTTTCTGAACGATTTACCCATTCGAACATTTTTGATAAAGAGAAAGTAAATATTGCACTTAAGACAGAAACAACGTTAAATAAACTTTTTTCAAATACAAAAATTGACAAATTGGAAAAATCAAATATAATTTACAAAATACCGTGCAACGGAAACGGCTTGGACGTATGTAATAAAACATATGTCGGAATGACAAAATCGAAACTGAGAACGAGATTAGCAGCACATAAATCGGACCATAAAACACGAAGAGGAACAACAGAACAAAAAACAGCGTTATCAACCCACTGTGCAATTACTGGGCACTCTCCAAATATAACAGGTACAACAATACTTCAACAAGAGGACAATTATAACAAGTAAGAGCACTATATTCGGCTGTGCCAAACCTTTTATACCCACCACCAGTTTTCCGTTCTTTTGTAGCTAGGGTTTTTTTCCCGAAAAATTTTGTTTCCCGGAAATGCGAGATTTATTTTTTAATATCCCGGGATCCCGCAGCAAAACAAATGAAAAGTAAATTTGTTTTTAATAAAAAAAAGATTTTTTATTAAAAAACATAAAATAGTTTATAATGTAAAAGAAACATTTCAAAACTATAAAAATAAATAAAAAACAAGTAAGAGCACTATATTCGGCTATGCCGAATCTTTTATACCCACCACCAATTTTGTGTACATTTAAAGCACAATATCTATTATTTTGTTAATATTTATGGAATAATCTCTTTATAATAAAATATGTATCATTTTCTTTGTAGAGGGTGGTTAAATTTTAAGGGCCCATGTTGAAGGTGAACTACACCTAGTCTTTAAATTTGTTTTCTGCATTTCACTTGACATTTCTCAATCTCAAACTTACTCAATTTGATCCGTGGAAAGATACGCAAATGAGCAACGCTTTTAAATATTAAAGATTTTTATAAAAATGGGCGTTCAAATCAAAATGCATTTTGTACACTTAGTAATTGATCAACATAATCGTTCAAATTCATCCACAATCGGGAGAATTGTAACAAATATTTAAATTTCTGCAAAACAGGTCTGTATAAAATGTTAGAAAATCTGTGAATGCCTTCTTAGTGCGTTGAATGGGAACCACTGCTGGTTTTTTGCGATAGTGTGGCAAAAGAGCAGTCAACCTCGCCTCATCATCATGCCCAACAATTGAGCATCAACATTGTCATTGAAAATTTGGACCATCAGATAGAGGAGTGTCGCCAAGGATGGGAGGGGGGGGGGGTGGCATTTGGCCGATATTTTGTTAAATACATAATTGAACCATACAAATATTATCATTATAAAAAGAAATGATAATGATTTCTTAAATAATTTGTGTTTTATTTAAAAACAACATCGGCCCTTAAAATTTAACCACCCTTTGTAACTTCGATATGCTACTAAAATGCTTTTGTCAATGTAGTCTTTCAATGAAAGTGGGCGTTAAAGTAGGTGTGTCAATAAAGTTTCTGCTAATAAATACAACTTAGATATTTCAATATAGTCCTTTATTTTCCCAAGAACTTTGTCAATAGAGAAATTACATGAATTTAAGATAAACCGTTATATGGGAGGTAGGCGTTAAAGTGGGCGTGTCACCTAAACTTTTTGGCACAACAATTACATTGATTAGAAGGATATAAGTAGCAAATTTGATCATCATACCTCTAATTTTAACGGTTTTATGAGCTTTTAAATTTCATTAACGGTAGATAACGTGAAAAGTGGGCGTTATAGTAGGCGTGTCAAAGTTATTTTTGCGAATGAGTACAACTTAGGTGTTTCAATATAGCCCTTTATTATTCCAAAATCTATATTAATAGAGAAATTATATGAATTTTTGGTAAAACGTTATATGGGAGGTGGGCGTAAAAGTGGGCGTGGCACCCTAATTTTCTGGCACAGTAATGACATTGCCTAGGGGGATATACGTAGCAAATTTTATCATCACACCTCTAATTTTGGCGGTTTTATGAGCTTTTAAATTTCATTAAGGTTAGATAACGTGAAAAGTGGGCGTTATAGCAGGCGTGTCAAAGTTATTTTTGCGAATGAGTACAACTTAGATGTTTCAATATAGCCCTTTATTATTCCAAAATCTTTATTAATAGAGAAATTATATGAATTTTAGGTAAAACGTTATATGGGAGGTGGGCGTAAAAGTGGGCGTGGCACCTTAATTTTCTGGCACAGTAATAAAATTGCCTAGGGGGATATACGTAGTAAATTTCATCATCATACCTCTAATTTTGGCGGTTTTATGAGCTTTTAAATTTCATTAACGGTAGATAACGTGAAAAGTGGGCGTTATAGTAGGCGTGTCAAAGTTAATTTTGCGAATGAGTACAACTTAGGTGTTTCAATATAGCCCTTTATTATTCCAAAATCTATATTAATAGAGAAATTATATGAATTTTAGGTAAAACGTTATATGGGAGGTGGGCGTAAAAGTGAGCGTGGCACATTGATTTTCCGTTACAAAAAAGCGTCTCACCAAAAAGCAAAATGTGCAAAATTTCAGAGTCGTACATCAAATTTTGTTGCTTTTATGACGTTTTTGTTTTTAAATATACCGAAAAATACACTGTGCGGTATAAATTTTCGTACATTTTGATCGATAACTCCTCTCCTAATGCATAGATTTAGATAATTTTCGGGGAACAATATTGTTTTTACTCAGGAAATATATATTCGAAGTTTCATGAGTCTACGTGAATGCGTTTGGACACAAATCCGTTTTATTCGATGTTTGAAGGACACGGTTTTTTCGACCTACTCTTGCTTTTCGAGCTATAACTCTCTTCCTAATATTCCCATTTAGCCCATTTTCAATACCAAACAAACCTTGTCTATAAGAAAGATTCTGGCAGAATTTGAGCCCCCTAGCTTTTTCGGTGCGACCTCTATCGTGCTTTCAACAGACGGACAGACGGACGGACATAGCTAGATCGTCATCAAATCAAACCCTGATTCAGAATATATATACTTTATGGGGTCTAAAATGGATATTTCGATGTGTTACAAACGGAATGACAAAATGAATACCACCATTTTTTTGGTGGCGGGTATAAAAACTTGAATTTAAAATATAAATTGAGTAAAAATATTTTTTATTGAAAAAAAAACCAAAAATACAGGTACTTCAGCTATGAGATCAAAAATTATATCATTAGAATTCAATTTCAATATAAACAATACCAAGGCGAATTCAATAAGATGAACTTACTAGATCAGCTGATCATCAGCTGTTGACTACTTCTAGGGACCACTTGTCAAATTTTTGTGTATTTTTGACGTATCATTTTGTTTTACACTAACAAAATACACGTTTGTATTTTTTCATTTTGTAGTTGTTTTAGCGACGAGTTCACCTTATTGAATTCGCCTTGAAACAATACAAACATCTGCTTTCAAATCGTAGCCACCTGTTTTATTTCCCGGGATCCCGAAAAATAATCCCGGGAAATCGGGAAGATTAAATAATTCAAATTCCCGGGAAATAACCCAATTTATAGCACAAAATGTATTTGTTTGTTATTAACAGTAATCGCTATGCAATAATCTCTTTATACTAAAATATGTATCACTTTCTTTGTATAACTTCGATATGTTAGTAAAATGTTTTCGTAAATTTAGTCTTTCAATGAAAGTGGGTGCTAAAGTAGGCGTGTTAAAGTTGTTTCTACTAATGAATGCAACTTAGATGTTTCAATATAGTCCTATATTATTCCAAAATCTTTATTCATAGAGAAATTATATGAATTTGAGATAAACCGTTATATGGGAGGTAGCCGTTAAAGTGGGCGTGTCACCTAAATTTTCCGGCGTAACAATGACATTAACTTGAAGGATATAATTAGCAAATTTCATCATCATGCCTCTAATTTTGTCGGTTGTATGAGCTTTTAAATTTCATTAACAGTTGATAACGAGAAATGTGGTCCTAATAGTAGGCGTGTCGAAGTTGTTGTAGTCTTTCAATGAAAGTGGGCGTTAAAGTAGGCGTGTTGAAGTTGTTTCTACTAATGATAGTCCTTTATTATTCCAAAATCTTTATTCATAGAGATATTATATGAATTTGAGATAAACCGTTATGTGGGAGGTAGCCGTTAAAGTGGGCGTGTCACCTAAATTTTCCGGCGTAACAATGACATTGACTAGAAGGATATCTGTAGCGAATTTCGTCATCGTAGCTCTAATTTTGTCAGTGAAAAGTGGGCGTAATAGTAGGCGTGTCGAAATTATTTTTAATAATGAATGCAATTTAGATGTTTCAATATAGTCCATTATTGAAACACACACATTTATTTTCCGTTAGAACAAAGCATTTAACCAAAAAGCTATGTGTGCAAAATTTCAGAGTCGTACATCCAATTTTGTTGCTTTTATGACGTTTTTGTTTTTAAATATACCGAAAAATACACTGTGCGGTATAAATTTTCGTACATTTTGATCTATAACTCCTTTCCTAATGCATAGATTTAGGCACTTTTCAGAAAAAAATACTCAGGAAATATATATTCGAAGTTTCATGATTCTACGTTAATGCGTTTGGACACAATTCCATTTTATTCAATGTGCAAAGGACACTGTTTTTCGACCTACTCTTGCTTTACGAGCTATAACTCTCTTCCTAATATTCCGATTTAGCCCATTTTCAATACCAAACAAATTTTGTCTATAAGAAAGATTCTGGCAAAATTCGAGCCCCCTAGCTTTTTCGGTGCGACCTCTATCTTGCTTTTAACAGACGGACGGACATAGCTAGATCGTCATAAAATCAAACCCCGATTAAGAATCTATATACGTTATAGGGTCTAAAATGGATATTTCGATGTGTTACAAACGAAATGACAAAATGAATATACCCCCACCATTTTTTTGGTGGCGGGTATAAAAAGAGATACACAATAGAGATGCTACACATAAATAATTAATACCCCTACGAACATAAGGATGAACTACAAGAAAGACACTGAAAATTGTGCACATACATACAGACACCTAATATCTAAATTTAAACATAAGAAAATTTAGTAAGCTTTGCATTATATCTGTGGACAGACGACAGCTTTACTAAAATGTAAGACGATATTATGAAACTAGTAGACATAAATAATTTTAATAATACAATGTTAATGTACATATATTTATATATGTATATATAAGTATGAAAAATATTTGGTAAAATAACTCTAGTTTTTGTATATTATTTTTGTGTATTTTAGCTTGTTCCTGAAGGGGCTCGAAATATTGAACAAAATTAATAAAAATATAAGGAAAAAATTTTTTAAAAATAATATTTAATAAAAAATAAAAGATTTTTATTTAAATATTAGAATTAAATAGTTTTTTTTGGACCTAGAGCCTGTTTTATGACAAGAAAATTATTCTTTAAACATTATAAGGTCGTAAAGAATATAATTATATTCCCAAAATTTACAAACGAAAATAAATTTTTCTCAGCTTCTAGACAAACGAGAGAGTCAATATTGCTATCAAATCAAAGGGCTTGACCAGTAGAATATAGAAAATTATTAAAAAATGTAAAATGCAAGATGGCGTCTGAGACAAAATGGCGGATCAAATTTTTTAACCTCATCATTATTTGTTACTTTTATTCATTGCAATAACAAAAAATTTGCTTTGTTTTTTCACTCATGCATCTCTATTGGTGACTATAATGTGAGACATGGAGCCCATGTTGGAGGGGTTAAGTTGAAGGAAGCTGAAATTGCGGACAAATATGAGCTTTTCATTTTGACCGGGACATGTACATATAATGATTTCCCACAACAACTATCTAAACTTAAGAAGCCATTTTTTCTTCAAATTTTGGCACTACCGTTTTAATGTCAGAATAAGATGTTGCAGACTGTAGACTATTAGACTTAAAGTCTGAAATCTTAAAGATGCAGTCAGTCCTGACCTCAAAAATCTACTAGGAAGAGATATTCATCGGTTGTGTTCAAGAACAATAATATTGCCAATTATTGACACGGTCGATGAAATTAATAACTTTATTATACCAAAAGTCCCTAGCCAATCGAGTGACACTATCTTTTTGTAGCGGATGCAATAATTTTTAAATTCGCTTAATTTTTCTGGCTTGAAATATCTCTTAAAGTTGGTATTGCGATCATGATTTTAAGAAATTTAAACCCTCCTAACATTTTGAGTGGAACAGGGCTACATAATTAAGAATCAAAAGATAACTTAATTGCAATAATTTTTCTCACCGTCCTGTAACCGGACAGCTTGCAAACAAATCGAGGATTCCTATGATTCCTACACACTTGCCTATACCTTTCAAAAGGCTACAATTTCCGGTAAAAACATCTTTTGCAATGACAGTTCAAAAATATAGAGAAAAAAACCTTTTCTTTGGTTGAAGTCTCGACTTTTGTGAAGTAGGTTTTTCACAGGGTCAACTCTATGTTGGCTTATCATGAGTTGGAAATCGGGAAAAATAGTTTATTTTATTACCAAAAAAGTAATAACAAAACCTTAAACATTGTATATAACGAAGCACTAAGCCGTTAGTATATTACAAAATTACATAAATGAATGTATTCGATCTTTTTAATTTATATAAACATTTTTTTAAGCAAAAATCCTTACAAAAAAAATTTGTTTTTTAACAATTATAATATTTTAATTGTTAATTGTTAAAAATTGTAAAAACTTTCCCTGAAGAAGCTACCCAATGTGGTAGCGAAATATCGGAAAATAAAATTAAAACTATTTTTTATTAAGAAAAGTGATCTCAAGCTCAATAGAAAAAACTGTTTATATTACAAAATTACCTTAAAACAAAGTTAGAGATATTAAAGACAATTTTTATGGACGACTTTAACTAATGAAATTATATAGGAAATACTTCTAAAAACAGAAAACTAAAGTCACAACAAAAAATAAAAACTAAAACAAACTTAAACTTAATATACTTTTTAATATATATTTTTTAAGCAAATTATTAAAACTAAACTAAAACTATTATCGGATTGTTTTTTCAGTATACTTTAATACTTATACTTACAATTAAATTGTTAATTTTTTAATAATTTATATCAAAGTTAACTTAAGCCAAAAATGATACATTATATGAAAATTTATTAATTAAAACTAAACAAATAAATACAAATATTAAATTCAAACTACAAAAAAAACTTTAAAAAAAATATAAAAATAACAAGTAAGAGCGCTATATACGGCCGTGCCGAATCTTATATACCCTTCACAACGTGTAGTCATGCAATAACAGTAGTTTGTGTCACCATTTACCCCATATGAAATACGTACATACATATAAAAACATACATATATAAAAACATCCCATTGTAAAATTATAAATTCACGTATGTATGTTAAAAAAACAAAAAAAAAATAAAAAAAAAATTTAAAAAAAAAATTAAAAAAAAAAATTATTATATACATATATAATATATATAAAACAAAAAAAAATTAAAAAAAATTAAAAAAAAGTAATAAAAATATATATAATATATTAAATAAAAAATAAATAAAAAATAAAAAAAAAATAAAAAAAAAATTAAAAAAAAAATTTAAAATAAATTAAAAAAAAATTTTTTTTGGCTCAGCTGGGATTCGATGCCACGTTTTCCCCAATCAGTATACACGTTTGTATGTATGTATGTTGTTGTTATACCCTTCACACAGTGAAAAAGGGTATATATAGGTTTGTCATTCCGTGTGAAATTTCTACAATTTTCATTTCCGACCCCATAAAGTATATATTTTCTGAAAGCTTATGAATAGGGGAGTCGATTAAGCTCTGTCAGTCTGTCCGTCTGTCCGTCTGACCGTCTGTCCGTGTGTATGTTGAAATCAACTTTTTGAAGCCCCCCGACATAGGTTGGACCCGGGTAAGGTATTAAAATATCAGAAATATTCGGGAGTAGATCGCTATTGAAAATCAGAAACATCGGTATATAAACAACTGAGATATGAGCAAAAACCCACGACCACCTCGATTTTTTTTTCACAAAAACAACATTACAACAACAACATACATACATACAAACGTGTATACTGATTAGAGAAAACGTGGCATCGAATCCCAGCTGAGCCAAAAAAATTTTTTTTTAATATTTTTAAAATTTTTTTTTTATTTTTTTTTTTTTTTTATTTTTTATTTAATATATTATTTATATTATTATTATTATTTTTTTTTTAATTTTTTTTTATTTTTTTTTGTTTTGTATATATTATATACATAATAATTTTTGAAAATATTTTTTTTTAAAAAAAATTTTTTTTTTTTTTTTTTTTTTTTTTTAAATTTTTTTTTAAATTTTTTTTTTAAATTTTTTTTTTAAATTTTTTTTTTTTTTGTTTTTTTTAACATTCATACGTGAATTTATAATTTTACAATGGGACGTTTTTATATATGTATGTTTTTATATGTATGTACGTATTTCATATGGGATGAATGGTGACACAAACCACTGTTATTGCATGAATTCACGTTGTGAAGGGTATATAAGATTCGGCACGGCCGAATATAGCGCTCTTACTTGTTGTAATGTTGTTTTTGTGAAAAGAAAATCGAGGTGGTCGTGGGTTTTTGCTCATATCTCAGTTGTTTATGTACCGATGTTTCTGATTTTCAATACCGATCTACCCCCGAATATTTCTGATATTTTAATACCTTACCCGGGTCCAACCTATGTCGGGGGGCTTCAAAAAGTTGATTTCAACATACACACGGACAGACGGTCAGACTGACAGACTGACAGGGTTTAATCGACTCCCCTATTCATAAGCTTTCAGAAAATATATACTTTATGGGGTCGGAAACGAAAATTGTAGAAATTTCACACGGAATGACAAACCTATATATACCCTTTTTCACTGTGTGAAGGGTATAAAAAAAACCTTACGAAAAACAATACAATTTAATTCATTATTAAAGGCAGGTACTAACTTTGCCAGAAATTAATAATAATAATTAATAATGTGTGTGATGACCTCTATTATAATGCATTATGTAATTTATTAATGGGTAACGCACTGCCATTTGCGAACTGACATTTATTTATTTATTTATTTATTTACAATACAAAAAGCCTGTAAGGCCGAAGCGTATTGCTAGAACTCTTTAAATATTTAACAAAATGAAAATCAAATAGATTAAATATTAGTAATCGTAAATATGTACATACGTATAGGCAATGAAAAATATAACAATAACCCAACTTAAAATTTCGATATATTTTGTCTGACCGGTTCTTCGAAATAATGATTTGCCTTCTAACAATGACGAAACTGTTAATTGTGAAAATGTTTTTACCTTAATTAAAGCGTCTCCTAACAGTAATGGTAAATAATGAAGATGGACTGGAGGCAGTTACTACTCTATAAGTGCTTACTTCTCATCTGTATTTACAAGTTGATCAAGAAAACCTTATTTTATTATACAGTCTGTCCTAAAAGACCTTGTTGGAGATTTAGGACTCTCAAAATCAAAGTTTCAACTTTTTGGATCAAGATTACAGCAATGGAATTTGTTGGATAAAAACACGAATGTCGCATATTTTTTTAATAGGCAAGAAGACTTTCTGAGCTATTTCAGAAAACACATCGATTAAGTTTTTATGATGATGCCGAGACACTTTTACGAGAACTGAGGAATGGCGACTGTTTATCGATTTATCCTAGACTAGCTTAAAAGCCGTTTTATTTTACAATGGCAATAAATATCCACCGATCTCATTGGCATTTGTAACAGACATGAAAAAAAATAACGCAAACATGAAGTTGTTACTCGATAAAATTAAATAACCACAATACTCATGGAACACTTGTGCTGATTTGAAAGTTCTAGCTATGTTAGATTACGTGTAGGATATAAAGTGCAAGCTCTGTATTCGCGACTAATTAAAAACCAGACCTGTTTTGCGATAACAGAACCCAAATTTTTATTGAATAATTTTGTGCAATTTTTAAAATTGGAATTATTTTTATTGACATACATATATACATATGTACGTTCATAAGTATTTACATTTTAAATATTTTTAAAAAAATTTTAGATTTTTAGTTGCTTCTTTGGCAAATTATTTTTTAATATAACAGCTGAATCGAGTAATTCATATAGTGCTGTTGTCGGTTTATCATTTTCTAAAGCCCATTGTATGCATATGTTTATCATGTTCATGTTCATTAGTTTTCATAGAAAATTCTTCTCGAATCCAGTTGTTTATGTCAACATTTGCAAAAAGATGTTCCGTTTCAATTTGAGTTACAATTGTACCAATAGTTGAAAGATCTTCGCTTTCTTCCTGAATTCCCTTTTGTAAAATATTTAATGGCATATTATCCTCTTCACTCCATTCACTACCGAATTCGAGCAAGGAGTTCCAGGATTTTCGGATATTGGACACTGATATTTTATCCCCGGATGTAGCTAGAATCTGAACGGCATTTTTGAGATTAAAGTTTTTTAGTTTGAGCTCCAAACTTGTTCCCTTCTCTCCAAGTTAGTGTGTGAGCAATTGTTTTTTGTAATTTAATTTTACCAAATTGATAACGTTTTGATCTCACGGTTAAATAAGTGCCGTACAATTTGGTGGTAGATTCATTGCTATAATTAAGCCATCATCACTTTTAAATTCCCCAACTGGGTGACACGTTGCGTTATCTAAAAGCAAAACTGCTTTTTGCAGCAAACCCTTTGAAGCCAAAAATTCTCGCACCTAAAAAATGTTTACATACTTTCTTTTCTTATTCTAAAAATTACCTTACGTGGGGAACAAATTCGCGACGGAACCAGTCTTTGAATATAAATAATGTCATCCAAGCATTATAACTGGACTTGTATAATACGGGAGTATTAAAAAAGCATTTAAAGACGCGTGGGTTTTTCGATTTTCCAACAACCAACAATTTAAATTTGTCTGTGTCATTCGCATTTGAACAGAGCAAAAATAGTTATTCGCTCTTTGCATAATTTTCTTCCGGGAGCCGTTTTTTTCATTACATGTAACAAGAGTGTAATTTGGAAGCATCCTATAATATAAACCGGATTCGTCGGCATTGTAAATTTGTTGAAGACTTAACTGGATCAATAAGGTGGGGTTTTCGAAGACAATTTCTCGCCCGTGATTTTTAAAAATCTAATTCCATGTCGATGCTTATACTTCTTCAACCATCCATCGCTAGCATTAAAACCAGTATTGGTTTTGTAAACTTTGGAATAAATAAGACTGACTTTTGTTCGTAAAATCTCTGCCGAAATTGGAACGTTTTTTTCCCTTTGTTTTAAAAACCACTTGTAAAGCATTTTTTCCATTTTTGGGTACTCAGCTTTCTTTAAGGTGCAACGCTTGCCAGGTCCACTTTCTGTTATACGAACGAACTTTTTTAATGAATTTCCTTGCTTTAAAATGCGGTAAACCGAAGACTTGTAGTTCACGCAAATTGAATTTATGGAATCCCCACTTTTAAACTTTTTTAAAATCTATAATTTTTGAGAAATCGTTGGCTTTAAAATATGTTGAACTTTTCCTATTTTAATAGATATGTACGTTAACACAACGAATGACCAGGGTCTCAATTCTCGGCCTGTGAAACTGTGAAATGAAAAAGTTTTTACATAGCAAAGGGTATGGTGGCACCATATGATATTACACACAAAAACTTTTCATTTCATACACCCCAATTCTAAATAACAATTCCCTGGGAATTATTTCCCTATTCCCTGTTCCCCTATTCTAAATAACTTCTCCCGGGGAAATTTGTTCCCTTTCCCTTATTCTAAATGAACTTCGAAATTGGGAAATTGTTCCCTGGGAAAAAAGTAGGTATTATGAAAGGTAATGAAAGGGAGAATGTAATAACAATTTTTGGGAAAAAATCCGCCAACAAATTTAAAGGGAGTTGTGACAAAAATGTAAGTATTTAATATTTTTTTATACAAATTGTGATAAATAATGTTATTTATTGTTACTTTTAGGACAAAAACAACAAACAGGAAGCAGAATAATGAATTGTTTTTTAGTTTTAAAATAATTTTAATTTTTATTTATCTTTTTTTTTAATTTTTGAAGTTTTTAAATATTTTAATAAAATGTTATATTTATTTCAAAAATGTATATACATAAATAAGAAGTGGCTAAATTACAGAAATTTATTAGAGATTATTCGCAATATTTTTTCTAATATTTTTCTATTATATTTTCTAATATTTTTGGCAATGGATTAATATTGTGGTGAGTCTTAGGATACATCATTATCCTAAACGCTCTAACAATCTAAATTTTCTACATCGTGTACTGTAGTATTGTTATGTTATGCAAGGAACAGCAAAAATTTGTTATTTAAGCAGCTTTTTTTGGAGCGTAGTGAAGCTGTCTAGCACCAAGAATGCACCACCATCAATTTTTAAAACACCATTAGTGCGTTCAACCACATTTCGACACTTAGAGTGAATTTCATTAAATTTAATTTCAACAGACGTCTTATAGATGTCCACAGGATATCTATAAGACGTTAAAAGTCACAATTCAAGTAAATATCCTGCGTCTGCTAAAAAAAATGCAGTTTTAATTTATGAATTGTCTGTTATCATTCAAAACTTTACCAAGAAGCCAATAATTGCTGCCACCTCTAAGTTATTCTTGCTCAAGGTGAGTACGCCATTCGCCAGAATTCCAAATAAAGGAATCGTGACACGCTCCAGGATGTAAGTCATCAACGTACTGAATCCTCAGCTCATGATCACAGACCTGAAATTTTTTGATTAAAAATTAATTATTGATAATTTAAAACAAAAGAAATACTTTACCAGCATTACATTCAAATTATAGTATTTCTTCGTATTGTAGTAAAGATGCTTGTTCTTAGGAGGAGAAATAATGCGGTCATGCGATCCGTCAACACATCCTATAATGCTTGAAATACCATACTTTACATAAAAAGCTAACGCAATTTGCCGTTTTTGCACTTCAGTTCTACAAAAAGTTATCTATATTGGGCGTAAATGCTCCTCAAATATATTAATAACTTCTGCCAGAACTTTGCTAAGACTACACTGATCCACAGACACACCGCAATCTTTACCTATACCCGTTTGGTACCAACCTTCAGCAAAGAAGCGTAAAATCTCACTTAATTTCACGATTGGAGAAATTGCAAACGACTTACCTTTGGGCTGAACACGTCCAACAGATATTTGAACGCCGATTTATTTACTCCAAAAGTAAAATTTACTAACAAAATGTGCGGCAACTCAATTGGGTTGCTGGCGTCACGTAGCATTCTCCTTTCTACCCTTTGCTTATTCTTGTCAGATTGATATGCTTCTGAGTTTTTTGCTTCAGCTATTATTATCAACGCTACACTAAACATTTTTATTCACTTTTAACAATTTCTTTTTTATTATTTACGAGTATTCACTTTTTACGCTTAATATTTCTAAAAATTATTAGCAAATATTTTGTCAAAACAAAACAGCAAAAGCAAACAGCTGACTTCGAAAATGTAAAATTCTCTCTCCCTTATTATTCCCTTCCCCGACTGTTTAGAATAGGGGAATTTTATTCGCGGGAAAAATGAATTCCCGGGGAATTCAATTCCCTGGGAATATTTAGAATTGGGGTGATAGTTTCATACAATTATCAAGTAGCCTCACTAAAACAGCTGACTTTTTTTCTCTACTTTAAGGTTTAACTAAAATGTCAAATTTTGCTTATGTATGTGTATATATTGTGTACGTATATATTCTACCGCCAAAAAAAACACGCACACACATTTGCTTTTTGACATTTAAGTCATCGTTTTCCAACAACAAAATACATATAGAATTTTGTTGTTGCAGAACTGAGGCTACCTGATGATTGCACCATGGTTTCATAGAACGAGAATTGATACCCAGAATAAACTGACAAAATATAAGACTAAAATTATGGTAAAAGGTTACCATACCAAAAAACGGGGATTTCCCTTTTTTTACAGACATGGTAACGACATTTAATAAAACAAATGAAAGTTGCGATAATAGAACCTCGTTTTTTGTAAACTGTCGCGATTATAGAACCTACAATGTTAAAAATTAAGCCGTCGCGATAATGGGTAGTCTCGAATACCGAGCATGCACTGTTCCAAGTTTTGTTGTTTTTTATAGTCGTCGTTTATGGGATCAACCCTATAAAGAAAAAATTTACCACAAAGCACAATCATAATTTTAAGAAAAACAAGTAAGAGCACTATATTCGGCTGCGCCGAATTTTTGATACCCACCACCAATTTTGTGCACTTTTATAGTACAAAATTTATTATTTTGTTATTAACAAAATAATAATAAGTAGGCGTTGAAGTAGGCGTTTCAAAATAGTTTATTATAATAAAATCAATTTTTTTTTTTAATATTTCAAAAATTGCAAATATCAAAAAAATTTTTAATGGAGTCCTTTATTCTTCCAAAATCTTTGTCCATAGAGAAAATATATATTCATTTGAGATAAAGCGTTATATAGGGACTGGGCGTTAATGTGGGCGTGTCACCTTGATTTTTCGTATTATACATATATTGAAGAGAAATGTATATATACGAAATTTCAGCATCATGCATCCAATTCTGTCGGTTTTATGATCTTTTAAATTTCATTAAGAGTATATTATGTGAGAAGTGGAGTTGAAGTTGGCGTGTCAAAGTAACTTTTGCCTATAAAATATACATGGAGTAATTTTTTCTACCAAAATCTTTGTCCATAGAGAAATTATATGAATTTGAGATAAAGCGTTATATAGGAGGTGGGCGTTAAAGTAGGCGTGTCACTTTAATTTCCGCCTCTTAATCAATTTTGTAATCATCTTATTTTGTTAGTTTCATTAGGTTTTTAATTTTAAATATACCGAAGAGGACACTGTTAGATATGTATAAATTTTTATACATTTTGATCGATGACCCCTTTTGTAATGTATAGATTTGAGCAATTGTCAGGGTAAGATATTTTTGTCTTTGCTCAGGAAATATATATTCGAAATTTTATCGTTTTACGTTAATGCGTTTAGACACAATTGCATTTTATTCGATGTTGGAAGGACATGTTTTTTTTAACTACTCTTGCATTACGAGCTATAACTCTCTTCCTAATATTTTGAATTAGATCACAAACAACAAACCTTGTGTAAAAGAAATACTCTGCCGAAATTTGAGCCTTTTTCGGTTCGAGCTATATCGTGCTTTCAACAGACGGACATAGCTAGACCGTCACAAAATGAAACCAGGAAAACGTCACGGCCGAATACAGCACTCTTACTTGTTCTCTTTTACTTTCTTTTATAAAGGTAAATCACAATGAACCTAAGTCTCTTGGTGATACAATATTGGCAGCATGTCCTAAAACCTGTTATAAATTTATTATAAAAAATATTTCCTTTTTTTCGAATAAAAAAAATTTTGGGTTTTTTATATATTTAAACACTTTTTTTATTAAAGCGAACATATGTACGAGTTTTGCAAGATAGAGAAGTGCTTTCTTTTCGTTTTTAATGCAATTTCTTTTGAAACACATCTACCGCATATGAAGAAAAATATCTGCTTATCTTAAATACTTAATAAATAACATATTTTCTTCTAATAAATATTTATTCATTACTATGTATATTCTATAAAAAGATATTAAATACTTAATATACAAAATTTTAAAGTTTTAACCACCTTGGGCCAAAAATTAGTTAAATATAAAAGTTAACAAATATAAGTGCAAACTTAAAAAATATAAATTAGTTTAATAAAAAATAAAAAAATCTGTGTATTTATAAAAATCATATCAAACTAATCCATTTAATAGAAATAAATTAATTTTACAAATAAAAAAAAAATTTAAACTAAATAATTCGACTTTGCTAGCCTCTTTTTTCTGGATAAGTCCCTTACGAACGTAACGAAGCCAACCGTGATTGCATTTCATGTAGATCTTCTTCTTCGTCATTATCTCCAACATCGGCCACCACAACAGCAGGAGCAGCTGGTGCTTTTTGTTGTTCAGCGGCAGCTAATTCATCGGGAGGTAATGGAGCTTCACCCAGTTTTCCATTTGTGATTTCCCACAAAACTTTATCAACTTCTTTGGCAGCCTCTTCTTCCATTTCCTCAGTTTCTTCTAAGGATTCCATGGTTTCTTCCAGCATCTCCTCGATTATGCCCGCTTTCATCATTTCCTTGGACATGTCACGCATTATACCAGCTAATTCGGGATAACGGATCAAACTTTGCATTGCCTGCATAACTTCGGTGGATTTTTGTAATGAACCTGCTACCCGTAAAGTAGCTGAAAGAAGTTTTGTGATAAAAGTTTTACAAACTTTTTAATTTCCCTTTTAAAGACTTACCCAATTGGTTTTTCATTTGTAATTGCACAGAGTTCAAATGAGCCTTAGAGGTGTAAATGCGATTTATTGCTTTACGTGCTCCCACAATTTCTTTAGCCAATATGATACAAGTATCGCGATCATTTTTGGCAGCTGCCTGTTTTAGGGATCTTTTCACTTTTTCCTCTTCTCTTTGTATGCTGCGTATTTGACGATCAAGTTGATTGCTTTCCTTGCGTATTTTATGCGTCCATTCTTGCACCTATCGATATACATATGAACAATTTACTTTTGTTTTGATTTTTCGCTATGTCGTCATACTTTGCTAATTTACCTAGAACGTTTTTTTACTAAAAAAAAAAACAAATTTACCTGTTCTTTTGGATCTTTTGATTTTGTTTGTCCAAACAAACCCATTTTTAAGTTTTAATTTGTATTATTTATCCAAAATGATTGTTTTATTACTTTTATGACAGAATATGACTCATTTGTAAAACTGTTGATGATTTTTCAGTAGTTTAATTTTCTGTTTGTTTTCGTTTTACGTAGTTTGTTTTGACATTTCTTCTTTACTCTACGTCTTGACGAGCCATCGATTTGTTTAGACTAGAACAAAACGTCGGCAGAGCAACTGTCAAAAAATTGTTCATGTTCTTTGATATGGAGAAAACGTATAAAGAGTATTTTGTTGGTATTTTTATGTGTCGTCTCTTTCTTTCATATTCAAAATGCCTTTTAATGTCAGACATCGTTGTTCGAACAAATGTTCTGACAACGCTGTTTGAACAAGAACAAAACATCGACAACAGCGGTCCACACCAGGCAAATTCATGTGCGCACAAAAAATTGTTCGTTGTTCAAACAAATCGATGGCTGGTGAAGACCGTACGTTAGGATAGCAATTGTAGTTTTACTACACAAGGTGGCATCACTTAATCAGCTGATTATTTTTGCTTTTTCTAGCAGAAGAAAACAAACTTCTAATAGCATTGTTAATTAATAGGCAAACTTTTTGGCAGTTGCAAAAAAGGTACTTATTTATTGTTGTCACAATAATAGTAAATTCTCATAACTCGGTTAATAATATTTTTAAAAATAATAAATTTAAATTAAAAGGATATTTAAAAATGGATTAAGTAAATAAAAACATTTACAACTATTATATATATAAAAATTCTAATTGAACATTATTTTTAGTTGAATGTTTCACATTTTACCAAAACGAGAATCATGGTTCTGGACATATTATTAATATGGGGTTGCTTTTAAGTCATAAGTCTAGGACACATACAAAAAATAAGTAATATGAAGGTATAAAAGTTTCATAAGGCGAGTCACACTGTGCACCCACGAATGCAATTACAAAAGTGATTTTGTTTGTTTGTCTATTTTTATTTTAATGGCAATGTTTTAAAACCATAGAACCAGGGTATCCCACACAGGTTCAGTATTCATAAGTAGACCTATACCTTCATATAGGAAGTCGAAACCAAACGCGAAAAATATTCTTTTTTAAAGTTTTGCAAAGGTAAATTGAGACTCCGGGTAACTGTACCTTAGTACCGCTAACTGACGCCACGCAATTACGCAAAACTCTCGAAGTCAGATGAAAAGCTACGGCCAGATTGTCCTTACTGTGTTGTAAGCCAAGAGGGCTTGCCAAGATATATATTTCTTTAGTGATTTGTAATAAAACTTTATTGGCTTAAAATATACAACTTCACGTGTCGCAATCCAAGATAAGAAGGAAGTAATTATTACATATGTGTATGACATTATCTAGATTGACATTTAATATCTAAACTACAACTAGATGTCTCGACAATATTATTATTGTTTACAATAGGTGTTTTCGTATCTTTTATGTCTAACATTACATCCCCCTTTTTTAAGAAATTAGGTTTGATTATAAAGATCCATATATAAATAATATAATAAATACAAATTCATAAGTTAAAAATTTTTTTTTCTTACTTCAGTCATTATTCTATTTAATATAGATATGTATTTTCCCAGTCTAATTCATACAATTTAAATATCTTTATAAAGAGTTCGTGAATTTAATTTACATAAAAAATCAGTTTAAAATCCCTTTACAACTTTCTAAATCATATGAATGAGACTGTATGTATACATATATTTTTCATAGTTATATCTTATTCAATTTTTTTTTGGCATTAGTTTACAATTTTTTATTATTTTTTTTTTGTAGTTTTTTTTTCTTATATATACATAATGTTTTATTTAAATACGTAGTCGTTTGCCCACAAAGGTGCTTTCTTTTGTCTAGCTGGGCGTTCTGAGAAATCAACTTCCGGAATTTCTTCGTTTTCTACAGAAGGTGGTTCCTCACGGCTACATTCTCTTTCTCTTATATTGTTATCATTGTCTGTATTGTTTTCAACTACTAAATTTTCATTCGGGTTATACAATTCTTCTGAATCATACCAATGTTCCGTACCTGACATCAGAATAAGATGGAATCGATTCCGTCTACATAACTTTCTATCTGCCTGAATTAAATACGATCATGGCTCATCCAATATTTTTAACACTTTCCCGTGTCTCCTCAAATCAATCATCATTACCCTATCCCCCACTTTAAGTTCCGGGAGATCTTTAGATCTATGTTTCTTATTGTAATTCTCAATCTGTTTATGTTTAAAAGTAATTTCTTTATCTATAACTTTGTCGTTATAATTCGTCTCTAACGCACTAGTCACAATTGGTACCAAACATTTAAATTTTCGACCCATCATTAATTCCGCTGGTGAAAACCCGTTTGCCAGTGGGGTCGAACGATAGTTGAGAAGGCCTGCGTGTATGTCGTCACATTTCTTTATTAACCTTTTCGCAATTTTAACTGCCGATTCTGCTGCCCCATTCGACTGGCTATAATAAGGACTACTTGTCACATGCTTAAAATGATAATCGAGGGCAAATTGCCTAAATTTCGATTGGAAAAAAATTCCTTTACCTTTTCGATAATGTCCACTTCGGACATTGAGTTTAATGAAAAAAATTCGAAATAACGAGAGTAATAATCAGTTATTATGAGATACCATTTGTCCCACTTAAATAAATCTAGACCTATTTCCTCCATAGGCCGAGTTGGCATACTGTCACGCTTAAACGTTTCCCTATGGTTATACCCCTCTTCGATGCATTTTGGACAACCCTTGACTAAGTTCTCCAACTGTGAACTCAAACCTAACCACCAGACTGAGGTCTGGGCCAATCTACGACATTTGGTTATACCCTGATGACCAACGTGAATAAAATTAAGGATTTCCCTTTGTAATTCGAACGGAATCACTATTCTCGTATCCTTCAACAATAAATGTTCTGAAAATGAGATATCGTTACGATACTGGTATTAGGGCACCATTGAATCTGGAAAGTTATTACGAGATGGCCAACCATCCAACGAGTACTGCCGTAGCAGTTTACATGTGAGATCTCCTTCCTGGGCGTTCCTAATTTTCGTTAAGTAACAGTCCTCAAGTGGAAGGTTCTCGACAACAAAATTAACAAAGGCTTCCGTTTCTACTATTATTTCCTGGGGTTCATTCGCTTTACAAGGAATAGGACTACGTGATAAGGCATCCGCCATTTTGAGATCCTTCCCAGGTACATATACCACTGAGTAATCATATCTCATGAGCCGCATTTTGAATCGCTGAAGCCTAGGAGTCAAAGTGTCTAAATTCTTAGATTGTAAAATCTGTACCAACGGCTTGTGGTCGGTTTCGAATATAACATGAATACCCGTTATATACTCTGCCAATTTTTCTGCAGCCCAAGTTATACCCAGAGCCTCCCTTTCGATTTGAGCATAATGTCTCTCAGTCTCTGACATTGTCCGGGATATATATGAAACTACCTGTCTGTTCCCTTGTCCATCAACCTGAAATAAACAGGTGCCTATACCATAGCATGACGCGTCCGAGCTGATTATTACCCGCTTTGATGGGTCATAGAACGCCAAGGTTGGTGTTCTAGTTAAACGTTGCTTAATTTCCCTAAAAGCCTTTTCCTGATCTTTGTCCCAAACAAATTCAGACTTACCCGTTAAGGCACTTATAGGTTCTAATATTTGTGACCGATTGGCAACAAATTTTGCGACAAAATTAACCATACCCAGAAAACGCTGAACCTCTGTTTTATTTCCTGGTGTTGGATAATCAATGATGGCCTGAATTCGATCTGGATCTATTGAAATACCGTTTGCCGAGAGGGCATAGCCTAAATAACTAACCTGGTCTGTACCAAAACATGATTTTTCCTTATTTATAGTAATACCTTCCATATCCAGCCGTTCTAAAACTTTTACTAGTGCGTTGTCATGCTCTACACGATTTTTTCCAAAAATCAATATATCGTCGACATGTGAAATACAGTTATCTATTCCATCTAGAAACTTAGTAAATTTTGATTCGAAATATTCCGGAGCGCAAGAAATGCCGAAGGGCAATCTTTAAAAAACAACCCGTCCAAATGGACATATAAAACATGTAAGCAATTGGCTTTCGGGTGATTATTTAATCTGATAAAACCCCTTATTTGCGTCGATTTTCGAAAAAAATTTTGGCTTTCCTAATCCTAGCCAAAGAAAGCTCAATCTTGGGCATTGGGAAATATGGCCTTATTACCGCCTTGTTTAAATGTGTATAATCCACACACAACCTTATCTCCTTATTGGCCTTTGGAACAACTACTATTGGACTGACCCAATCAGTAGTATCGTCCATACGTTCAATTATATTTAGGTTCAATAGCCTATCTATCTCAACTTTCAATTTAGGTAACAAAGGAATGGGCACCCTCCTAGGTGTAGTTTGCACGAAAGGGATAGCATCACGTTTCAGTCTGATACTAATTTCCCCTTTAAACTCCCCTATTTCGCTAAATAGTCTGGGGAATTTGGAAACTATTTCCAGAGATTTATCAGTGTCATGCGTGACACAAAAATTTTCCAGTACGGGAGGTTGAATAATACCTAAGCTGACTATATCATTCCGTCCTAGTATAGGAGTACGTAGTAGTAGAAAATTCTCTATTTTTCAAAATTAAGGTCATTCTACAAACCCCTAAGACCCTCAAAGAGTTCCCATCCGGGCCCTTTAAAGCTGTAGTGGTCTTTGAGATAGGTAACCTACAGCTCCTCGGAACTAATTTCCCAGGGATACATACACAATCCGCGCCTGTATCTATGAGAAAATTTAATTTACCCTGTAACTCGCGTACAAAACATTGAATGGACCACGATTTAACATCTAGTTTTTTAATGTTACCGACGAATAGTTCACTAATTGTTCCGATTATGTACTCGGAACTTCTATGACTTTCAGAAAAATCGTTCCCCTTAGAATTATTTTTAGAATTTTCCGACTTGACTACATTTATTTTTTTACTTTTCTCAAATTTAAGTTGATTTTCATTTTTTCTTTTACACACGTTTGCAAAATGTCCACGTAGGCCACAAATTTTACAATTCTTATTATTTGCGGGACAATTTTTTCTATTATGTGGTTTATAACCGCAGTACATACAAATGTTGTTATTATGACTAAAGCTATAGTTACCACTACTACCGGATTTTGCACACTTGGCACTCCGCTGTTGACCACCATAATTTTGCTGCTTGACGTTACTACCCGCCTGGGCTTCTTTTTTGACATTGTAAATGTGTTTGTCATCTGTTATAATTTTGGTTTGCTTTATCTGGATCTCTGCTTGGCGAGCTGTGTCCATCGCAATTTTAAGCGTTAAGTCTGACTTCATTTGCATTTGTTCACTGACTTTCGTATTGAGCATGCCGACCACAATTCGATCTTGAATTAAATCATCTTTCAGATTTCCATAATCGCAATTCTGGGCAAAAGAGTGTAGATCATTGGTAAAACTATCGATTGGTTCTCCTTGCCTTTGAACACGTGAGTTAAACTTAAAGCGTTCAAATATGACATTCTTTTTTGGGTTAAAATATTTATCAAACTGATTTAAAGCACTTTCTAGTGTTGTTGGTGTTTGGCCAAATTGAAGTAAAACTTCTTCACTCGTTTCCCCCATGATATAGAATAGCAAATCTATTTGCTCTTGTGGAGCCTTTGTAGATTGTCCGGAAACACTTATGTACCTCTCAAATCTTTTCCGCCACTTCATCCAACTTTCTGGCATTGAAAAGTTAAAGGATTCAGGGGGTGCTACATTTGCAACGAATATCTTTTCCTTTTTGACTTCAGTTGACGGCATAATAATACTTTTTCCTTTAAACTAAAATATTATTTTTAATTTATTTCTAGAGTTGACTCGTTTTCACCGCTGCCACCATGTGTTGTAAGCCAAGAGGGCTTGCCAAGATATTTATTGCTTTAGTGATTTGCAATAAAACTTTATTGGCTTAAAATATACAACTTCAAACAAACACATTTGCTTTCCGACATTTCAGTCGTCGTTTTCAATAACAATATGCATGTAGAATTTTGTTGTTGCAGAATTGAAGTTACCTGATGATTGTACCTTTATTTTCCCCTTTACCATAAATTTTTCATCATCAAACTCAAAATTGGACGTCGCACAGAGGAGTATTTGGCCTAAAAAGCTGGCCAAAATTATTTAAATTATTTTTTGAATTATAAGTTTTAGTTTGTTGCAAGTTTTATGTGTAGTATGATATAAAAAGTTTAGTGGCAGATTTTTAAAAAATTACACTTTGCAACAAAAGTACACTGCGCAACAAAAAAAATTTTGTCTATTCTAGAAATAAAAGTATGTGGACTATATGGATTTTGATGCCCTTAATTTAAATCTGTTTTCCTTGCACACATATTGAGCTGCCATGACTTTACAATTTCGTGATTACAAAAGTGGGCAGTGCCACGCCCATTAAAAAATTATAATTTTCAGTTACTTGAACTTCACCGATTTTTCTGAAACTATGCACACACATATTGAGCTCTCATGATTATACAATTTTGTGATTAGAAAAGTGGGCAGTGACACGCCCATAAGAAAGAAGTTATTATTTTTAGCTACTTGCACTATATCGATTTTTCTGAAACTTTGCACACATATCGAGCTGTCATGACTTTATAATTTCGTGATTAAAAAAGTGGGCAGGGCCACGCCCATAAAAAAAAGTTATAATTTTGAGCTTGTTGCACTGGACCGATTTTTCTGAAACCTTGCACACATATCGAGCTGTCATGACTTAATAATTTCGTGATTGAAGAAGTGGGCGGGGCCACGCCCATAAACAAGTTATAATTTTTGCACTTGATATTCAATTTAAATTCAGAATGCATTTTTATTCATTAAGGGGCGTAGCAACGCGCACCGGGCTTTTCTAGTCCTTTATAAAATAAAGATCTTTGCATAGCGTTGGTATCATAACATTGTAGTCTGAAATCATTCGAATTCCGTAAACCATATGGTTGAGCGTCTCCAACACATCTTAATTGTTCTATCAGGTACTCGGGTGCATTTCCCCTTTTCATCTTTTGTATAAAGTTTGTGTGTTGTGTTGTACTGTAGTCTTTGGTGTATGTTCAACCTCTTTAGAGTATCAAGCATAAACCTTATTGACGTAAATCTGTTGCATTTAAGTATTGACCGCATTGCTTTATTTTGTAATTTTTGGAGCTTAGTTATCTGTTGATCTGAGCAGCATGTGTATAGTACAGTTGACCCGTATTCGAAATGTGGTTTTAAAATCGTATTATATATGTTTATTGCTGTGATAATTGACACTTTGTTTCTTAAACGTTTAAAAAATCCAATTTTTTTACAAATGTATTCTATATGTTCTTTGAAATTTAAGTGTTTATCTATTATGAAGCCTAGATATTTTATACTATGAACTTTTTCTATTATTACATTATTTATTTTAAAATTTAAGTTATTTTCCATATTTATTTCCATTATTTTAGTCTTGTTTTCGTTTAATTTTAGTTTGTTCATTTTTAGTCATTTATTGATGTTATCCATATCTATTTTTAGATTACTGTGACAAATCTCATCAGACGCAGCTTCTGTAAAAATCAGAGTATCATCAGCATAGAGTACTATTTCGCATTTTTTTAATACGTTTTCCATATCATTTATATATATAATCAATAGTAGTGCTCCCAAAATTGAGCCTTGAGGAACTCCATAGTCATTTTCTACCGTCGTTGATTTTATGTTGTTAACTTTTGTCATTTGCTTTCTATTGCTTAAGTAGGACTGAAACCATTGCAGTTCAATATCTTGAATACCATTTTTATGTAGTTTTTTCAATATAATGTATCGATCGATTGTTTCAAATGCTTTTTTAAAATCAAGGAATATGGCAGCTATTTTATTACCCTTCTTTATATTTTTCCATCTGTTTATAACATAGTTTATTGCAGTTTCATACGAATATTTCTTCCTGAAGCCTGATTGATATTTTGATAGTTGTTTATGTTTTTCCATGTATTCTTCAAGTTGGTTTTTTACTACCATTTCAATAATTTTTTCACATGTTTTTAGGGGGTTGATTGGTCTGTATTCTTCACAATTTAATGTATTCTTCACTTTTTCAACAGGTGTGACCATCGACTCCTTCCAATTGTTAGGAAATTTTCCAGTTTCGAGTGATTTGTTTACTATTTTAAGTAATTTCTGTCCGTAATCGTTCCGTTCTGTAATCGGGTTTTTTCCATATATATATATGTATATTAGTTCTTTTATATTTATTGCAAGGAATTTAAATCTAAAATCTATCACAGGTATATTATTTTCATATTGCACATAATTTATTGAGTTCCTGATTTCTTTAATACTACTTATGAAATAACAGTTAAAATTCTCAGCTATTTGCAGCGTGTCCTTATATTCTATTTGTCCAAATATCACAGATTTAATTTCTTTTTTTGGTTTTTTTAGTACTAGATCCTTTATTTTACACCACATTTCTTTCTGATAACTTTGTATTAGCAATTTTATTATTTATATATCTATTTTTTTTATTTTTTACTTTATATGTGTTTCGTATTATTTTATAATTGTTCCATGCCTGGTCTGTATTCTCAATGATTGCTTGCAGGGTATCAATTCTCGTTCTATGAAACTATAGCCCCTTTCGCATTAGGCAACTTTAATTGCGCATGTATAATTTTAATTTTTATTTATTTTCTGTTGAACTTGCTTTTATGTTCACATTGAGCAACTTGGTTGCTCAATTTCTTCCAATTTCTCATCATTTTTAAATATTTGATTCACTTATAAACAAATAAAATTTTCACACACACAAAATTACACAACACACCGAAGAAGAAATAAAAGACAATGTCAAAAGCAAATAAATATTCCAAGACAAGAATGACAGCAGAAGCAGAATTGCCAAGTACAAGCAAGTCTGTACTAAAATCTCGCCAATTCTTTCCCCTTCACACCGACCTTTCCTCTCACACCCACAAACACAAGACTTGCGCAATTAAAGTTGCCTAATGCGAAAGGGGCCTATGAAATGAAAAGTTTTTGTGTGTAATATCATATGGTGCCACCATACCCTTTGCTATGCAAAAACTTTTTCATTTCACAGTTTCACAGAACGAGAATTGAGCCCCTGGTATTTAAAAACTTTTTCTCTTTTCAAAATTCTGAGTTCATTATTATACCAGTTAATACGTCTTCCTTTAATTTTCCTCTTGGAAATAAATTTTCTTATTGCACCCTCAAAAATTGTCTCAAAATTGTGGACATAGACATTTAAATCATATATTATATCATATTGTAATATTGCACTAATTTCATCTTCACTTTCCTGACTTTAGCAGCTAAAGTCTTCAAAATTTACAATATAATGTAAAATATTGTTGTTGTAAGTGTGGATGAGAGAATATGGGGGAGTACAGAAAATGTTGTACTTGCAAATTCCTTTTGGTTTTCTTATTCGTACATATACGTTTACACAAAACACATATGATAATATAGGCACACAGTTAAAATTTGTCATAGTCATTATCGATGTCGAATAAGAACAATCAGGCCGTCCTTTTCATCTGTCTTCAAGAGCTTTGCGCCTCAATCTTGCATTGGTTACATGCGTGGCGTCGTTATCTGTACCAAGTAACAGTTGCCCGGAGTCTCAATTGACCACATGTATAATTTTATATAAGAAGTCGAATTTCGGCTTCCTATACGAGGTATAGGTCGATTGGCAGTTATTGGAGAAGACTCTTTAAAAATATTTGACAATTTGATCAAAATAATTGGAATTGGCATTTCCTTTTGGCAGGCAAATAATAGACAGTGCAAAACTAGACAGTGCTGGTACACTAAAACCTCCATCTCTTTTTCGTGTTACAGAAATGAGATTGGAGTAATCTTAAACACAAAAAAAGTTAAAATTTCTGTGTCTAAGCCCCAAAAAAATCTCTAAGAGAATATAAGAAATTTGTAAATCTAAAATTTTACGTGTGAGAGGTGCGTTATTGTAAAAAGTTTATTTTCTTATATACGCACCAAGGTATATTAACCTTGTATACGCACGTAATGTCAGGGGCTCAATTCTCGTTCTGTGAAACTGTGAAATGAAAAAGTTTTTGTATAGCAAAGTAGGGATGGCCAAATTGGAAAAATCTATCGATATTTATTATATCGATATTTTATTTTACCATCGATATTTATTATATTTAAAATATCGATATTTCGATATATCGACTGAAACATATTTCCCTAGTTATTGTTGAAATGATTTACATTTGAAAATTAAATACACCCACTTATGTACATACAAACAAAAATAGATGTATATTAGGCTTCGTAGTAACTTTTTATTCCAATTTTTATAATAAATAAACTATATATTATAATATATATTAATTATATATTTATATTTTATTCGAACTTTTTTCTATATATTAAATTTTAATGTGAACCATTTTTTATTTTGGCTTAAGTTCATTTGTTTATTTATTTAATTTTATAATTCAAATTAAATTAAATTGTAACCATTTTAGGAATATTCTTTCTAAAAATTATTTCCGATATTAGCCGAGTGGAATGCATTTTCGAAATCAGCTACGATTTCATCATCAGCACTCTTTATCGGTATACTTAAGCCAAAATAAAAAATGGTTCACATTAAAATTTAATATATAGAAAAAAGTTCGAATAAAATATAAATATATAATTATAACACACATGGCACGGTGTTAATGACATTCAAGAATTCATTGTTCAGTGTCTATCACCTAGATGGACTTATATAAATGAAAATGTAAATACAACCTTGTTTTCAATAATTCCAGCCAAAGGATGGATATTGAAAGCATAACGAAAATGTATTACGAATAAAGAAGAATATGAACATGTTGAATTATGAATTGTCATTTGATAGGTGAAATTAAATATTCAACAAAATATGAAAAATAATACTAAGATTCACTAATTCAAATTTCATTCAATTGTAACATAAATAGGAATTTTAAGTTACATAGTAGTATACCGATAAAGAGTGCTGATGATGAAATCGTAGCTGATTTCGAAAATGCATTCCACTCGGCTAATATCGGAAATAATTTTTAGAAAGAATATTCCTAAAATGGTTACAATTTAATTTAATTTGAATTATAAAATTAAATAAATAAACAAATGAACTTAAGCCAAAATAAAAAATGGTTCACATTAAAATTTAAAATATATATTAATAGTATAAATGCTTGCTCTTATGCGTGAGCTTATAAAAACGAAAATTAGAAAAAATATTTACGATTAAGGATAAGATCAGTTATATGACTAGATCAAACATAAAAAAAAAAAATTACACCAAAAATTCATTAGACAATTTTAAGTTTTAAAGTCAACAATTGATGTATTGTTTACACCAAATCTATAAAATAAATTCTGAAAAAATATTTACGATTAAGGATGAGATCAGTTATATGACTAGATCAAACAAAAAAACAGAAAATAAACCAAAACTTCAACAATTGAGGTATTGTTATTGTATAAGTATATAATAAGTATCCTAGTATAATTGAAACTAAATTCGCCTTTGCTGCTGTACTTTCTTTTGGAAAACTTTGAAAAATATCGGCTCCGATATTAGTAAATAAATATCGATGTATCGATATTGAAGTATTTAAAATATCGGCGATTAATATCGAAATTTTTTATACTAAATATCGATATTTTGATATATCGATATATTTTGCCCAACCCTATAGCAAAGGGTATGGTGGCACCATATAATATTACACACAAAAACTTTTCGTTTCATAGAACGATAATTGATACCCAGATCTAAATTTACGAAAGGCAAAACGAATTTTAAGTACATGCAAGTATGAACCAATTTTTAGTCCTTTTTCTTTTTCGTGCACAATTAAAAAGAAAACTTTTTTTAAGAAATGTTTAATGTAAACGTAACGTTAATAGTAAACGAATGCACCTAATAACAAAAATAAATTTTTGATATTTTGTTTACCCAAAACCCAAGGTATATTAACTTCAGGTAGACGCACCATGTATTTTGTTGCTACAAAAAACTTCCTAAATATCAAAACAAAACCTTAAACAGCTGATAAAAGTAATAGTAAAATGTAACAGTCGTATTACAGCTCTGGTCGGGTCAAGAGCTCGCGCGTCATTGCCATTATCTCTTAAGGGCAATCAGGCCGTCCTTTTCATCCGTCTTCGAGAGTTTTACGTCTCACTCTCGCGTGGTTAATTGCGTCGCGTAACTGTGCTTTGGATACAGTTTCCAGACTATTCTACAATTAACCACGTGCATTTATTTTAATTGGATTAACTGGAGGAGTACCAACTAAACTCATAATTTATAACTGGAGGAGCACCAACTAAACTCATAATTTCAACTGGAGGAGTACCAACCAAACTCAAACTATTCTAACTGGAGGAGTTCCATAAAACTCAGTATAATTTATTGTTCAGATGTCTCCGACTTCCTATACAAAGGTATAGGTCGACTTGCGGTGACTGAACCAACGTTTTTTTAACTGGAGGAGAACCATACAACTCAACTTTAATTACTGTTCAAGTGTCTCCGACTTCCTATACAGAGGTATAGGTCGTTTTACGGAGCGGGAACCAACGTGGAATACCCTGGCTATTTGGTCAAGAACCTCTGCCAATCAATTTTAGAGTCAAAAAAAAAAAAAATAGTAAAATGTAAGTAAATAAAAAATATTTATGCTACATACACACCTAGTAAAAAACAATGTATGTAAACGAACAAAAAAGGTAAACAAATTTTGACATTTGGGAAGAGAAATGCATTAACAAAATAATGATCAGCTATGGACTTAAGTCTACCTGGAGTTAATATACCTTGCCCAAAACCTAATACAGCAAATATAATCAGCTGTTCCTTTCCGCTACACTTTGTAAGTCAATACCGTCAATAAATCTTGATTGTAGTCATATGTTACGTTTTTCAATTCTTTCCATATGACATTTTGTTGTTTTCAAAGTTGAGGTTAAATTTTGAAGATTTTGACATTTTATTTAAACTAATTCATTGCATCACAGTCAATCAAATTTATTGAGATGCTAAAATTTTTACTGTAAATACTAAGAAAAGTGAATTAAATTAATAATAAAAATAACATTAAAAAGTTAGTAATTTGAACGTAATGCGAAATTGTAGTAAAAATATAAAATTGCTATGTACGTTCACACAAAATTTAACTTTGAAATCAACGATACCACGTTTTACAACCGTTCCCGATACAGTAAGTGAAACACGGAGGATACTGCATGTTGCTGCAGTACAACTTGCTCGTAATCGCAAACAACCGGGTAATGTTTCCTCTTTGTTCAAACCCGTTCAATGGCAGAATAATGCAGATGAAATTGACGTGGGTTCTGAGCTGGCGGGAAAATTAGAAAAGGCTGCTGTCTTAAAAATTCTTAATAAATTTACTCAAAGAAGGGAGATAAAAACATTATGTGCAGAAAATGGTTTAGATAGTAAGTATTTTTAAGTTAAAACAACAAAAATCTTTATCTGATTTTTTCTTTTAGATTACTTACAACAACAGGCCTTTGCTTCATTTAGGCGTTATTGTATAGAATCTGAAAATCTTCCCGTAGATGTTCATATAACATTTAGTGATATTATAAATAACGCTGGTCATGTAGACGACATATTCCCATATTTCATACGTCATGCCAAAAGCATATTTCCCCACTTGGACTGTATGGATGATTTAAAGAAAATTTCAGATTTAAGAACACCTGCCAATTGGTATTCAAGTGCTCGCGCTATAACACGAAAAATTGTATTTCATGCTGGTCCAACAAATTCAGGTAAAACCTATCATGCCATGGAAAGATTTCTCACCGCAAAGTCTGGTGTTTATTGTGGTCCCCTAAAGTTGTTAGCCACTGAAGTGTTTAACAAAGCAAACGAAAAGGTAAATCAATTTCAAAAAAATTTTATAAAATTTGTTAATTTTGTAAATCAATTTACACAATAGGGTACTGCTTGTGATTTGGTTACTGGCGAAGAACGTAAATATGGCATTAATGAAAATTCTCCCGCTGCGCATGTAGCCTGTACTGTAGAAATGACATCCGTCAATACACCCTGTAAAAAAATAAACATTTAGTTTCATTTGCATAATTTAACCAACGATAAATTATTTTTAGATGAAGTAGGTGTTATCGATGAAATCCAACAGTTACGTGATCCCCAAAGAGGGTGGGCTTGGACTCGAGCATTTCTTGGTCTTATAGCCGAAGAAATACATGTATGTGGTGAGGCAGGCTCTTTAGAATTATTGCAGAAAATTTGTGAAACTACAAATGAAACTGTCGAAGTTCACAACTACAAACGTCTTACTGAATTAACCATAGAAGATTCAGCTTTAGTTTCTTTAGACAATGTACAACCTGGCGATTGTATTGTTTGTTTTAGCAAAAATGATATTTACTCTGTTTCAAGGGAAATTGAAGCAAGGTAAGGATAATATTTAAGTTGTTAAAAAATTTGCTTTTTAATTTTTTTTTTTTGTAGAGGTAAAGAAGTTGCTGTTATATATGGTGGTTTACCACCTGGTACAAAATTGGCTCAGGCTGCTAAATTTAATGATACTAACAATAGCTGTAAAATAATGGTAGCCACAGATGCCATTGGTATGGGTTTAAACTTGTAAGTATTTAATTAAGGCCTAGAGTTCTTCTGCTCTTGTTAAGAGTGCATTAACATCCTTATTCCGGTTTCTAATATTTTGTGAATAGGCTTTGAATTACTATTATCAGTTGTTGAAGACCATAATTTTTAACAAAAGTTTGTAAAACAAACAAAAACAATATATATTTTATCGATGGTCACGCATAGAAAGACCCTAACTTAAATATCTGTAACTTTACAGGAGAAGGAAAAACGTAATAGAAACTTTACTATAATAACATAATTTCTTGTGTAAAATTGCTTGCAAAATTTTTGATACTTTTACATTAAATTTTTGTGCCGAGGTGTATTTGTGTGAAATGTATTGAAATTACAGATTCAATTTCGTAAAAAATATGGGCACTATGGGTTAGAGCCTTCCTACTTGTGACCATCGATCTTTCTGTGGCAATAAGGAAAAACTGCTTATGTCTGTTTTTATAGTTTTTCTGGAAAGAACTTTTAAAAGTTTGAGTTCATTTTTAAAAATTGATTTCCTTTAAAATTAACACTTATATGATTCTGCGCTATACAAATTAAACAGCAACATATTCACTTATTTATTATAATGTATATTTAGCAAAATTATAAGTTTAAATAAATTATTTCAAATTATATTGTTCTTTTCAAAAATATAGGCAATACGTTTTTATGCTATAACTTTCTGTAAAGTTGTCCAAAATAGTTGAAATTTGTCTGGGGATAGTTTTGAAATCCAGAATTGCATGATGTGATTATCTCAATTTTAGCTTATTTCGACTTTAGCAGTTTTTACTTTTTGCTACAGATATATTTTAATACGGTTATATCTGTGGCTTAGAGCTAAAAGAGCCAATGTCACTTTCTTGCTCTTTTGAGTTTATCATTGCATTAGATTTGTTTTCTTGCTCTATTTCATTATGGTAAAACATCTAAAGTCATTCTTAACCAAGAACAGCTTTATAAATAAAATGCTGGCCAATGTCACTATGGAAGCACCTATAAAAGTTAAAGTTCAATTTTCTCAAAAGTAAATATTTTGATATTGGCCCTTTTAGCTCCAAGCCACAGATATATACATAAATAGTAGTAAATAAATTAATTATAGTTTCCAAACAATCCCTTAAAATACGTTTTCTTTGATTGAGAATCCGATATATGTACCACGAATATGACAGAAAGCACCTTTTCTCATTCTCAGCTCGGATCAACAGTTTTTAATTTCATAAACGTAGAAAATACAAAAGGTACCAAAAAAGAGAGAATTATTTTTACTTATGACGTTATTGTTACTAAAAAACATGTTGATAAGATGTCAATTTTGAATTTTCAAGCAGTGTGTCATTATTGACGATAAATTTTTAGACGTTAAATCTAAAATGATTGCAAAATTTGTCGAGACGAAATACCGCTACGTGCATATTGGAGCTATAAGGGGTCCTCGTCATAACAACAGTGCCTTCTTTTTTAAGAAAGCTGAGGACTTAGTACGTGTTTGTAATCTTTTTTTTTCAAACCCCTCTGGATATCTCCGATCGTATTCAATATATTTTTATTTAAACTTTAAAAAATGTTTAATTGAAATGAATTGTTTTTATGTTTTCATTTTTTTTTTAGTTTATAAGACTTTGAAATAAAACTTAAATAAAACAAGTAATAGTGCTATATTCGGCCGTGCCGAATCTTATATACCCGTCACAACGTGTAGTCATGCAATAACAATTGTTTGTATCACCATTCATCTATATATATAAAAGAGTAACGTGACTGACTGACTGATTCATCATCGCACAGCCCAAACGCTAAGAGCTAGAGACATGAAATTTGGACAATCGGTTCCTCTTTCGATGTATAGCTCCACTAAGAAGGGATTTTTGGAAATTCGTACTTTAAGGGGGTAAAAACGGGTAAAAACTATAATTTGGTACTTTTCTGGTACCCTATGTAACTTCCAAACGCATAAAGCTAGGAAAAAAATGTAAACTGTATTAAGTAATCCGCGAAAAAATATTAATAGGAATTTGGCACTTTTTTCAAATTCATATGTATAAGCGGTAAAAATTTTCTCTTTTTTTGGTACTTTTTTAAAAAAAAACTTTTCTTATATTATTCAATGGGACAAAATTTGACAATTTAGGTGAAATTTTTGACAAATTTTAGGTGAAATTTTTGGAAACTTTTCGGGGGACAAAAAAGGTACCAAAAAGGGAAAAATTCCGGAAAATGTATGTAATGTGTAGAATTTTTCACAAAATTTTTAATTGGGATTTCACTAGACATAAAAAATTATGTAATTTAGTAAAAATTGAAACACATTCATAACAGGGTAGAAAAGGGAAAAATCGAGAAGAGTTTGGTACTTTTTACAACATAATTACTTTTATGCAAAAAAGAGTACATTAACTGACTTTAAATCATGTCTATTAAAATATTTTGTTACATAGATATTTGAACATTTTAAACATGGAATTTGGAACTTGGACCAAAAATGTACTTTTTCGCTTTTCTATGGTACTTTTTGTATTTTCTACGTTTATAAAGGTAGAATTGTAAAATAAAGGACTATTGATTCCAGGTAAGACTAAAAATGTTATGGGTGACCACAAAGGTACTTTTTTGAAGTTTTATGGTACTTTTTATATATTCTACGTTTGCGAAGCTAGAATTTTAAAATTAGTGGCTATTGATACAAGGTGAGACCGAAAAAGTTAATGGTCGACCAAAAGGGTACTTTTTTGAATTTTTGTGGTACTTTTGGTATTTTCTACATTTATGAAGGTAGGATTGTACAATCAAGGACTATTGATTCCAGGTGAGACTAAAAATGTTATGGGCGACTAAAAAGGTACTTTTTTGAATTTTTGCGGTACTTTTGGTATTTTCTACGTTTATGAAGGTAGGATTGTACAATCAAGGACTATTGATTCCAGGTGAGACTAAAAATGTTATGGTCGACCAAAAAGGTACTTTTTTGAATTTTTGTGGTACTTTTGGTATTTTCTACGTTTATGAAGGTAGGATTGTACAATCAAGGACTATTGATTCTAGGTGAGACAAAAAATGTTATGGGCGACGAAAAAGGTACTTTTTTGAATTTGTATGGTACTTTTTGTATTTTCAACGTTTGCGAAGCTAGAATTTTAAAATTAGTGGCTATTGATACAAGGTGAAACTGAAAATGTTATGGTCGACCAAAAAGGTACTTTTTTAATTTTGATGGTACTTTTTGTATTTGCTACGTTTATGAAGGTAAGATTGTACAATCAAGGACTATCGATTCCAGCTGAGACTAAAAATGTTATGGGCGACCAAAAAAGTACTGTTTGTATTTTCAACGTTTGCGAAGCTAGAATTTTGAAATTAGTGACAATTTATACAAGGTGAGACTTAAAATGTTATAGGCGATCAAAAAGGTACTTTTTTGAATTTTTATGGTACTTTTTGTTTTTTCTACGTTATAAAGATAGGATTATACAATCAAGGACTATTGATTCTAGGTGAGACAAAAAATGTTATGGGCGACGAAAAAGGTACTTTTTTGAATTTTTATGGTACTTTTTGTATTTTCAACGTTTGCGAAGCTAGAATTTTAAAATTAGTGGCTATTGATACAAGGTGAGACCGAAAATGTTATGGTCGACCAAAAAGGTACTTTTTTGAATTTTTATGGTACTTTTTGTATTTTCTACGTTTGTGAAGGAAGGATTGTACAATCAAGGACTATTGATTTCAGGTGAGACCAAAATTGTTATGGGCGACCAAAAAGGTACTTTTTTGCATTTTTATGGTACTTTTTATATATTCTACGTTTGCGAATCTAGAATTTTAAAATTAGTGGCTATTGATACAAGGTGAGACCGAAAATGTTATGGTCGACCAAAAAGGTACTTTTTTGAATTTTTGTGGTACCTTTGATATTTTCTACGTTTATGAAGGTAGGATTGTACAATCAAGGACTATTGATTCCAGGTGAGAGTAAAAATGTTATGGGCGACCAAAAAGGTACTTTTTTAAATTTTTATGGTACTGTTTGTATTTTCTACGTTTATAAAAATGGGATTGTACAATCAAGGACTATTGATTCCAGGTGAGACTAAAAATGTTATGGTCGACCAAAAAGGTACTTTTTTGAATTTTTGTGGTACTTTTGGTATTTTCTACGTTTATGAAGGTAGGATTGTACAATCAGGGACTATTGATTCTAGGTGAGAAAAAAAATGTTATGGGCGACGAAAAAGGTACTTTTTTGAATTTGTATGGTACTTTTTGTATTTTCAACGTTTGCGAAGCTAGAATTTTAGAATTAGTCGCTATTGATACAAGGTGAAACTGAAAATGTTATGGTCGACCAAAAAGGTACTTTTTTAATTTTGATGGTACTTTTTGTATTTGCTACGTTTATGAAGGTAGGATTGTACAATCAAGAACTATTGATTCCAGCTGAGACTAAAAATGTTATGGGCGACCAAAAAAGTACTGTTTGTATTTTCAACGTTTGCGAAGGTAGAATTTTGAAATTAGTGACAATTTATACAAGGTGAGACTAAAAATGTTATAGGCGATCAAAAAGGTACTATTTTGAATTTTTATGGTACTTTCTGTTTTTTCTACGTTATAAAGATAGGATTATACAATCAAGGACTATTGATTCTAGGTGAGACAAAAAATGTTATGGGCGACGAAAAAGGTACTTTTTTGAATTTTTATGGTACTTTTTGTATTTTCAACGTTTGGGAAGCTAGAAAAGTTGAAATTAGTGACAATTGATACAAGGTGAGACTAAAAATGTTGTGGGCGACCAAAAAGGTAATTTTTTGAATTTTTGTGGTACCTTTTGTATTTTCAACGTTTATGAAGGTAGGATTGTACAATCAAGGACTATTGATTCCAGGTAAGACAAAAAATGTTATGTGTGACCAAAAAGGTACTTTTTTGAATTATTATGGTACTTTTTGTATTTTCAACGTTTGCGAAGCTAGAATTTTGAAATTAGTGACTATTGATACAAGGTGAGACTGAAAATGTCATGGGCAACCAAAAAAGTACTTTTTTGATTATTATGATACTTTTGGTATTTTCTACGTTTATGAAGGTGGGATTGTACAATGAAGGACTTTTGATTCCGGGTGAAACTGAAAGTGTTATGGGCGACCAAGATGGTACTTTTTTACATTTTTATGGCACTTTTTGTATTTTCTACGTTTATGAAGGTAGGATCTTACAATCAAGGACTTTTGATTCCAGGTGAAACTGAAAATGTTATGGGCGACCACAAAGGTACTTTTTTGAATTTTTGTGGTTCTTTTTGTATTTTTAACGTTTGCGAAGCAAGAATTTCGAAATTAGTGATACAAGGTAAGGTTAAATATGTTATGGGCGATCAAAAAGGTACTTTTTTGAATTTTAATAGGAATTTTTGTATTTCCTACGAGACACAAAAAAGCCTTTTCGCATTTTTATTGTACTCTTTGAATTTTTACGTTTGTAAACATAGATTCTTAAAATTAGTGTTTTTTGATCCGAGGTCTAACTCCTAATATTATGGACGACCAAAATTACTTTTTCTCTTTTTATATATTTTGTATACATAGAATTCTGAAAAAGGTAATAATAAACCAAGTGGAAGTTTTAGTGAAGGAAAAAATGTTACTTTTATTATATTTAGGGTAATTTTTGCAAAATATGAATCTTAATTTTTGCAACTCAGTAGCATTGATCTTGCTTTTAGTTAGGAAATATATGCCCGATATATCCTTACTCTACTTTTTATATTTCTAAGTAAATTGATTCAGAGATACAAATTTTCATAAATTGAACCAAAAATATTTAATAATTATTAATAGAACTTGAGTATTCAATAAATAGTAAGAACTGCGCTAACGAAGTAGCGGGTTTAATGCTAGTCTCATATAAAATACGTATGTACATATGTACATGTAAAAAACATTAAAAAAAAACAAGTAAAAGCACTATATTCGGCTGTGCTGAATCTTTTATACCCACCACCAATTTTGTGTATATTTAAAGCACAATATTTATTATTTTGTTAATCGCTATGGAATAATCTCTTTATAATAAAATATGTATCACTTTCTTTGTAGAGGGTGGTTAAATTTTAAGGGCCCATGTTTAAGGTGAACCACATCTAAACTTCAACTTTGTTCTTGTATTTCATTTGACATTTCTCAATCTCAGACTAACTCAATTTCAACCGTGGAAAGATACGCAATCGAGCAACGCTTTTAAATATTGAAGATTTTTATAAAAATTTTTATAAATGTCTGCAAAGCAGGTCTGTATGAAATGTGAAAACATCTGTGAATGCCATCTTAGTTCGTTGAATGGGAAACATTGCTGTTTTTCACGATAACGTGGCAAAAGAGCAAGCAACCTCGACTCATCATCGTGCCCAACAATTGAGCATCAACAGTGTCATTGAAAATATGGACTATCGGATCGAAGTGTGCCGCCTGGGTTGGGGGGCCATTTGGCCGATATTTTGTTCCATACATAATTGAAGCATACAAATATTATCATTATAAAAATAAATGATAATAATTTCATAATAATTTTATTCAAAATCAACATAGTCCCTTAAAATTAAACCACCCATTATAACTTCGGTATGCTAGTAAAATGTTTTCGTAAATTTAGTCTTTCAATGAAAGTGGCCGTTAAAATACGCGTGTCAATAAAGTTTCTGCTAATAAACATAACTTAGATATTTCAATATAGTCCTTTAGTATTCCAAAATCTTTATTCATAGAGAATTTACATGAATTTAAGAGGAAGAAAGTGAATTTAAGGTTAAATTTTAAGGGCCACAGGGTGATTTAAAATATACATTCTCTGCATTTTTCTAAAACGGGAAATTTATTAGTAAGATTTTGTTTTTTAAACTTCTATAAAATTTTGCTTTTAAAAGATTTTCAAACGAAATAAGTTTTGTATAATTTTAAAATTTGTTAGCCATTAGTACATGAAAATAAATTGTTTATAATGTTTAGAGATAATTTTTTTTTACTTAGGTCAAAATTTTCCTAAATTCCCATTTTTAATAGAGCATAACTTCAGGAGAACATAAGCATAAGTTGTTAGCATGCCATCTAGTAGTTGCTAGTAGAGTCATCTATCTTATCATCTTTATCTTATATTTAGCTACAGTACGTAAGATGAATATATGCTAATATATATGACTAATATATTTTTATAAAAATTTAAGGAAAAAAGTGTGCATGGCACATCTATTTTCCGTTATAACGAAGACTTTGACTAAAAAGCCATGTTTGCAAAATTTCAGAATCGTACATATAGTTTTGTCAGTTTTATTACGTTTTAAATTTGAAATATACACTGTGCGGTATAAATTTTCGTACATTTTTATCTATAACTCTTTTCCTAATTCATAGATTTAAGCGATTTTCAGGGAAAAATATTCTTTTGACTCGATAAATATATATTCGAAGTTTCATGACTACGTTTATGCGTCTGGACACAATTCAAAAGTGAAAGTGGGCGTTATAGTAGGCGTGTCAAAGTTGCTTTTGTAATGAGTACAACTTAGGTGTTTCAACCTAATCCTTTATTATTCCAAAATCTTTATTAATTGAGAAATTATATGAATTTTAGGTAAAACGTTATATGGGAGGTGGGCGTAAAAGTGGGCGTGGCACCTTAATTTTTTGGCATAGTAATGAAATTGCCTAGGGGGATAGACGTAGCAAAATTTATCATCATACCTCTAATTTTAGCGGTTTTATGAGCTTTTAAATTTCATTAACGGTAGATAACGTGAAAAGTGGGCATTATAGTAGGCGTGTCAAAGTTATTTTTGCTAATGAGTACAACTTAGGTGTTTCAATATAGCCATTTATTATTCCAAAATCTTTATTAATAGAGAAATTATATGAATTTTAGGTAAAATGTTATATGGGAGGTAGGCGTAAAAGTGGGCATGGCACATTACTTTTCCGTTACAAAAAAGCGTCTCACCAAAAAGCAAAGTGTGCAAAATTTCAGAGTCGTATATCCAATTTTGTTGCTTTTATGACGTTTTTGTTTTTAAATATACCGAAAAATACACTGTGCGGTATGAATTTTCGTACATTTTGATCGATAACTCCTCTGCTAATGCATAGATTTAAACAATTTTCGGGGAAAAATATTGCCTTTACCCAGGAAATATATATTCGAAGTTTCATGAGTCTACGTTAAGGCGTTTGGACACAATTCCATTTTATTCGATGTTCGAAGGACACGGTTTTTTCGACCTACTCTTGCTTTTCGAGCTATAACTCTCTTCCTAATATTCCGATTTAGCCCATTTTCAATACCAAACAAACCTTGTCTATAAGAAAGATTCTGGCAAAATTTGAGCCCCCTAGCTTTTTCGGTGCGACCTCTATCGTGCTTTCAACAGACGGACAGACGGACGGACATAGCTAGATCGTCATAAAATCAAACCACGATTTAGAATATATATACTTTATGGGGTCTAAAATGGATATTTCGATGTGTTACAAACGGAATGACAAAATGAATATACCCCCACCATTTTTTTTGGTGGCGGGTATAAAAATTACAAAAAATATATAATATATATAAAAAATAAAAATATATATATATAATCGACTCCTCTATTCATAAGCTTTCAGAAAATATATACTTTATGGGGTCGGAAATGAAAATTGTAGAAATTAAAAACGGAATGACAAAGCTATATATACCATTGTGCACCGCATGTGAAGGGTATAAAAAAGTTTTTTTCTCATTAAGAAAGACACATTTTAGTTTACTACACTACTATCAATGGACTTTAGCAGCAATAACGTCATAGCTCAAAGTAAAAACAATTTTCCATCTAAAATCAATTATTAAAAATTTATTACTCTACTTTTTTCTATACATATATATTAAATATAAGTTGATTTATAAGATGATATCAAAATATTTACATTTATTCATTTTTCTTCAGAGCTATAGTTAATTAAACACTTAAAACGCATTTATCTCAAAATCGAAAATTTTGAGTAATGCCGTTCTTGCAGCAAATGAGCGATATGTTCTAAAAAGAATAACTTTTTTTTCCGAATTTTTCCCTGTTGCCTTGTTTTGAATGTGTTTCTTATTTTATAAATTACATAATTTTTTATGTCTGATGAAATCCCTATTACAAATTTTATGCAAATTAGCAAATTGTACATATTTTCCGGTATTTTTATACCCGCCACCAAAAAAATGGTGGGGGTATATTCATTTTGTCATTCCGTTTGTAACACATCGAAATATCCATTTTAGACCCCATAAAGTATATATATTCTGAATCAGGGTTTGATTTGATGACGATCTAGCTATGTCCGTCCGTCTGTCCGTCTGTTGAAAGCACGATAGAGGTCGCACCGAAAAAGCTAGGGGGCTCAAATTTTGCCAGAATCTTTCTTATAGATAAGGTTTGTTTGGTATTGAAAATGGGCTAAATCGGAATATTAGGAACAGAGTTATAGCTCGAAAAGCAAGAGTAGGTCGAAAAAACCGTGTCCTTCGAACATCGAATAAAATGGAATTATGTCCAAACGCATTAACGTAGACTCATGAAACTTCGAATATATATTTCCTGAGCAAAAACAATATTTTTCCCCGAAAATTATCTAAATCTATGCATTAGGAGAGGAGTTATCGATCAAAATGTACGAAAATTTATACCGCACAGTGTATTTTTCGGTATATTTAAAAACAAAATCGTCATAAAAGCAACAAAATTGGATGTACGACTCTGAAATTTTGCACACTCTGCTTTTTGGTAAGTGGCTTTTTTGTAACGGAAAATCAATGTGCCACGCCCACTTTTACGCCCACCTCCCATATAACGTTTTAACTAAAATTCATATAATTTCTCTATTAATAAAGATTTTGGAATAATAAAGGGCTATATTGAAACACCTAAGTTGTACTCATTCGTATACTACGCCTACTATAACGCCCACTTTTCACGTTATCTACCGTTAATGAAATTTAAAAGCTCATAAAACCGCCAAAATTAGAGGTATGATGATAAAATTTGCTACGTATATCCCACTAGGCAATGTCATTAACGTGCCAGAAAATTAAGGTGCCACGCCCACTTTTACGCCCACCTCCCATATAACGTTTTACCTAAAATGCATATAATTTCTCTATTAATAAAGATTTTGGAAAAAAAACACCTAAATTGTACTCATTCGCAAAAATAACTTTGACACGCCTACTATAACGCCCACTTTTCACGTTATCTACCGTTAATGAAATTTAAAAGCTCATAAAACCGCCAAAATTAGAGGTGTGATGATAAAATTTGCTACGTCTATCCCCATAGGCAATGTCATTACTGTGCCGGAAAGTTAAGGTGCCACGCCCACTTTTACGCCCACCTCCCATATAACGTTTTACCTAAAATTCATATAATTTCTCTATTAATAAAGATTTTGGAAAAAAAGGGCTATATTGAAACACCTAAATTGTACTTATTCGTAAAAATAACTTTGACACGCCTACTATAGCGCCCACTTTTCACGTTATCTACCGTTAATGAAATTTAAAAGCTCATAAAACCGCCAAAATTAGATTTATGATGATCAAATTTGCTACGTATATCCTTCTATTCAATGTGATTGTTGTGCCAAAAAGTTAGGTGACACGCCCACTTAAACGCCTACCTCCCATATAACGGTTTATCTTAAATTCATGTAATTTCTCTATTAATAAATTTTTTGGAAAAATAAAGGAAATATCTAATCGTGTTTTCTTTTCTGACGTTAATATTGCATTAATTCTGCCCTATGCCTTCTTTTGTGTTCTTTTCTTGATATTAAAAAGTAGAATTAAGTTTTTGTAGTGGTTAAAAATAATTTATGGTCCCAAATTATTAAAATGGAAGCAAGAAATGTGGTTTTACATAAAAATACAGCTATCATGTAAAAAAGGTGAACATTTCTGTTCTATTCTGCTGATTATAAAGGTAGCATTTTGTTAGGGTGTAGGCGACCTTTGAAAAGTGTTTAACTATGAAAGGGCAATATTGTTTGTTAGAAAAGAAAACACCATAAGTTGTGTTTATTAGCAGAAACTTTATTGACATGCCTACTTTAACGCCCACTTTCATTGAAAGACTACACTTACAAAAGCATTTTAGTAGCATATCGAAGTTATAAAGGGTGGTTAAATTTTATGTTGAATTTAAATAAAACACAAATTATTTAGGATATTATTATTATTTCTTTTTGTAATTATAATATTTGTATGGTTCAATTATGTATTTAACAAAATATCGGCCAAATGCCACCCCCCCCCCCCCCCCCCACAATCCTTGGCGCCACTCCTCTATCTGATGGCCCAAATTTTCAATGACAATGTTGATGCTCAATTGTTGGGCATGATGATGAGTCGAGGTTGACTGCTCTTTTGCCACACTATGGTTCCAATTCAACGAATTAAGAAGGCATTCACAGATTTTCTATCATTTTATACAGACCTGTTTTGCAGAAATTTAAATATTTTTTACAATTCTTCCGATTGTGAACGAATTTGAACGATTATGTTGATCAAAAGAGTTACGAACTGCACAAAATGCATTTTGATTTAAACGCCCATTTTTATAAAACAAATTTAAAGACTAGGTGTAGTTCACCTTCAACATGGGCCCTTAAAATTTAACCACCTTCTACAAAGAAAGTGATACATATTTTATTGAAAAAAGATTATTCCATAGCGTTTAACAAAATAATAAATATTGTGCTTTAAATGTACACAAAATTGGTGGTGGGTATAAAAGATTCGGCACAGCCGAATATAGTGCTCTTACTTGTTTTTTTTCCTTTATTGTTTTTTCACAAAATTTTTCTTAAATAATTGTTTTTTCACAAAATTTTTCTTAAATAATTGGCCATATTCTATTAGGCGCTAATAATTATCAAATCATGTCCTATTGCGTAATATAAGATTTTTTTTATTACCAAAAAGAGGTAAAATTTTTACCCCTTCCTATTAATATTATTTTGCGGATTAATTGATACAATTTAAATTTTGTTCATAGCTTTATGTGTTTGAAAGTTACATAGGGTACGTAAAAAGTACCCAATTACAGTTTTACCAGTTTTTCCCTTAGGGTCATCTTATTTTTTGTGTAAATTACAAGGGAGATGCAGATATAAAAACAGCAGAAGCAGATATTAATTATTGACAACAGTTTATATAAAAATTGGATTAAGAATTTTTGTAAAAGATTAGAAGCCTACCGACCAGTAGGTGATCAATTGGCCGACATTTTTATTTTTTTTTGTAATAAATTTAAATAAAAATATTTGTAATATCTTAACAAAATTTGTTTTTATTAAGACACCATTTGATCAACTTGCAATGATTAGAATTCCAAATAAAAATTAAATCTTATTTATTTACACTTACAGAAGTATACGACGTATTATATTCTATTCTCTGGTCAAACCAACAATGAACGAAAAAGGTGAACGTGAAATCGATACAATATCAGTATCATCCGCACTGCAAATTGCCGGTCGAGCTGGTCGCTTTCGTACGCAGTGGGAGCATGGATATGTCACTACTTATAAAACAGATGATTTGCCTACTCTCAAGAAAATTCTTGCTCAAATACCAGAACCCTTAAAAAAGGCAGGTTTACATCCAACAGCCGATCAAATAGAACTATATGCTTATCATTTACCCAATTCTACATTAAGTAATTTAATGGTATGCAAAATAATAACACATTTCTTATTTTAATTATAATTATTATTACTTATTTATTTGTAGGACATTTTTGTGAATCTTTGTACAGTAGACGACTCACTATATTTCATGTGTAATATAGATGATTTCAAATTTTTAGCGGAAATGATACAACATGTTCCTCTACCGTTGCGTGCACGTTATGTATTTTGCTGCGCTCCAATCAATCGTAAAATGCCCTTTGTGTGCTCCATGTTTTTAAAAGTAATTAGAAAATTTATTACAAAGCATAATATTCACTTTTCTAAATTACTTAATTAAACATTTTATTTTAATAGATTGCCCGTCAGTATAGTCGCAGTGAGCCTCTTACATTTGAATTTATTACTAAAAATTGTGGTTGGCCGTTAAGTTTGCCTAAGACAATTGTTGATTTAGTACACTTGGAATCTGTGTTTGATGTCATGGACTTGTATCTTTGGTTAAGCTATCGTTTTTTGGATCAATTCCCTGATGCTGCTTCTGTGAGAGAAGCACAAAAGGAACTAGATGAGATAATACAACAAGGAGTATTCCAAATAACAAGACTGCTTAAGAATACTGAAGCCAGTCAAGCTGATGCAGATGGTAATACATCGTACAATATAAGACGTGTAATACAAATAAAAGGTACATAATTAAATAATTAGCATGGCTCGTATATTTATTTATGTAATAATTAAATTTTCAGAACCTCGTATTCCCAGCACTAGCCGCGGTCGTCTTACCGATCGCCTTATAGCACAAGGTTTGCTTACACCCGGCATGTTGAGCGAATTGCGAAAAGAATGGGATGCTCAACAACATGCCTTAGTCTCAAAAGAACAAAGAGATGTATCAAACTATACCAATGATAGTGACGATTCTGATTCTGATTCTGTAATACATAAGAAAATTCATAGAAAACGTAGAAAATAAAATTTTCTAGTTGCTTTTTTACTAGTCTACAGTGTTTTAAATAACTATAACACTTTGTTGATAACTAATTTATTTTTTATAAGTTGCAATTCTAAAATTTGAACTGTGGGGACCAAATAATCGAGTTAAGGACTATCAGATATGTGATGGGAAAAAAAATTTAAAAAACGAATCTATTTAAACTCAAAAAACCATGTAATGTACCTACTATTCTTGTTTTTCCTTTTAGTTTAAATTTGATTTTTACAAATATCCGGACAATTTTTAACCAGTTTTTGTTGTAGTTTTCTACAATTTATTTTTTATTTAATCTAAATTATGTAAAAAAAAAGTTACTAGGAAATAGGTTAACATTTAAACTCGAAATTAACACATTTTTATCACATGACTTAAAAATGATTAAGCGATTTCTACCACATACTTGTTAACGATAAGAAAAGTAAGCATAATCACAATTACAAAAATACTTTTAGTTCCTTTTTAAACTTAACAAGTAAGAGTGGTTTATTTGGCCGTGCCGAATCTTATATACCCTTCACAACGTGTCTTCATGCAATAACAATTGTTTGTATCACCATTCATCTCAAATGAAATACGTACGTACATATAAAAAAGATACATACATAAAACATCCCATTGTAAAATTATAACTTTACGTACGTGTTTAAAAAAAATAAAAAAATATGTATTAAAAAATTAAAAAAAAAAAATAAAAAAAATTAAAAAACAAATAATAAAAATATAAATAATATATAAAATAAAAAAAAAAAAAAATTTTTGGTTCAGCTGGGATTCGATGCCACGTTTACTCTAACCAGAATACCACGTCTGTATGTATATATGTATGTTGTTGTTGTAATTGTTATTGTGAAAAAAATTAGGTGGTCGTGGTTTTTTCCTCATATCTCAGTTGTTTATGTACCGATTTCTCTGATTTTCAATACCGATCTGCTCCCGAATATTTTTGATATTTAAATACCTCACGCCGGTCCAGGGGCTTTAAAAAGTTGACTTCAACATACACACACATACAATGTAGAAATTTTACAAGGTATGCCAAAACATATATATCCCAAGGCGAATTATCAGCCCAGCTGAAGAGGAGGCTTTTTATCAAAATTTGTTGAATTCGGCTTGATTTCATTTATTAAAGCAGAAATGGAAAATTAAATTTTGTCTTCAGTATCAAGAAATTATTTAATGTACTTTTGCGATAATAAATGTATCAAATTTATGTATATTTGTCGTTTTTTCACCATTTATAATGGGCCAATTCAAAGTGGTTGCATATCAGTCCTATTTGTACTATTTCATATTATTTTATGCACGCATAAAATTTTTGTTAGTAATTTCCATACAAAGAAAGTAATAAGACTTTACACATTTGTTTCCTATGTATAAGAAATTGTTTATGTTATACTTTTAACCATACTGTCTCTCAGAGAGAATTTCTTCGCTTCTCACCTCTCAGAGAGAATATTTTCTATTTTCTTTCCTGTATACATACAATTTTTAACATCGTCATCTCTTTGTCTTCTTTCTTGTATTAAATACATAATTTGTTAACAAAAGGTGCTCAAAGTCACTAGTCATATTAATATGAATTATATGACATAGTACAATATGAGAGTCTACTTTGAATTGGCCCAATGTGTTTCACAAATACATATATTTTTTTCTTAGTAAAATTTTATTAAATTATACGTATCACAATAAATTTTTCATCCCTGTTATACGAATTGGCTATGACAGAAAATATACCGTAAAAAGATGCTTTGTTATATCAATTCGCCGTTGCATATACCTGTATGAATATGCCTTGATATACCCCTTTTCACTTTTGTGTGAAGGGTATAAAGAGTAAACAAATTAGTCACCGAATTCAATTAACTTAAAAACCTGGGAGTTATGATAGATGATAATTACATCCAACACGTAATCACTGATCAAAGTGTGCTGATGATGAAATCGAAGCTGGTTTTGATGATGCATTCCACTCGGCTATTGTCTTTGTAAAAAGAAGAATTTTTAAAAATAAACTTAAGCTTGTAAAAAAATTAAATATTAGTTTAAACTAGCAAATTAAGTTGACACACCTACTTTAATGCCCACCTCTCATACAGCGATTTTTCTTAAAATGATAAAATATCTACAAAGACAAAGATTTCTGATGAATAAAGAATTCTTAATTATTATTTTAACATGCCTACTTCAAAGCCCACACATAATTTGTTATTATTTAAATTTAAAGTTTATAAAATCAACATAATTGAACGATACTGAAATTTCAAAAATATAGCTTTCTGGCCAATGTTATTAAAATATCAGAAATTGAAGATGACACGCCCACCTCTGATTCATATAAATTCTTTGTACAAAATTTTTGAAAGAATAAAAAACTTTATAAGTTGAATATGTTAGCAGAAATTACTTTGATACGCCTATTTTAAAGCCCACCTCCACTGTATGGAAAAATCTAATATTAAATTTAAAAGCTCACAACAACAACTGCAAAAAACAGATGTAAGAAGATAACATTTTTTTAGTTTAGTTTTCAGGCCAATATAATCCCAACCATGACAACTATAGGTAGTAATTAGACGAATACAAATTTTGTAAATAAGTACATTCTTATTTATATGAATTTTAGATCTTCGGGTAATTAAAGGGTATAGACACAGCGAAACTTAATTGCCTTCTCAGAAATGTAATAAGCATGCTGTTAATTCAAAAAATTCAAGGATTACTCCTTAATATTTAATTTCGTCCGCCAAATAACTTTTTTTTTTGAAAATGCTATAGAAAAAAGTATAGCTTCGGCTGTGTGGCACGTAGCGCCGTCTTGTTGAAACCAAATGTTGCCAATATCCTCCTCTTAAATTTTTGTGAACTGCGGCCACTCCTTGCTCATTTTTGAAGAAAAATGGCCCAATTATGCCTCTGGACCAAAATCGGCACCAAACAGTGACTCGTTTTAGGTGTATCGGCTTTTCAATGTATGCGTACGGATTTTCTGTGCCCCAAATGCGACAAATTTGCTTGTTTACATACCCGCCAACATCAAAATGAGCTTCATCTGAAAATATAATTTTTTTGGCAAAATCGGGCAAAGTAATGTCGCAATATTTCTCAGCGTTGTTCAAGCGTACACACAACCATATTCGTTCAGCGGAAGAATAAAACTAATTATCTGTCAAATCAGACATGAGCTAAGTGTTACCATTCACGAAATAAGCACTAGTTGAAAAAATAATTAAATTTCCTAATACATTTTCTAAATTAAATTAAATTGCAATCATTTTAAGAATATTTAATAATGCATCTTTGAAACCAGCTACGATTTCATCATCAGCACTCTTAATCGGTATACTTATGTATATGTAATTTAAAATTAGTATTTATGTTACAATTCGATGAAAGTAGAACTAGGGAATCGTAGTACATACTTAATTTCAAATTTATATTTTTTTCTTCTCCTATCAAGTGACATTTTTCTACATGTTCAGTAACTTGATAATTCAAAATAAATGCCGCCTTAAAGCATTCCAATGTTACGTTTCTTTTCTTTCCTTTGATATCAATCATAAAATATTTGTCATATTTCTTTAAACGGGGAATGATCCCTCATAAGGCGCCTGTAGCGGCTTGAATGCCATAGAATTGCATACAAAGACTTGTGAGTGTACAATGAGTACACAAATATCTTTCTTTAAAAGGGTTTTCAATGGCGTGTGACGATGTCTTCGTTGGTCGCAACTAATCCATTATTTTCCTTAATTTATTTACGAACTCACTGTGGCAGGTTTCTTTTTTATTTTTTGCCGCCAAAAGTTCACCTTTATATAATTTCTTTATGGATACATTTTTTGAAAGAATAAAAGACTATATTGAAAAACCTGGCGAATTTTTTTAGTAAAAACTACATCAATACGTCTACTTAAACGCACACTACTGTTAATGAAATTTAAAAGCTCATAAAACCGACAGAATTACAGGTATGAAATTTTGCACACATAGCTTTCTAATCAATGTCATTGTAATGCCAGAAAATGAAGGTGACACGCTCACTCAAACGCCTACCTCCCATACAACGCTTTATATTAAATTCATATAATTTCTCCATGGGCAAAGTTTTTGGAAAAAAAAAGGACTTTATTGAAATATCTGAGTTGAATTTATTAGTAGAAGCTACTACACGCCTACTTTAACGCCCGCTTTCATTGCAAGATTAAATTTACGAAAATATTTTAATAGCAAATCGAAGTTACACAAAGAAATTGATACATATTTTAATATAAAGATATTATTTCATAGCGATTACTATTTATAACAAAATAATAAATTTTTTGCTATAAAAGTACACAAATTGGTGGTGGATATTAAAAATTCTACACAGCCGGATATTGGGCTCTTACTTGTTTATTACACGGTAATACAATATTTTAGGTTTTTCCATTTTCTGTAAAAATGAACAAATTTTTTGGTGTTCCCAATCTGGAGCATGTGACGTACAGCTGGCTATGTGAAAAGCATCGATTTTCCAAATTTAATCCTGCAACACGCAAAGATTATCCTTGTGCTTTGTTGGTGGTAATAGCGAGTGCAAGGCGAACTGAAAACTGTAGTCGCTTGAAGTTGAAAGGCAAATCGGTGGAAACCATTGGAATGCGTGTAAATAGCTTAAAATAATAACTTTTATAATTACGAAACTGTATAGTAATGACAATTCAATACGTGTGCAAAGTTTTAGAAAAATCGGTGAAGTTTAAGTAGCTAAAAATTATAACTAATTGAATTTTTATTTTGTTAAACTTTTCACACAGTGAAAAAGGGTATATATAGGTTTGTCATTCCGTGTGAAATTTCTACAATTTTCATTTTCGACCCCATAAAGTATATATTTTCTGAAAGCTTATGAGTAGGGGATTCGATTAAGCTCTGTCAGTCTGTCCGTCTGTCCGTGTTTATGTTTAAATCAACTTTTTGAAGCCCCTCAATATCGCCTGGACTCGGGTGAGGTATCAAAATATCACAAATATTCGGGAGTAGATCGGTAGTGAAAATCAGAAAAATCGGTACATAAACAACTGAGATATGAGCAAAAAACCACGACCACCTCGATTTTTTTTCACAAAAACAACATTACAACAACAACATACATACATACAAACGTGTATACTGGTTAGAGTAAACGTGGCATCGAATCCCAGCTAAGCCAAAAAAAAATTTTTTTTATTTTTTTTATATATTTTTTTTTCTTTATTTTTTTTATTTTTTATTTTATATATTATTTATATTTTTATTATTTTTTTAATTTTTATTTTTTTATTTTTTATTTATATTAATTATTTTTTTTATTTTTTTTTATACCCTTCACCTGTGGTGTACAAGGGTATATATAGCTTTGTCATTCCGTTTGTAATTTCTACAATTTTCATTTCCGACCCCATAAAGTATATATTTTCTGAAAGCTTATGAATAGAGGAGTCGATTAAGCCCTGACCGTCTGTCCGTCTGCCCGTCTGTCCGTGTGTTGGTTGAAATCAACTTTTAGAAGCAACTATATGTTCCCCAGATCTGTGTATAGTATCAATCTCTTGGAAATATCCGGGAATAAATCACTATTGAAATTCAGCACAATCGCCCGATAACTTTCTGAGATATGAGCAAAAAACCACAACCACCTTGTTTTTTTTCACAATTACAACAACAACATGCATATATACTGGTTAGAGTAAACGTGGCATCGAATCCCAGCTGAACCAAAAAAAATTTTTTTTTATTTAATATATTAGTTATATTTTTTTATATATATTTATTTTTAACTTTTTTAAAAAATTTTCTTAAAAAATTTTTTTTTTGTAATTTTTTTTGTTGTTTTTTTTAATATATTTTTTTTTAATTTTTTTTTAGAAACATACATACGTAAACTCAATTTATAATTTTACAATGGTTTTTTATATATATGTTTTTACATGTATGTAAGTATTTTATATGACATGAATGGTGATTGCATGACTACACGTTGTGAAGGGAATATAAGATTCGGCACGGCCGAATATAGCACTCTTACTTGTTTTTTTTTAACATACGTAAATTAATAATTTTACAATGGGTTGTTTTATATGTATGTTTTTTATATATGTTTATACGTATTTCATGAGATGAATGGTGATACAAACTACTGTTATTGCATGACTACACGTTGTGATGGGTATATAAGATTCGGCACGGCCGAATATAACACTTACTTGTTTTTACAAAAAATTTTTTTTTTTAATTGTGATAAATGAAAGAATAAATCTTGAAAAATTATATTTTTACCGACACTAGCCGAGTAGAATGCATTTTCGAAGACAGCTACGATTTCATCACCAGCACTCTCTGATCGGTGGTTACATGTTGGTTGTAAATATCAACTCAAGCCTGATAAAAAAAAAAGTTTGAAAATTATAACTTTTTTTATGGGCGTGGCACTGCCTATTTTTCTAATCACGAAACTGTAAAGTCACGACTGTTCAATATGTGTGCAAAGTTTCAGAAAAATCAGTCAAGTGCAAGTAGCTTAAAATAATAATTTATTTTTTATGGGCGTAGCCCCGCCCACTTTTTACCACCCATAAACACTCCCTGAAATGTGTACAACAACTTTCCAAAGTTTGAATCCGATCGGCTTACAGTTTCGGAGTCTATAGCTAACACACACACACAGACAGAGTTTAACTTTTATATATATACTAGCTAAACCCGGAGCGCGTTGCTACGCCCCTTTAAGAATAAAAATGCAAAAATGTGGCACTGCCTACTTTTCTAATCACGAAACTGTAAAGTCACGACTGTTCAATATGTGTGCAAAGTTTCAGAAAAATCAGTCAAGTGCAAGTAGCTTAAAATAATAATTTATTTTTTATGGGCGTAGCCCCGCCCACTTTTTACCACCCATAAACACTCCCTGAAATGTGTACAACAACTTTCCAAAGTTTGAATCCGATCGGCTTACAGTTTCGGAGTCTATAGCTAACACACACACAGACAGAGTTTAACTTTTATATATATACTAGCTAAACCCGGAGCGCGTTGCTACGCCCCTTTAAGAATAAAAATGCATTCTGAATTTTAATTGAATATCAAGTGCAAGAAGCTAAAAATTATAACCTTTAATGGGCGTGGCACTGCCCACTTTTTTAATCACGAAACTGTATAGCCATGACAGCTCAATATGTGTGCAAAGTTTCAGAAAAATCAGTCAAGTGCAAGTAGCTTAAAATAATAATTTATTTTTTATGGGCGTAGCCCCGCCCACTTTTTACTACCCATAAACACTCCCTGAAATGTGTACAACAACTTTCCAAAGTTTGAATCCGATCGGCTTACAGTTTCGGAATCTATAGCTAACACACACACAGACAGAGTTTAACTTTTATATATATACTAGCTAAGCCCGGAGCGCGTTGCTATGCCCCTTAAAGAATAAAAATGCCTTCTGAATTTTAATTGAATATCAAGTGCAAGAAGCTAAAAACTATAACCTTTAATGGGCGTGGCACTGCCCACTTTTTTAATCACGAAACTGTATAGCCATGACAGCTCAATATGTGTGCAAAGTTTCAGAAAAATCGATCTAGTGCAAGAAGCTAAAAAGTATAACTTATTTTTATGGGCGTGGCCCAGCCCACTTTTCACCAACCATAAACACTCCCTGGAATGTGGACAACAACTTGCCAAAGTTTGAGTCCGATTGGCTTTACGGTTTCGGAGTCTATAGCTAACACACACACACACACACAGACCGCATTCCGATTTCCTGAAACTTTGCACACATATTGAGCTGTCATGACTTTACAATTTCGTGATTCGAAAAGTGGGCAGTGCCACTCCCATAAGAAATAAGTTATAATTTTTAGCTACTTGAACTTCACCGATTTCTCTGAAACTTCGCACGTACATATTGAGCTCTCATGATTATACAATTTCGTGATTAGAAAAGTGGGCAGTGCCACGCCCATAAGAAATAAGTTATCATTTTTAGCTGTGAAGCTTCTGTCGTTAAGTCTTGAACATTACAATGCATAACAAGACTAGTGGGACTAACTGCACTATTCGCAGGACACGTAGATTTTCGTACATATTTCGTACTTCTTTTACATCAAAAAATATTTCCATTTATTTCTCATTTGAAATGTCATCTTCATTTTTGTTAACAAATTTTAAGTTTTTGTTGCATCATAATACAATAGCGTAATTTACAATCTTGTGCAAGCGGTCTTGCATCAGTGCAAGTAGTAGAGTATATATTTACTTTACACTAACAAAGTATACACAAATAGAACGTATTTGCAATGGTGCAAATATGCAATGGCAAATACACAAGATTGTGAACTGCACTATTATTAGCACTAAGGTAAGGTGCATAATTTTGATGTTCTTTACCAAGCAGCTTAGGAAAATTACCTTTACTGGCTTTGAAGTGCAAAATGTTTGTTATTTTACGTGACATTTTGGCTATGATACGTTGTCGAATCTCCAGATATTCCTGACGACACGGGCATTTGGGGTCGTCAAGTTATGATGAAATGTATCAGCATTACCGTCTTTTTTCGGGCGAAATTTTAGGCATGAGCAAGAAAAGTCTGAGCCCAATAGCCAAAAAAAATAAAGCGGATTTGAATTAACTGTGTTAAACTGTCAACAGTCCACGTATTTTTGTTTAAAGGCAAATATTTTTTTTGCAGACTAGTGTAATTGGTTTAAAAAGGGGGAACGTATTAATATACTTCATATCAGTGTTGCTAAATTAAAATTGCTCATACCATAAAGTGTCCTTTAAAAATCAAAACAATTCCCCATTTATTATCAAGACTTTATTAACAAAATTTGATATATTTTTTAGTATTTTATTGTTGTTTGTATTATATGTTAATTTAATTATTGGCAAATATTATTTATTTTTATTACTTTTTGTTATTGTTTTTGTTTTCTTTGTAATTAAACTTTGTTTTCGAGTTTCTCAATAAAATTACACAAAATTTTTGAGTAGGTATAAAATATTATTATTTTTTTTATTATTTTAACAAAAATGTATTTTATTAGTAATTACACAAAAAAACTTTTTAAATAGCATTATATGACTTATAAAAAATAGTGCTTTTTCAAATAATTTGTGTCAAAGTTGTTTGTTGTATTGTTATATATTTTATTTATTTTTAAATTTATTTTTATTTAATTAATAGATAAATTTAGATAAACAACTTTAAGTTAAAAAAATTTATATAAAAATTTTATTTTCTAACATTTTCCATACATAATAAAAATATTTTTTTATTTTAGAATTTAGACAGTTTTTTCTGGTTATAAAAGTAATTAAGCGTAACAAGTTTCTTTCTTTTATAGAAAAAGGTTTTCTTTTATAATTAAATGATTTAAAATTTTGGTTTGAGATCCAGTTTTAAGTTTGTGGCTACAAATTTTAATAATAAAATTTCTTCAATTTTTTAAGTGCTAAATGTTTCTCACACACTTTAGTTAAAGAAATTATTTTACAAAACAAACTATTGAAAGTTGATGAGAAATAAAATCACACTCAGTTTAGTTACTGTAAACGAAAAGAAGTTATTATTATAATTTTCTTTTTTTTATATTTAATGGCTGAATATCATATTAAATGGCTAAAATATCAGGATATCGCACGTTGGTTAATGACTTGTAAATTGACCTACATATACCATTCTATAGGGAGTCGGATATATCAGAACAATGAAAAAAAACTAGTTTAATGGTTCTCCTCCCGTTTTAAATAAACAAAAAATAAATTTATTCAATTAAAAGCACCTGGTTAACTGTAGAATCTTCTGAAAACTGTATCGCAGTACAGTTACGCAACGCCACACAATAAACCACGTGAGATAGATGCGCAAAACTCTCCAAGAAAAAACCATGGCCGAGTGCGATCTCTTGATCCGACCAATGCTGAATTAAGACTGACAGAAAAAGAGTGTTAGAAGTAATTACATAGTATGTACATGTGACAGTAAAAATAATAAGTGACAATATTAACAGCCATACACAATTTCATATTATTGGCAAAAGTAACAAGTCATATGTAAAGTATATTCCGTCTGTAGACATATTTATGAGGAATGGTTGTAGACAAGTTAAGCAGAAATGCGTATGGCTATGCGCTGAAGTAAAATTGTTTAATGTATTTTTTTATACCCGCCACCAAAAAAATAGTGGGGGTATATTCATTTTGCCATTCCGTTTGTAACACATCGAAATATCCATTTTAGACCTCATAAAGTATATATATTCTGAATCAGGGTTTGATTTGATGACGATCTAGCTATGTCCGTCCGTCTGTTGAAAGCACGACAGAGGTCGCACCGAAATAGCTAGGGGGCGCAAATTTTGATAGAATCTTTCTTATAGACAAGGTTTCTTTGGTATTGAAAATGCGCTAAATCAGAATATTAGGAAGAGAGTTATAGCTCGAAAAGCAAGAGAAGGTCAAAAAAACCGTGTCCTACGAACATCGAATAAAATGGAATTGTGTCCAAACGCAATTTAAATATTTTTTACAATTCTGCCGATTGTGAACGGATTTGAACGATTATGTTGACCAAGAGAATCACGAAGTTCACAAAATGCGTTTTGATTTGAACGCCCATTTTTATAAAAAACCTGAATAACTTTAAAGCGTTGCTCATTTGCGTATCTTTCCACGGATCAAATTGAGTAAGTTTGAGATTGAGAAATGTCAAATGAAATGCAGAAAACAAATTTAAAGACTAGGTGTAGTTCACCTTCAACATGGGCCCTTAAAATTTAACCACCCTCTACAAAGAAAGTGATACATATTTTATTATAAGGAGATTATTCCATAGCGATTAACAAAATAATAAATATTGTGCTTTAAATGTACAAAAAATTGGTGGTGGGTATAAAAGATTCGGCACAGCGGAATATAGTGCTTTTACTTGTTTTTATACATATGGGTGATTCACAAGGTGTCTTATCATGCCATATTGTTCTAAAATTTTACAATGTTTTAAAAATGTTGTTGTTGCTTTTTAAACAAAAAGTTTAAAGTTTTTTTTTTTTTAACAAAAAGTTTAAAGTTTTTTTTAAACAAAAAGTTTTAAAGTTTTAGCCAAAGCCGAAACTGATTTAAGTTCAAAATAGCACACTTAATTATGAGGGGTTGTTCACAATAGTCTTAATTTTTCATGCGTTTATTATAGGACATATGATTTTATGACACTATTGTGAATCCCCCAATAATATTAAGTATTCTATGAACTTTATGGTAATCGTAAAAAATTATAATGTAGATGATGTAAGAAAAATAAAAGCTTAAGTCAACTTTTATAAAAAAAAAATACTGAAAACTGAAATTTTTTAAAAAATTTAGAGATATTCTGCAAATCTTTTCTGGCCTGACATGGACGTGCATAGGACGCAATATGCAGTGAATATGCCCCGAATCCACCTTAGGAACCTCATAGCGGTCATTACCGGACACTGGCCTATAGGTACACATGCGAAAAGGCTGATTATCCCTTACAACGACTTCTGCAGAAGTTGCGATAACGAGGAAGAGGAGGAGACGACTGAACATCTTCTCTGCAATTGTCCTGCATTCGGGGACCTGAGACGCCAGATTCTGGGTCAACGAATACTTGTAAGTAAAACTTGTCTTTCCGCAGTTGATCTCGGAAAGATCCATACCTTCGTGAACAGGACAGGATGGCTGAGGAACGACGGCCAGGGGACATAGATAAACGGGCGATGGTGCCTACGGTATCGCAACGGGGCCCTCGGAGGACCCAAGTGAGCTATGCCTTCTGTAAATCTTTGATATAAATTAATAAGTTAATTTATATTTTTACAGGCTGTAAATTCAATATGATAATGACAAAAAAACGCAATAGAAAATTATTTTTTCTGACACTAGCCAAGTGAAATGCATTTTCAAGGTGGATCAATAAGATGCTCGTATCAAATCAGCTGTATTTTATTTATAAACAATTTATTAGCGCTACCAACTTTTTTTAAAGTCTGTCTGCATTAGTCAAACTTAATTTTTGTACTTTTTTAATACAATAAATAATTCTCAGTTTTAGTTGGTTTAAAACAAAACCACTAATTAAAAGTTTTCGCTTTAAAGTTTTTTAAAAATTAAAAAAAATTAAAGAAGAAAATAAAAAAGTTGTGTAACATATGCCGGCTCATATACAAAAACAAAGTACATGTGTTTTTTAATTGTTGTGTTTGTTGCCGCGACGCATATACCTTATGGATATGCTTTGTGCATTTTCAAAACCAGCTATGCCTTCATCATCATATTACTTGGAACTGCAAATATTATGTGTAAATGTCATCTTTTTAACTGACTATTTTAATGAAACTGAAACTGAAACATAGAATTTATTGTTCTAATTGATGTCCATGGAATTCTGTCACTATCACATTGAACCTATAGCCTGTATGAATTGATTTATTTCTTTTAAGTTTTTTATAAAAAATTACCTTTATTTCTTTTAACGTTTTTTATGTTGTATGTTTTTCAATTAATGCAAGTGCGAAATTTGTGTTAATATTTTCATTTCGTCTTGATTTTTAATTTAATTTGTTTTCTTTATATTTTTTCTTTAAAAACAGTCTCAGTCAAAAACATATTAGATGCATTAATTTAATTTGCCCAATTAGGAAAATAAATAATTACAATCTTTGTTTTAAAGACTTCTTCATTAGGTAAAACGAATTTAATTAATATTAATACTTATTAAAGTAATGTTTCATATTTTTGTTGCCAAGAACACATTTTCTGTACTTTCTTTAACTTATTAAAAATTTTCTGGTTTTTTATATTTACATAAGTGCAAAAAACATTTAGATTTTCAATTATTTTAATTTATAGAATAATAAATAAATTAAGATGTAAAAAATACATGAAATTTTATTTAAAGTATGTAAATTACTATAATAACTAAATATTGATCTTGTTATACCCTTCCCCTGAGAGTGCCCCTGTAGACTAGTCGGTAAAGGACAAGTCAGTTGTTTGGGGGTTGCGGGTTCGATTCCCGCCGGAGACTCTGGAATTGTCTGCTTCTCTTTCTCTTCTATTCTTAATATTTCTATTCTTATTCTATTCTTCTCTCTATTAAGGCGTCACAATGGACCGTAATGGTCTCCGAGTGAAGGTGTGAGGGTAACTTTGCACCAGCCTTACCTACCTACCTACCTACCTACCCTTCCCCTGTGGTGCACAAGGGTATATACATATAGCTTTGTCATTCCGTTTGTAATTTCTACAATTTTCATTTCCGACCCCATAAAGTATATATTTTCTGAAAGCTATATAAGTCGATTAAGCCCTGACCGTCTGTCCGTCTGTCTATGTGTTGGTTGAAATCAACTTTTAGAAGCAACAAATATCCGGAAATGAATCGCTACTGAAATTCAGCACAATCTCCTTATAACTTTCTGAGATATGAGCAAAAAATCCACGACCACCTCGTTTTTTTTTCACAATTACAACAATAACATACATACATATATACTGGTTAGAGTAAACGTGGCATCGAATCCCAGCTGAGCCAAAAAAAAAATTTTATTATTTTTATTTTATATACTATTTATATTTTTATTATTTTTTTTAAATATTTTTTTTTTAATTTTTTTAAAATTAAATTTAAATTAAAATTAAATTAAAATTTTTTGTTAAACATTTTTTTTAATTTTTTTTTTTAATTTTTTTTATTGTTTTTTTTCTGTTTTTAATATATTTTTTTTATTTTTTTTTTAATTTTTTTTGGAAACACATGTTTTTTACATGTATGTACGTATTTTATATGAGATGAATGGGGATACAAACAATTTTTATTACATAACTACACGTTGTGAAGGGTATATAAGATTCGGCACGGCCGAATATAGCACTGTTACTTGTTTTTCTTAGCATTATCTCTTTTCAAAAAATTTAATAAAAATATTTGTATGGTTCTTTTACCATACATTACTAAAACTTGTGCTCCTAAAAACTGGAATATCCGAAAAGTAGCTTATTTATTTCAAGTTTCATTTGTGTTATATTATTAGCATTAAAGTTTTTTTCGTTTAAAAAAAATACAGCTTTTTATAAATTGCTTGATCGCCATTTTTAATTTAGATAGCTAAGAAAAATTTAAAAATCTTATTGCTAATTATATCATAAAGAAAATGTCACATTATAAGTTTGAAAGATGATGATGGTCCTATTTTCAATAAATTGTCAGTTATATCTTTTTTATTATAAAATCTTTGTTTCTAATGAAGAGAAGATTACGTATATTTCCGCAACTCTTAAAATGTCATAAATCTGTAGGTGTTCATAAGAAGAAAAAAATAAGCTGTATTGATAGTTTATGTGGTTTTATCTGAATGTACGAGATTTTTTTAATTAAACTTTTTAAAACTTTTTTTCACATGATTGTTAAAAAAATTTTAAAAAGATTTACATCGGCACAGTTTTAACCATGGTGGAAGGAAACAGGGTAGTTATATTAGCACAGCTGATTATAAGCTGTTAGGATCATTTTGTCAAAATATGTGTTTATGGTTTGTTTAATTTAGGCGCCCCATTTGATTTAAATATATATATATATAAAAAAAATAAAATATAAAAAAAAAATTTGTTGGCTCAGCTGGGTGGGATTCGATGCCACGTTCCCTCTGACCAGTATACCACGTTTGTATGTACATATGTATTTATGTGTTGTTTGTTGTTGAGGTGGTCGTGGTTTTTTCCTCATATCTAAGTTGTTTATGTACCGATTTTCAATACCGACATGCTCCCGAATATTTCTGATATTTTAATACCTTACGTGCGTCAAGGCGATGTCAGGGGGCTTCAAAAAGTTGATTTCAGCATACAGACGGACAGAATGACACGCGGACAGAGTTTTATCGACTCCCCTATTCATAAGCTTTTAGAAAATATATACTTTATGAGGTCGAAAATGAAAATTGTATAAATTTCAAACGACAAACCTATATATACCCTTTTTTACTGTGTAAAGGGTTTTACAACTGTGATTGTAAAATAACAAAAGAAATAGTGAACAAATTTAGCTTTTACCCAATGAGATGCCGGCTTTAACGCTTATGCGTTGCAATGATGTAAGCTAATTATCAACGTCTGAGTAAAAGTCTTACACAAAAAAACAAAATTAATTGTTATTTTAAATATTTGTTTATATACAAATTATATTTTGTTTTTTACAAACAATATTTTTTGTTTACATTTTTTAAATCGAATTCAAATTTTTGACAAAGAAAAACTTCCCCTTCAAAAGTTGCTTTGTTATATATATGTATGTATTAATTCGCCAAAGCATATGCCTACATACAAGGCATATCCATAAGGTATATGCAACGGCGAATTGATACAACAAAGCAACTTTTTATGAGATGCTTTATGTCATGGCCAATTCGTATATCAGGGATGGAAAAGTTGTTTTTACATATTAAATATAATACAATTTGATTAAAAACAGAATATAAATTTTTTAAACACATTATTAATGACGCAAAAGCAAAAAATATACATAAATTAAGCACATTTATTGTCAAAAAAGTACACTCAAGTTAATTGTTTAATACCGAAACCAAAATCACATTTCCTATCCCTGCATTAATAAAGGAAATCAAAGCGAATTCAACCAATTTTGACAAAATGTTTCACAATCAGCTGGGCTGATAATTTCACCTGTATGAATTCGCCTTGCCTACATACATATATGAATATGCCTTTGTATTGAATATTTATTAACATTTGTAAACCTTTTTAAAATTTTTACAAATAAAAAACAATTATTTGTAAATCAACCAATTATTTTAATGTATTGCTTTGTAAAAACTAAAATTTGTTATTTGACCTTTATTTGATTTATTGGTAGTTTACATCAATATATCGAAAAAATCGGCTATATATATAAATATGTACATATATGTCAGTCGATTAGGCTAATGATTACTGTTATCGTATACAAATATGGACAACGTTCCAGGGTTAAGAAAACCACAAAAATAAATAGTGTTGATTGATGGAATTCTCCTATTTCAGTTGAATTATTCACGTTGTCAGATAGCGTATCAAATATAATATGGAGGTCATTTGTTTTAAGTGATAAATTTTTGTAATATTAAGGAACCAGCATTTTTTTAAATTTCAACTTTTAGATTTATAAAACAAGATTTAGAGACGAGATTCCCGAAAAATTTAGAAGAAAAAAAATCACATTGGACATTTAAAAAAAAACAGCTGTTAATGTAAATATTTGTTAGTTTGTTCATTAAGTAATGTTAATCTATTTTAAGCTAAATACAATGATTTTAAAAACAATTAAAATATCAATTTGAAATATCTATTTATTTATTTATTTAAAAAAAAATAAAATAAAAAAATATCTTAATCTGAGATGACTTAGAAAATATAAGTTGCATTTTTATAGAATACAATGTACCTACTAAAGAGTACATTATTTATGTATATGCATAATAGTTAGTAACAACTTTGTAAATTCCGATTATAATTTGTTTTTGCAAAACTAACAAACTGTCAATTTACCGAGAAATGACTACCAAACAAAAATATATGTATATTATTTTATTAGTTTGTAAGTTCTGAGGATCAAAGTAACAATTTAGCTTTTTGTTAGTGGTAAAAAATATTGTATTAAAGTTAATTTTGCACTTTTTGCAACATTTACCAGACTATATAAACATCCCAAAAAAAAAAAACACGTCTTAACGAATTACCAATTTGACAACTACCGGCTTTGTGTTAACTCGGCTATCTGTACTAACAAGCTGCTATACCTAAAAGGCCTATTAGACACGCATACTTGTCTTAAGACATGTACGATGGCATATTAAGTCTCACTGTGTAATAGCATGTATGTCGAGTATGTTAGACATGTATGTATGTTGGTTTTCAAACATTTTTGAGTCTGTCGCATACCAACAAGTATGCGTGTCTTATAGGCCTTTAATAGGTCTTCCATTCAGCAAAATATATACAGTGTAATAGCCGTAAAAAACCAATTGTTGTTGTTAACTTTTTGTGCCTCAAAATTGCAAGTTACATACCACGTTTTATAAACTACATAACAAAACAAGTTTTATATCAGCTGATTAGATATAAAAATGTATACCACTTGCTAAAAAGTTGAAAGATGCTGTCCTTTTTGCGGCGTGCGAATTTTAAACTTATTTGTGTACCTTGTTATATGAAAACATTTTACCTAAACTTTTATCTATAAAGTGTGAATGCGTTAAAGCGTGGTATGTACCTTGACTTTTAGGCTGTTAAAAATTTAAAATTTTATTTTCCAATATTATTGCTGAATGTTAGTTTTTTTTTTGTATATTTATCTAATTTTCAATTTTCCGAATTAAAATGATTTTATATTATTTTTCCTATATATCTAACGTACTTTTCTTAATACTTATATTGACTAACTATTAAAGCGTTATTACGTTTCATTTCAAAATATTTGAAATCTTAAGTTAAAGCAATAAAATACTGACTGATTACATATTGATGAGCCACTCCGTTTATAACTTATATAAAATTTCTTCTTTATTCCAAAACTGAAGAAAACTATACTCAAATTTACTCGATTTATTCCCTTTGTTCGTAAATCTCGTCACTTCACTTTTATTATAACAAAAATTAGAAGATTGCAAGTTTTAAATAAAAAAAAATTCTTTACGATATCAGTGAAATAGGTACTTAAAATAGTCAATTTCTAGCATGAATTTTTTAAATTTGATTCTATGACTTATAGCCAGTTGTTACATATTGGTTATCCACTCCGTTCATAATTTTAATAAAATATCTTTTTTATTATATTATTCCAAACCGGATGAATTAAAACCTTGACCGAAAAACTGAAACTCTATTTATAAACAAACTCAAGAATTAGCCATAAGATTCCCAATATTCCTAATGACTCTCTTAATAATAAATACACTATATCGTTGGTCACAGGTAGAGCAAAAGCGTAATAGAAACAGTATTATTAGAACGTAATTTCATTTGTAAAATTGCTGTAAAACTATTATTTTTGCTACTGTCGCATACAATTTTTGTGTCACAGTGTATTTGTGTGAAATGTAATGAAATCACAAAAAAATCAATTTTGTAAAAATACAAGTTAGGGCCTTCTACTTGTGAACAACGATATTCACATATATGTATGTATGTATGTATGTATAAAATATATAATAAGAAAAATAAACAAATAGTATATGTGCGAGTATATACATATTTATGTATATAATATATAAAAAAAATAACTCTGGCTCTGAAAAGTGTAACGATTTTTTTTCAAATTTTAGTACATAAATATGTATGTACATAAGTGTATGTACATACATAGTTACCGAGTTATAATGCTTAAGTATAAATTTAGTTAATAAAATATAGTTTTAACACAAAAATATATTATTTTATATTCTTTAACATAGTATGTATTAATAATAAAAACTGCTTAAAATTAATAAATATTATATTTGTTTAATTATACACTTTAAGTATCTCAAAAATGTACTTTCATGTACTTTAATTTAATAAATTGTGCGTATAAGAAGTTGCATTTCTTTAATAGGTACTACGTTCCAATAACATTATTTTATATACTTATGTACTTAGTTCAAAAATTTAGCAAGAATGTCTTTATATTAAGGGTGATCACAGACTTCTAACACAGAAATATCAAATCATTAAAAAACATAAAATATTGCTTTTGTTCTGTATATCGAGTGCAATTAAAACCTTCAATATTGCCATTTATAGAAACAAATTTGTTTTATTATTGTTAATGTTTTAATTGCACTTTAAATACAGAACAGGCAGAATTATCTAAAAAATTTATTTTAAACTAGAATGAGCCCGAAACTTCGTGAACCAAAATTTATTAGTTTCGTTTAGTTTAGTGATTGAGAAACAAATATCCAAACATACAAACACTCACATTTATTATAGTAGTAGGATATGTAAGTACATATGTAGCTTTTAATGACATTTTAATATTTTTAGTTAGATATTTTAAAATTTATATGCATTCAATAATTTCAAGTCATAACAATATACTGTCACTTTATTTTTTATATCTACATATGTAATAAATATTAAAAAAACCAATATATTGTTTGAATCAAAAGAGTACAATAGGGACTAACTGACGCATTAAAAAAAATATTTTAGGTTTTTTGAAGGCTTATTTGACAAATTTCTATACAACATCTGTCAAATTATTAGCCTTTAATAATCCTAAAATATTTTTTATGAATACTGCAGTAAATGAATTTCTTTTAGGCCTTTTTACATACATATATTTTAAAAGTTTGTTCAATTTTTTGTCTCTGTACTCCTCTATATTTTAAATGCATAGTTTATTTTTACGTCACCCTTATATCGTAAACTGCTTTCTTTTTCCCAATACAAACAAACTTTTAATTTTTCACTTACATTCTAAAATATTCTTTTAATGTACTTATATTTATTTGTAACATTCCAACTGATTTTACTTCTGTGATTAATTTTGTAAAGTTAAACCCGAGTAAAATTCTACTTTATCATTATAATTTGGCTTTTTAAATCTGATTACATTAATTAGACTATTTATATTTGGCTAATTCACAAGCTGTCCTATGATAGTATTGTCGTAATGTCATTACTTTAAAAAAATTTAAAAAAGTTTAAAAATTTTACAATAAACAGTTCAAAACTTTTCAATGATTTAACATTTTTGGGAAATTATGACTTTATGACAATACGAAACAAACATTCTTGTGAATTAGCAAATAGTATTTGTAATAAAATTTAGTTTTTGTATTAATTCTTTGTTGTTATATGATTTACCTTTATATTCTTCAAAAAATTAAATTTGAGGCCAAAGTTTGTAGAACAAAAGCTTATGCATTAATTTGGGGTTTGAAAAACGTTTATAATTAAAAACAAGTAAGAGTGCTTAATTCAGCCGTGCCGAATCTTATATACCCTTCACAACGTGTAGTCATGCAATAACAGTAGTTTGTATCACCATTCATCTCATATGAAATACGTACATACATATATAAAAAACATACATATATAAAAACATCCCATTGTAAAATTAAGAATTAACGTATGTATGTTAAAAAAAGTAAATAAAAAAAAATAAAAAAAAAATTTCAAAAAAAAATTAAAAAAAAATAAAAAAAAAATTTAAATAATATATTCAATAAAACATTAAAAAAAAAAAATTTTTTTTAGCTCAGCTGGGATTCGATGCCACGCTTACTCTAACCAATATACACGTTTTTATGTATGTATGTTGTTTTTGTGAAAAAAAATCGAGGCGGGTCGTGGTTTTTTGCTTATATCTCAGTTGTTTATGTACCGATTTATGACAATATTATATTTCTGACAATTTAATAGCTCACTCGGGTCCAGGCGATATCGGGGGGCTTCAAAAAGTAGATTTCAACATACACACGGACAGACTGACAGAGCTTAATCGACTCCCCTATTCATAAGCTTTCAGAAAATATATACTTTATGGAGTCGGAAATGAAAATTGTAGAAATTTCACACGGAATGACAAACCTATACATATATACCCTTTTTCGCTGTGTGAAGGGTATAAAAAGAATATAAAGTTCAAATATTAAAAAAATATAAATATATTCTTGTATAGATATACATATGTACATATATAGTTATAAGTAGACTTAAAATTACAACTTAAAAGTAACACGTGTCGCCCGCAAAATGATTAGAGTTTAATATTATAATAATTTAAAGATACTCATTTCATATTTTAGTATTAGATTTATTAATTTGAAAAAAAAAAATCAATTAAATCCCGAAAACGTGTAGTAATTTTCACCGAAATAATTTTTAATTGATTTTCAATAAAAACACAAAATGTATTATAGTATTCAGTGTCAAAAATTAAGTAAAAAAGATCTCAAAGAAATATTTTAAACAAAAACTGACGTATTCATAAGAAATATTTTATGTGTATTAAATAAAGGCTTATTTGACAAAAATTTTTCAAGTAAACCTTAATTAACCTAAAATGTTTCTTATGAATACAGCAGAAAGTGTATAAGTAAAATACAGTCGATTCGCTTAAATGGAATAAAATAATTGTATATATTAATTTTGAAGTTCGCTTAAGAGAAGTGAAACACGTTCTGTTTGTAAAAGCGAAAACTTTAATTACACAAATACCGCTTAGTAAAAAAATGTACTCATTTACCGACTACAAAACACTTCGCTGCTCCGGCTCATTTAAATTGTATTACTACAACTGATAAAAATATGTTTTAATTTAGATTTCGATATGAAATTTTAATTCAAATAACGCGTATGTAAGTACTTTAGTTCTGATTTATCTTTAATACTATATTCTATATATATTTGTTTCATAAAACAATTTTAAAATTATACAAAACATTTATGTGAAATTGTTTACAATTATCCAAAATTATTTTCAATAAAAATCTTTCATAAGCGAAAAGGCTTATCTATAGTTTTTGATTTTCGCTTAATCGAATTCGAAAGTAATAAACAAAAATTAAAAGTGATATCAGAACAGAAAGTTTTTCTTTGAAAAAAGAAAACATTTCGTTACCAAAATCACGGTCAGACACTTTTTATAATTTTTTAAAATTTTGCTTTTAATTTTACCCGTTAATCTATGTAGGAAATTAACCTAAAAAAAAGTAATTTTTATGTTATTCAAGATTTTAATTAAAGAACGTACACATTAAGTACAACATTAATTCTAAAGCGTATTTTAGTAAGACCAATTTAGATTTGATTAAGTTATATCACAAGATAAATTAACAATATTTTCAAAGATAAATTTAAAATATTTTATATTATAAATATATTTATAGTTATGTTTGGTATCAGTTTTTGTTTCCTGTTTTTATTAAATTATTTATTTAGTTAATTTCTTAGAATTATGAAATTATTTATTAATTTTTTATTTCTAAGTGTAAAGTATAAAAAAACAGTATTGACTAATTTCATTATCTTATTATTTTTATTTATTTTTTTTATATATATATAAAAAGTTATTTTTAATATTACATGTAATTTTTGGTTACCAAAAAATGTTTACTTAAATATGTATACTTAATAAATATGTGCGCGTAGAATCTTTAAAAGTTAGTGTGACAAAAATATTAAAAGCTAAATTTTGTGGTTGCTTATAACCAGAGAGTATATACACAAAGTGTTGGTATTAAAAATGACCAATGTTTAAAGGACAACTTGGAAAAATGAGTTTAAACAAATATTTTCGGCTAATCAAACAAATGTTTATGTCGTTTTTACCGTTCCAGCGATTGCTTTGAGTGAAAATTTTTCATGTGCATTGTTGTTGTTACAAAAAATTCCACTACAAACACTCACTTTGAATTTAAAAACTGCACACTGATTTGTTAAAGCAAATAATCTTTAAACAATCTCCTATATTCATAAAATAAAATAAAAGTTTTAGCTAAATTTCGTAGAACACAAATACATATATTTGTGTTTAATAAAACTTTTGTAAAAAGAATTTAAATAAAGTTATTAAGAATATAGGGATTATCTTTTTTGTATGGCAAATTGATTTAAAAATCAATTTCCGACTTAGTTTTACAAACGTCTTTAATTTTAATTAGTTTTAAAGCTCTTTTGTGTAATGGCTTCTCTAGTTTTTACAAAATTTTTGTTTGTTTTGTAGACAAATTTCACCTTATTTTTAAGGATTTTTTAAAAATTAATTTATTTCGATTTTCTTGTTTTTCTTATTTTTTTTACGTAAAAATTCACAATACAATATTAATGTGCAAATTTATTGCACCTATCAAATTTGTTCTTAATAAAGTAAACATCTTTTACTTAGTTTGTTGTTGTTTCTGTTGTTTAACTATTTATTAGAAATATTTTGAATTGGAACTTTTTCACACAAAATCCAATTCAAGACCAGTCTCTATATCAACAGCAACCACATCAGGTTTTGTTACTGTAGTATTATCTTCTTCAACATCATCGTCTTTGGATTTTTTCAGTTTGGACTTATCTTTCGTTGCGACGAATGAGACCAATAGGCCAAGACCACTGCCGCGTCGCGAAGATTGTCCCAACTGCTCGAATCAGGAATCCACTAATACATGCCATCGTGCCAAAAGTTCACCTTTAGCCATATCACGCATATCCACCCAATGCGCCACTTCTTCTGGTCCAGATGAATTTAGGCCGAGACTAAACCAACCGACCATTTCATTTTTCTTCATATTACGCTTAGCGTAAACAGAAACCATTAACGTAACATCGTTAAGTTGAAATAAGGCAACCTAAAACAATTTAAAATAATTGTTACTAATTTCTGTGCTGGTAATATAAGACTTCAAGTCTTGTGCATAGATTTATATATACATATATAAATATCAATTTTTCTTTAAACTTACCTGAAATACAAATGTCTCTTTAAACAGAGGATTTGGTTGACCACGTCTCGTTGAGGTTTTTGCCCTTGAGATCTCTTGTCCTATGCTACTAACTAAACATAACTTAACATATGTATCTGGTGCCTTGTTTAAATTTAAAGTACGAAAATGACTGCCTTTAACAATTTCAACAGTTAATCGTCCTGTTGTTCCATTATAACCTAAGCCTAAAAGTAGCTCGGGTACACCTCCATGTTGCATTGAAGTGGTCGAGCCGGCACTATCGGATCGCGCTAAACTTAATAGATCACTTGATGAACCCAATATCTAGAAATAAAAATTATCAATATTTATAAATAACTTCCAAATAAAAGCTTATGGAGTTGCTAAAATTTACTTTATTACAATTTAAAAAAGAACGTTGTGGAACTCACTTTTATTGCGACATTTTACTTAAAGTTTTCAAATTAATTCTAATCTAGTTACACCATGATGTAAAGGAAGCTAATTTACGAAAACGTTTGGATACTCTTAAAATGGACCCCAGATTGTATTTTAACTTTTTAATAGCTTACTGTATTCTACGGGTCAAGCCCTTTCATTAGATATCAATATTATGGGGGTTAAATTTTTACACAATTTCCTTTATAATGATTTATCCGCTTAAAAACATCCCATCGTAGAATTATAATATAAATAATTAAAAAAATTTTTTTTTCTTAACCGGGGTTCGAAACCAGTATTCCACGTTTGAATAGCTGTGTTGTGAAAAAACGAGGTGGTGTTGGTTTTTCCCTCATTTCTCAGTTGTTTAAGAATCGATTTTTCTGATTTTAAATACCGATCGGCACCCGAATATTTCTGATATTTTGAAGACCCACATTCATATAATTTCTTGTTATATGACATATTTGGCCCACAGTAATGGTTGTCAAGTAAATTATTTTTAATATAACAAATTTAAACACAAAAACATGATCGCTAAGTATACATAAATTGGTATTTATTTTAAATTTATAAATATCAAATTGCTTTATATGTGTGAAATATATCGTGCGAAACAATACTTGTATCTGCTCAGGTAGGTAGGTTGATAGAAAAGGGTGGTACAGGAAGCAATTGACACTTTCAACACCCACACATCTATATCTTAGAATGGGGCTTACCACCGTCGTGTAAATTCAATTTACAACCTCTGTAATTTTAATTAAATATATATTAATTAAGATAACAAAATATAGTTTTTATCAGATTTTACCCCTTAAGATTAAAAATTGAAAAAAAGTTCAGACATGATAGCCTATTTGTTGATTATATTATAATGCCTTTTGAATTTGATATGTATCGTTTTTAGTTAAGCACTTATAAATTTACCGATCTTACCCGTTTTTACCCCCTTTTTTTACCCCCTCATCGAGCGAATTTCCTTCTATACATAAGAACATGAACCCATTGTCCACATTTATGTCTTAAGTTTTTTGCGTTGGAGCTGTGCGATGATAAATGTAAGTGAGTCACGTTACTATTTATTACATAACAGCTAGTTTGAACCCAGACGCCATGCTGGTCCCCACAAAGTTCTAAAAATCGCTGGATCAATTAAAGCAATACTCAATTTGAAAGTAAATGCAATAAACTGTGAATATCAAATTTAAAACAGAAAAAAAGAACAAACATGTTTTATAGGGAAGTTTTAATATTTATACCGTCTCTGTCTCTTTACAAGCAATTTGTACCAACACGCATTAATTTGTTTATTATACCCTTCACACAGTAAAAGTGAGTATATAGGTTTGTCATTCCGTGTGAAAGTATATATTTATTGAAAGTTTATGAATAGGGGAGTCGATTAAGCTTTGTCAATCTGTCCGTGTGTATGTTGAAATCAACTTTTTGAACGCGGCATCGAATCCCAGCTGAGCCAACATTTTTTTTTTTTTTTTTATTTAATATATAAATTTTATTGTTAGTTTTTTTATTTTTATACCCTTCACCTGTGGTGCACAAGGGTATATATAGCTTTGTCATTCCGTTTGTAATTTCTACAATTTTCATTTCCGACCCCATAAAGTATATATTTTCTGAAAGCTGATGAATATAGGAATCGATTAAGCCCTTACCGTCTGTCCGTCTGCCCGTGTGCTGGTTGAAATCAACTTTTAGAAGCAACTATATGTTTCTCAGATCTGTGTATGGTATTTTTTTCATTTTTATTTACATATTTTTGTTTAGATTTTTTAACTTTAGATTTACCGCTTTTCAAAGAATACTGAAATATGCGTGTTGCACTTGTTTTTTATAGATATGTATACAGTGTAAAGAATCTCTTTTCGTGAAAGGTTGTTCTATTTAAATTGAATAAAATGCCGCTGATTACAAGATTTGTAAAACTTTCAATTAAACAAAAAAGTGATATTCATAATAAGCTTGAAAGAGGCATATCTGTAAAAATGATTTGCGATGAATATAAAGCGCACAAATCAACAATATCCAGAATTAAAAAAATGAAGCTGCATTAAAGAAATCGTTGCAAATGTTGAATTTGGACCAGGCAAGCGTGTTACAATAAGAGCTTGTGAATATCCAAAAATGGAATAGAATTTGCTCCCCCTGAAAACTTAAGACTCGGTTATAGCATCAACCTTAGTTTTCGCAACGGCCAAAATTTATATTAGTTGCGTTGAGCGATGTTGCACTGTATATATATAAACAAATATAAATATACAATTGTTATTGCATGACTACACGTTGTAAAGGAAATATAAGATTCGGCATGGCCGAATATAGCACTCTTACTTGTTTTTTTATGAAAATTGGTTGTATAATGTGAACGTAAACTGCGTAACAAAAAATCGATTTGCAAATTTATATTTGTATAAGTTAAGATATATTAGCTTAAGATAAAAAAATGTATGTATATCTATTTCAAATTTTTTTATAAGTTTTTAATGCAAAAGATTCACTTACCGATGATGTATTCCTTGGCTCTAATGGCAGCCATAGATTGGTTTCTAATTCTAAATCTATGGTAGCAAAGCTTACATAGGCCTCACCAATCAGTCGTTCTTTGCGTAAACGTTCGCAACCATACAGTCGCACCCGCAAACCCATGTTGTTAACTTCTTCTGGCGTAACACGATGAAGTAGAAAACTCTCCATAAATTGAGGATTTTCTCCCGAGCGTATTTTGGTTTTGTGCTTTTGTTTCTTATTCGGTAGCATAAGAAGGCGTAATTGTGTATGCGTTTGTTGGCCATTGTCCAAAATGGGCAGACCTCGAGCTTGCAAAACATGAACTGTCATCTTACGCATAGGGGCATCATAAAGAAGAGAGATTTCAACACTACCAGATTTACCGTAGCATTGTGTTTGCATGGAAATGTCATCGGATTTAATAGATCTTAAATCGCTGGTATCAAATAGGGGTTCCTTTAAGAGGATAGTTAATTAATTATATGGCAGTTCTTAAAAGGACGGTACTTACATCTTCATTATTGCACTGTATAATGGGTATATCTTCCAAACTATCCTCACGTGGTGTTGTATTAATAGTTGAAGGGCTATTGATCTTTTGATACTTAGTTGTTTTATTTAAATCCAAATTAACCTCTATTCGAGATTCTTTGTTAGAAGCACTATTTGAGATATCGGAAGTTTTGCTTATGGATGGATGTCGTTCTGACAAAAAAAAAAAAAAACAAGCAAAAAATATTTAAATATAAAAGCAAGTAAGATTTACATCTATCGAAATTACCTTTCTTTTCACCCGTTAATATACCCGTATGACCATCGATTGAGGCTTCTACTGAATCATTCGAACTACATTCACTATGCGAGGATGGTATGCCTACCTTACCCCGTTCGGCTATAGCTAAGGGATCTCGAGAGGAATCACGTGGTGCTACTGTGACACGTTGCAAATCACTGTTAAAATAGTTGAAATTTTGTGACAATGGATTTAACTGATTTATGGCGGAACTTGTATAGGATCCGTTACTATTATACGAAGCTATGCGGGCCTGTTGTAAACGTAATCTTCTTAAAATGTCCTCCTCTGAATCCGAACTTGTATTATCATAACGTCGTTTTCTCGCTGTAAAAACATATAATGTTTTAAGTTATATTTTGTATATTTTCTCTCAGTATTACTTACATAGCTTTTGCACACATTTTGAGGCTAAATGTTTCTCATCACAACAGTGTAGTCCTCGCCTGGCGTGAAAACACCATTTTCGGTTTACATATAGAAAAAATAACAACATCAACGCTATCACGCCAAATAGCGCTGACAATACTGTTGTAATCTCAACGGTTCCTGTAAATAAGAAAACATATACAAATTAAACGGTTATTAAAAGGTCACATGCGTTAAAACTGTTCCACACTGAATTGTGCGGGCTCACAAGAAATTTAAAATTTTCAATATCTTATGTTTTGTTTAACGTTTTAGTGGGCTTTCACGTTTAATTAATTTTTTCAATCGCCTTTAACTATCTGAGATATGAGCAAATAAACACGATTGCCTGTTCTTCCCTTATATTTACCACACAAATAAAACATTTTCAGCCCTAGGAAAATTTATAGACATGCTTTTATGCGCTTTTAGATAAAGTTATAAGCAAAAATTATTTACAAAAATATAAATTTTTTCAATAACATCAAATTTTTCAATTTCCTAAATAATTTTTAGAAACGATCAAATTATAATCTGTGGTCTCGTAATTTATATCTGAGAAAATCTTCTATTTTAAATTTTTACATAGTTAATTGTATTCTACTAGTCAAGCCTTTGCATTTAATACCTACATATATTGTTGGGCTTAAAAAAATTGTTTCCGCCATTTTGTTTCAGACGCCATCTTGGATTTTACACTTTTTTAATACATTGTAATGGTCAATCCCTTTTTAATACTAATATTCTTGGGTTTAAAGGGGACATAGTCGTAACTACTATATTTGACTCATATATTCTTTTAATTTAATTTAGGATTTTTTCTTTTTATAGCTAACTATATTTTAAAATTCAAGCCCTTTAATTTTATTCCCATTTAGATTTAGAGAAAACAACTGGTGATAATTCTCAGTTGGTTTTAAACCGATTTTTTAGTTCTTCTTATAATTACGGCTTATAATTTGGTATCTTTAGCGTGTCCAAAAATTTTTTTGAAGTTTGAAAAAATTTGATATGTTAAAAAAAATTAAATTTTTTAAAATAATTTTTGCCTATAACTTTGCCGATTAGTGACCAATTTATCCAAAATGAATATCTGCAGCGCCTTCCTCGATTTTGAATTTTTACGTAGTTATCTGTATTTTACTAGTCAAGCCCGTTAATTTGATATCCATATTGATGGGGTTAAAAAAAATTTGATCCGCCATTTTGTTTTAGACACCATTTTTACATTTTACATTTTTTGATAATTACATTTTTAAATACTGTATTTTTCTGATCAGGCCCTTTCATTTGATACAAATATTGAGAGTGCTCAAGAAGTTACATTTTAAAATACCAGATTTGACCCATATATAAATTTATTGTCCGCCATTTTGTAGTGGCGGCCAATATTAATTTTAATTTTTTATAGTGCTATATATCAAGAATGATTAAATAAAGATTACGCCATCACGCAGCTATAAAAAAAACATTTCTGCGCATGTAGGAATTCTGACGTCACTCAAGCTGTGTTCTGATTGGCTAATAAAATTCAGCTGTATAACTAATAATGGTTGTGTAAAAACATGAGAGTGGGACAAATTGTTATTTTTCTAACTAAATGTTCTGAAAGCAAATAAATTCTTTATATATATACATACATATATATTTTCATTATTTTTATTACAATATTTCACTATTATATTTATTATGTGTATATAATTTATATCATTTAGTTATTTTATCAAATTTTCTTTTTCGCTTATAAGTATTTTCAGCGATTTTGACATTTAGTTTCCTAATTCTAAAATACATTTGACACCGAAAAACAGTTTTTTCACGTATTCACTGGCTTCAATTTCTTTGGCTTCCATCAAATGCTTTTGTAAATATCCGCTTGAAAGTAATTTGTTACCATTTAATTTGAAAAATATGGTGTAAGTTTAGAAGCGATCTTCTTCAAGATCAGTCGGCCTTGGGGCATTTTCCGCGATCAATTTGGACTATTTGGAATATTATTTTGCTTTTCAGTTTCACGTAGTCCTTCATATACATTTGCAACTTCAGCTTCATTTGCAGTTTTCGTTTCACATTCAATAACACTAGTGTCTAAAGACGGAACTGCATGGGATTTTGAAATTTTTGCAAGCCGTTTGCTAAATTCTATTCACAATGCCTTAGTAATGTACTGCAAGAATTAATTTTGTTTTAACTTACCCATTTCAAATATCAAGTTTCTTTCAAAATCTTCTTGCTTGAAATGTAAAACACAAATTTTTTCTTTATCCACATTTACAGGCTTCACTCGTTTGCAAAAAATTACCCAAAACTTCCTTCGAGATTCATCTTTTAGAAAATTGTAAAATGATACAGCTTTTTGCAAATACAAACGTTTTATTAAAAATGCGCAATTTATTAGGTTTTAATATAATTTCTCACTTGTTTTTTTCCTGTGACTTTGCTTGCATTAGCCCACTGCACATTTCATATTTGCTCTCTTTCTTATCTTTTCACTTTATTTTGTTTTCTGTTTTGCAGCTTTTAAACAACCAAATTTAAACACTTTTTATATAATTTTAATAATTTTAATATTATTTATATGTATTTATTATAAAATATGACACGAAATTCGTTGTTTATTAAACACGGATGTAATACTTATTTTTTAGAACTCTCTGAGTAAATTTATTACAGGGCTGCCAACTATCTCAAAATACATACATTTTTTGTAAGAAATTATAAATTTTACATATGACACAGACTTGGTAACCTTTACGAGGGGATTACTACGTCATCTAACGGTAAATCATGCGCAAGGCGTAATCTTTATTTAATCATTCTTGCTATATATATATTTGACTCTCTCGGTTGTATACACAGAGAAAACAGTATGGGTTGTGAGTACCGCAATTGTTGCCAATCGCATAGTTTGGTTGTGATAGTAGAGTTTTACAGTTATATCTACAGAATTTCGTTTCGTAATTTAAATATGTAGTCAGCACTAATATGTTATGATTCTTGCAATAGAAATTTTAAAATCACAAATGAAAAGTTCGATTGCAGTAACTGAACCATTCGATTGGCAATGAATGTGATTTTCTGTTTTCTGGGTGTAGAAGCTAAAAAAAAAAATAATTTTCGTTTGTAAATTTTTGAAATACAGTTAAAGCTCGGTCAAACGAATGATATATTATTAGGCCCTTTCGTTATATCAAAAAGATTTATTTTATAGATTCCACCTAAAAAATGTATGTTGTTAAACCATTTCATATTTTTTAAATTTTGTAACACATACAGACCTCGGGGGCAAACATTTAAAAATACCAAATCTTCAAGATTCCAGCATTCATCTAAGCACTTTAAGCATGAAGATAATTTATAGGCAAAACTTTGTTTCGAAATGAGCGTGGCTTTTTAGCCTTTTCAAGGAGAAAAAAAGGTTTAATGTTTTTGTGCCTGAAGTATTTGCACAGAGTAGTAAAGTAACTCTTTCTTTTGGTATTTTCCTTCCTGGAGCTATAGTTTCCCCAGCATGTGCTAATGTTTTTTTTTTTGGAAGCATTTTCCAATAAAGTTCCGTTTCTTCATGAGTTAAATGGTTCTCTCTTATAACATTTTGTAATTCTTGTTTAAATGGTTTTACTTAATCCTCTCTTGGTGATTACTTTTCATCCGATTCCTTAAGAAGTCTTATGACGTATCTTTTTTTTAATCTAGTTCACCAACCATCACTTGCGTTGAATCCTCCATTACAAAACTTGTTTGGTATTTCAATGGCTTTTGTTTTCAGTGCTATTCCATTTACTGGTACAAACTTCTTCCTTTGGTTTAGAATCCAATCGAACAACTTTTGTCCCATCTTTGGGTACTCACCTCTAGGTGATCGACGATTTTTTGATCCATATTTGGTAGCTTCTAGATTTAACACAATTTTGTCTTTCATTTTCTCTAATGTGCATATTGAAGATTTTGGAATCCCATAGGCTTATACAATATATACAATCATCAACCATTTTTATTTTTTTACTTAAAGAAATTCTTTTTCTGTTTCCCATTCTTATTTTACACTAAAACTCTTAACGACCTGATAAAAAAAACGCACTAAAATGCTTTTGGCATTAGCGCATACGCAAATATCAAATGAGTATTCATCGAAAAACAGCCGGCATACGCAAATACCAAATATCGTATATCGGGTATAAATTTTTTTGATATGTTCGTAATATAAGGTAGTCAATGTAAAAAATTTGATCGTTTTTTATATAGCGTTTTCGTTAAATTGAGTACTCGCTATACCGGGCTTTGACTGTATATATTTAAAAGTTTTTTTTTTTGCCTATAACTTTACCGATTAGAGCCTGCTTTATCCAAAATTTTTCACAAATATCTCTAGAATAATATTATATTTACAAATAGTAGCAAAGGTAGTAAAAAATTATTCTATGGCTGAACATTTTTATTTTTAGTGGTAAAAATATGGGAAAAAATAGAGGCAGTCGTGTTTATTTGCTCATATCTCAGAAAGATAGGGGCGATTGTGCTAATTTTCAATGGCGATTCATTTCCGGATATTTCCAAAAGACTTATACCATACACAGATCTGAGGAACATATAGTTACTTCTGAACGGACAGACGGTCAGGGCTTAACGACTCCTTTCAGAAAATATATAGTTTATGGGGTCGGAAATGAAAATTGTAGAAATTACAAACGGAATGACAAAGCTATATGTATATACCCTTGTGCACCACAGGTGAAGGGTATAAAAACAGAGAAAGTCTTGTTTATTTGCTCATATCTCAGAAAGTTATAAAGCGGATATGAGGATTTCCAATACTAATCTGCTCCCAAATATTTCTGATATTTTAATACCTTACACATGTACACACGGACTGACGCTTAATGCTTTATCGGCTTCCCTATTCATAAGCTTTCAGAAAATATATGCTTTATGCGGTCGGAAATGAATATAGTATAAAATTTCTCACAGAATGACAAACCTATATACTGTGAAGGGTAAAAAAAAATTATAACAAAGAATGGATTACTTTCTTACTTTTTAGTATAAAAAATTATTCTATAGTGATTAGAGTTGTTAATAAAATTATAAAGTTTGTGATATAAAAATATTACATAAGATTGATGGTGTGTGTCAAAAATTTGACACAGACGAATATAATGCTCGTTAATTTATTATTTTGTAATTTAGATGAATAGATGGATTAATTGTTCCAACGTGCAAAAATCCAGGAAAAAACGCAGGAAACCCTTACTAATTTATAAGAAGATGCAAAGCTAAGAAATGAGAGTCTTCAGGAGCAAAACGAAGTCAGAATGATTGTCATTCCTCACAGTTTTACTATGTTCAAAGATATCAGTTTAAAAGGCTGCAGAGACAAAACGGATGCATTAAGGACACATTTAAATTGAGAGTCATTCACGTAAAATATCTCGCCATCAGATGCCATCAGGAAAACAGGGCAGCTTTGATCAGGCAATCGTAAAATTTTAAGGAAAATGATCGCTGAACAGGTTCTGAATGGAAAAGTTTTTTAGCCAAGGTAGTGGGCTCGTACCAGGAAGAAATAAATGTATACGAGCTAATTCATTAGCAGTAGAGGAGTTTTGGTGATGATGATGCGATACTTTAAAGAGGATAAGTTGGACATAGCGTTGCTAAATGAACCATGGATAATTCATGGGAACATCAGGGGCCTATATCGTCACACCGCCAGTCTTTTTTATTTATGGAAGCAATACAGATCTCTAATCGCGGAATCTCACTGTGCTGATGATTGGTAGTGGTTGGAGATCATTTCTAATAGCATCGGATAACTACTCTTTGATACATCAGATCCGCATCTTTCAGCGGAGTTCAGGAATGTTATGGACCTTTGTATGCAGAGAGATAAGGTGGTGGTTTTGGGCTTTGACGCAAAGTCTCACAGCACTGGCAGTACGGATGACAACCACAAGGGACAACAATTGTTAGAGTTCGTGGAGGGTTATGACCTACTGGTATTGAACAGGGGTGTTGAACCCACCTTCGTGGATGCACGTAGGGCAAAGGTAATCGACATTACTCTCTGCCCGTTTCAGATGCTAGACAGGGTTAAGGACTGAAAGGTGGTGGATAGACTAACCATGTGTGGCCACAGGGCAATTCGGTACAGAATTCTGTATGGTGGAAAACGAAGGAAGGTAGGTCGAAGTACAGGGTTCATTAGAAAGAAAAGTTCTAGCTCTTGTAATGATTATAAGGAGAAAAAGGAGCTGAAGATAACTATGGGTGAAAAACTACAGAGAATGCTATCTAGCGATCCAGTCTTTAAAATGGGGCTAATTCGCGTTGTTAATGATACCACGACATTTACATACATTTCCCGGAAGTTCCGTTTCGAGTGCCTCATGGGGTCCCGTTAACAGGGGTTATAGCGAGCATAACTGAAAAAAAGCCAGAAGTATAATTACTCTCATTGGAGTTAAAGGTGCGATTCATTCTTTTGCTCCATTTAATTAGCGGTCTCGCTTTAGAAGTATTTATTGACATAGATGACGCTTTTGATAATTTCTCCGTTGATAGGCTCAGAGATGTCCTAACTGAGCGAGGGAATAGATTTTGAATATATGGGCTAATCCGAAAATTTTTAAACCAAAGGCAGAAATTTAAAGTTGCCCAAAATCCAAATGTTTGTTAATGGAATAATAGGATACATATTCAAGCTTCAAAATATATAAGCAATACGGTTTTACAGTGGTTTGTTTGGCCTTGTCAGAGGCTAACCTAAACGTACCTCTTGCTTTCATTTATTTTTGTAAAAAAAGGGTATTTTTAATGGTCAAAAAAGTGGGTAAAACAGTCGCTTTAGTATTTAGCGTTTAGCAAAACTTTAATTTGCTTAATTTTCTTTTATTTGCGATACAAATCATATTTGTAAGTTATCTAATATATATTAACAATTTGTACTAAAAATGGGTACACTGTGTGTAACGTCCGTAACGGAAAATAGGGTTTTTTAAGTTTAACAGAATAAATTTTAATAATTTTGTTTTCCAAATAGCTTTATAAACAGAGTTTTTTATGCAACTTAATCTGATGAAAAAAAAGAAATACCTTTATTACACTTTTTTTTAAATATAAATGACAAAGTGTGTAACGTCCGTAACGGCATGAAAATACCCAAAACTTTTTTTTAATATTCTGAGGTGGAAGTAAGTGCTTTTTTACCTACTGAATCTGAATATGGGCTTAAAATTGCTCTATGTTGCCGAGAACCCGAAAAACTTTGAGGTGAAGTGTTTAAATAACATGCGATCCCCCAATCTGCAACTTAGATTGAGATGAATTTCAAATTCTTCTAAAACCTAAAATAATTCCTTAAAATCAATAATTAGTAATTAATATCCATGCTGTAAACCGCAACCCCGATGTCCCCCTTCAAATATTTGGCGGTACGCCCATGCATGCAATGTTTACGTACTGGATTTTCCGTTAGAAATTAGGAATTTTTTTGGTACTTCGCATGGAAATGGAGCGGTGAACGGTGTTGGCGCTATTGTTAAGCGAAAAGTTTGGCAACTAGTAAAAGCCCAAAATTTCATTTCAAAAAACGCTCGAGATTTTCACAAATTAGCAAAAAAAAATATAAATGGCGTTTTCCTAATTTACGTTGACAAAAATTATGTCAAAACTATATCTGACGAAATATCAAAAACATGGATAAATGTAAAAAATATCCAGCTCTTAAACATATCATTATTTTTCGGGCTTTTCCAATGACAATATGTACTATAAAAGTAGCTCGAACAGCTGGGTCTATTAAGCATAAGATACAATGTTAAACAGTTAAATAGACAAATAAATAAATGGATATAAGCTAATATAAGAGTAGTGAAATATTCTATAATTTGTAACTAATAAATTAATAAGTACAAAGTTAAAAAGATTTTTACTTTTTACATACATGAATGTTTTTTATACCCGCCACCAAAAAAATGGTGGGGGTATATTCATTTTGTCATTCCGTTTGTAACACATCGAAATACCCATTTTAGACCCCATAAAGTATATATATTCTGAATCAGGGTTTGATTTGATGACGATCTAGCTATGTCCGTCCGTCTGTCCGTATGTCCGTCTGTCCGTCTGTTGAAAGCACGATAGAGGTCGCACCGAAAAAGCTAGGGCGCTCAAATTTTGCCAAAATCTTTCTTATAGACAAGGTTTGTTTGGTATTGAAAATGGGCTAAATCGGAATATTAGGAAGAGAGTTATAGCTCGTAAAGCAAGAGTAGGTCGAAAAAACCGTGTCCGTCGAACATCGAATAAAATGGAATTGTGTCCAAACGCATTAACGTATCGTCATGAAACTTCGAATATATATTTCTCGAGTCAAAGGAATATTTTTTCTTTAAATTTTTATAAAAATATATTAGTCATATATATTAGCATTTATTCATTGCAGACGGCATCATCTGTTGAAGGCGCCACTACATTTTGCAAACAATGAGGATGATTGATGTCTTTGCTAAATATCACGTTGAACACTAGATGACTCTAACAACATTTTTGCTAACAAACTCTTTTATATTTTGGACAAACTACAAAGAAATTTTAAAGGGGTTTGTGAAAACGAAAATGACCGAGGTTGTTTCCAAAAATTAACTAGACTAATGATTTGTGCCCAACTTTACATATAGGTGTACCCACAGTCTTAAGGGGTTTATGATATAAAAATATTTAAAAATAAATGTGCCACAGGGTGATTCAAAATAGACATTCTCAGCATTTTGCTAAAATGGGAAATTTATTAGTAAGATTTTGATTTTTAAACTTCTATAAGATTTTGCTTTTAAAAGATTTTCAAACGAAATAGGTTTTGTATAATTTTAAAATTTGTTAGCCATTAGTACATGAAAATAAATTGTTTATAATGTTTAGAAATAATTTTCAAAGTCAAAAGTTTCCTAAATTCCCATTTTTAATAGAGCATAACTTCTAGAGAACATAAGATAACAAAAAGAAATTAGCACCATTTAGTAGATAAAACTCTTTTCTATACCCCTATACCCCATTGTATACCCGAAACGTGAGCACCAGACCAATTTTTGTGACACAAGGTCAAAAATTTTTTGCAAAATATTAGTAAAAGAGCTAAACAAAAAATTTTTTGTAATGTGCTTTTTTTTAAGTGTTTTAGTTTTTATACCCCCTACCAAAAAAAATGGTATGTATATATACATTCTGAATCGGGATTTTATTTGATGACGATCTAGCTATGTCCGTCCGTCTGTCCGTCTGTTGAAAGCACGATAGAGGTCCCACCGAAAAAGCTAGAGGGCTCAAATTTTGCCAAAATATGTCTTATATATAAGGTTTGTTTAGAATTGAAAATGGACTAAATCGGAATATTTAAAAGAAAGTTATAGCTCGTAATGCAAGATTAGGTCGAAAAAAACCGTGTCCTTCCAACATCGAATAAAATGGAGTTGTGTCCACCAGCATCAACGTAGAGTCATGAAACTTTAAATATATACTTCCTGAGCAAAAACAATATTTCTCCCCAAAAATTGTTTAAATGTACGCATTAGGAAGGGATTTCCAGATCAAAATGTACGAAAATTCATACCGCGCAGTGTATTTTTCAGTATATTCAAAATTTTAAATCTAATAAAACCGCCAAAATTAGAGGTATGATGATCAAATTTGCTACGTTAATAACAAAGAAATATAAATTGTGCTATAAATTGGGTTATTTCCCGGAAATTCGACTTATTTAATCTACCCGACTTCCCGGGATTATTTTTCGGGATCCCGGGAAATAAAAAAGGTGGCTACGAATCGAAAGGAGATGTTTATATTGTTTATATTGAAATTGAATTCTAGTGATTTTATTTTTGATCTTATAGCTGAAGTATCTGTATTTTTCTTTTTGTGCTCATATTTGATCTCGTATCTAGAGAATAATATTTTTTTCAATAAAAAATATTTTTACTTAATTTATATTTAAAATTCAAGTTTTTTTTTATTAATTTTTATAGTTTTGAAGTGTTTTTTCTACATTATAAACTATTTTATGCTTTTGAATAAAAAGTTTTTTATTAATTAATACAATTCTTCCGATTGTGGACGAATTTGAACGATTATGTTGACCAAAAGAGTCACGAAGTGCACAAGGTGCATGAAATGCATTTTAATTTAAACGCTCATCTTATAATAAGCCTGAATAGCTTTAACGCATAAACAATTTTATGATTTTATAAAAAGTTTTTTTATTAATTAAAAACAAATTTACTTTTTATTTGTTTTGCTGCGGGATCCTGGGAAATTAAAAAATAAATCTCGCATTCTCGGAAAACAAAAATTTTCGGGAAAAAACCCTAGCTATAAAAGAACGGAAAATTGGTGGTGGGTATAAAAGATTCGGCACAGCCGAATATAATGCTCTTACTTGTTATATACACAATTTGGTTAAATGGAAAAAGTGTAACGTCCATAACAGACAAAAATTAAGATTTTTGTTTAACGGGACTACTTAGGCCCATACCTAAACAAGAGCGTTGAGCGTCAAGCGTTGCAATTTTGCATGTATATTGTTATTGTAACAAAAACAAAACACATGTAAAACTCCAACGCTTGACGCTCAACGCTCTTGTTTAGGTATGAGGGTTAGACTTCTTTTCTAAGCAGGATTGATATCGTCTTATATTCCAATTAATTTTTTGTATATGGAATTTTTTTGTTTATTATGCAAAATTAGCTAAAAAATGTGCAAATGCACATGAGCCTCAAAATCGACTTCCATTTTTTGTAACGTCCGTAATGGAACTTTAAGCTAGCATAATTTTTTTAAAAACAGTTAACCTTTAAGTTTAAAACAAGTTTTAAAGTACTCCCACAGAACTGCATTTTGCAAAAAATTTTATGAAAATATTCCAATGTGAATGCCAGCCGTGTTTATCTTAACGCAGGATTAGCCCATATGTAATAATTAATAACATAACATTATGTACATATAAATATATAGGGTGTTTTTCTAGGCGTATAGAACTTAGAGAAACGTTTGGTAAACTATACACCTCGTTCTTGTGATTTGACATATTTAAAATACTTTTTGTGGGGTACGTCAAATCTCTTATTGATGCTAATAAACCAACAATAATAGATCATTTAGAACATTAACAAGTAAGAGCACTATATTCGGCTGTGCCGAATCTTTTATACCCACCACCAATTTTGTGTACATTTAAAGCACAATATTTATTATTTTGTTACTCATTATGGAATAATCTTTTTATAATAAAATATGTATCACTTTCTTTGTAGAGGGTGGTTAAATTTTAAGGGCCCATGTTGAACGTGAGCTACAGCCAGTCTTTAAATTAGTTTTCTGCATTTCATTTGACATTTCTCAATCTCAAACTTACTCAATTTGATCCGTGGAAAGATACGCAAATGAGCAACGCTTTAAAGTTATTTAGGTTTTTTATGAAAATGGGCGTTCAATTCAAAATGCATTTTGTGCACTTCGTAATTCTTTTGATCAACATAATCATTCAAATTCATCCACAATCGGGAAAATTGTAAAAAATATTTAAATTTCTGCAAAACAGGTCTGTATGAAATGTGAAAACATCTGTGAATGCCATCTTAATTCGTTGAATGGGAAACATTGCTGTTTTTCACGATAACGTGGCAAAAGAGCAAGCAATCTCGACTCATCATCGTGCCCAACAATCGAGCATCAACAGTGTCATTGAAAATTTGGACTATGGGATCGTGGTGTGCCGCCTAGGTTGGGGGGCCATTTGGCCGATATTTTGTTCCATATATAATTGAAGCATACAAATATTATCATTATAAAAATTAATGATAATAATTTCATAATAATTTTATTCAAAATCAACATAGTCCCTTAAAATTAAACCACCCATTATAACTTCGGTATGCTAGTAAAATGCTTTTGTAAATGTAGTCTTTCAATGAAAGTGGGCGTTAAAGTAGGCGTGTCAATAAAGTTTCTGCTAATAAATACAACTTAGATATTTCACAATAGTCCTTTATTTTCCCAAAAACTTTGTCAATAGAGAAATTACATGAATTTAAGATAAACAGTTTTATGGGAGGTAGGCGTTAAAGTGGGCGTGTCACTTAAACTTTTTGACACAACAAATACATTGATTGGAGGGATATATGTAGCAAATTTGATCATCATACCTCTAATTTTGGCGGTTTTATGAGCTTTTAAATTTCATTAAGTGTAGATAACGTGAAAAATGGTCGTTATAGTAGGCGCGTAAAAGTTGTTTTTGCGAATGAGTACAACTTAGGTGTTTCAATATAGCCCTTTATTATTCCAAAATCTTTATTAATAGAGAAATTATATGCATTTTAGGTAAAACGTTATATGGGAAGTGGGCGTAAAAGTGGTCGTGGCACCTTAATTTTCTGGATTTTCGTAGCAAATTTTATCATCATACTTCTAATTTTGGCGGTTTTATGAGCTTTTAAATTTCATTAAGTGTAGATAACGTGAAAAATGGTCGTTATAGTAGGCGTGTCAAAGTTATTTTTGCTAATAACTACAACTAAGGTTTTTCAATATAGTCCTTTATTATTCCAAAATCTTTATTAATAGAGAAATTATATGCATTTTAGGTAAAACGTTATATGGGAAGTGGGCGTAAAAGTGGGCATTGCACCTTAATTTTCTGACACGGTAATGACATTGCCTGGGGGGATATACGTAGCAAATTTGATCATCATACCTCTAATTTTGCCGGTTTTATGAGCTTTGAAATTTCATTAACGGTAGATAACGTGAAAAGTGGGCGTTATAGTAGGCGTGTCAAAGTTTTTTTGCGCATGAGTAAATTTTAGATGTTTCAATATAGCCTTTTATTATTCCAAAATCTTTATTAATAGAGAAATTATATGAATTTTAGGTAAAGCGTTATATGGGAGGTGGGCGTAAAAGTGGGCGTGGCACCTTAATTGTTTTGTACAATAATGACACTGCCTAGGGGGATATACGTAGCAAATTTGATCTTCATACATCAAATTTTGTCGGTTTTATGAGCTTTAACATTTCATTAACGGTAGATAACGTGTAAAGTGGGCGTTATAGTAGGCGTGTCAAAGTTATTTTTGCGAATGAGTACATTTTAGATGTTTCAATATAGCCTTTTATTATTCCAAAATCTTTTTTAATAGAGAAATTATATGAATTTTAGGTAAAACGTTATATGGGAGGTGGGCGTAAAAGTGGGCGTGGCACCTTAATTGTTTTGTACAATAATGACACTGCCTAGGGGGATATACGTAGCAAATTTGATCTTCATACATCAAATTTTGTCGGTTTTATGAGCTTTAACATTTCATTAACGGTAGATGACGTGAAAAGTGGGCGTTATAGTAGGCGTGTCAAAGTTATTTTTGCGAATGAGTACATTTTAGATGTTTCAATATAGCCTTTTATTATTCCAAAATCTTTTTTAATAGAGAAATTATATGAATTTTAGGTAAAACGTTATATGGGAGGTGGGCGTAAAAGTGGGCGTGGCACCTTAATTGTTTTGTACAATAATGACACTGCCTAGGGGGATATACGTAGCAAATTTGATCATCATACCTCTAATTTTGGCGGTTTTATGAGCTTTTAAATTTCATTAACGGTAGATAACGTGAAAAGTGGGCGTTATAGTAGGCGTGTCAAAGTTATTTTTGCGAATGAGTACAACTAAGGTGTTTCAATATAGCCTTTTGTTATTCCAAAATCCTTATTAATAGAGAAATTATATGAATTTTAGGTAAAACGTTATATGGGAGGTGGGCGTAAAAGTGGGCGTGGCACATTGATTTTCCGTTACAAAAAAGCGTCTCTCCAAAAAGCGAAGTGTGCAAAATTTCAGAGTCGTGCATCCAATTTTGTTGCTTTTATGACGTTTTTATTTTTAAATATACCGAAAAATACACTGTGCGGTATAAATTTTCGTACATTTTGATAGATAACTCCTTTCCTAATGATTAGATTTAGGTAATTTTTGGTGAGAAATATTGTTTTGACTCGAGAAATATATATTCGAAGTTTCATGACTGTACGTTAATCCGTTTGGACACAATACCATTTTATTCGATGTTCGTAGGACACGGTTTTTTCGACCTACTCTTGCATTCCGAGCTATAACTCACTTTCTAATATTCCGATATAGCCCATTTTCAATACCAAACAAACCTTGTCTATAAGAAAGATTCTGGCAAAATTTGAGCCTCCTAGCTTTTTCGGTGCGACCTCTATCGTGCTTTCAACAGACGGACAGACGGACAGACGGACAGACGGACGGACATAGCTAGATCGTCATCAAATCAAACCCTGATTCAGAATATATATACTTTATGGGGTCTAAAATGGATATTTCGATGTGTTACAAACGGAATGACAAAATGAATATACCCCCACCATTTTTTTGGTGGCGGGTATAAAAAAGTGGTGCCAAAATAAGATCGACTGCATGTCATTAATAAGTTGCAGTTGCGAAAACCCTATGCCAGAAATTATTTTTAAATATTATTTTCAATACAATTTGTGAAAAAAAACAATTTTTCTTTTGAAGTTTTATATCTTTAAAAAAACCCCAATATACGTACTTAGGTAAATATTGTCACAGATTTATCTTTATATAGCTTAATTTACATTATAATTTATTTTAGTTGTAGTAGTTTAAGTTACTGTAGTTTTGTTTGTATTAGTTTATTTCGCTGGTTGTTAGAACATGATGTTAAGTTGTTATTATGTGCAGCATACTTTTAGGCACTTTTATTATTCCTGCATATTACTTAACATTAACATTACGTCTTAATTTAAATGTAACGGTTTTCGAATGAACTAGTGTGTACATACGAGAACTTTGTCGAATGTTACCGAACACCGTAATATTGACATTGATGGTTACGAGTTTGACGAAAAAGAAGAAATGGAAGTTTCCACTCGTTCAACCACAAACAATATGGATTTAAAGTAGAAGTTCAAGAAGTTAAACTAGAAGTTCAAGAAAGTTCTAAATCTAATATTGAAAAATTATAAGCCGATGTTCAAGAATCTTCTAGAGCTAATAATGAAAAATTATTAGCTGAAGTTAGAGAAGAAAATAAAATAATGGAGTTGCGATTTCAAGAATGTTCTCGAGTTACGAACGAGAAACTTCAGGAAATTTTTGAAGCTGTGAACAGCAGAGTAGATGGCATTGAAAACGAACTTAATAAAATTGATAAAAAAAACTAGCTAACCTGGAAGATGGCATAGTTGCACAAGCAAATGACTTCAATAGCAAATTGCAATTACAAGACGAAAAATTTAAAAATCTAGAAACAAAAATAAACGATCTTCAATGTCATGAGGGACCAGTGCAAATAATTCCAGAAATCTCGAGTAGAATAAAGGCCCCTTCTTTTGACGGCAGTGCACCGTTTAATGTTTTTAAATTTCAGTTTGAGGCAGTAGCCAATAGAAATATGTGGAACAATGAAGAAAAGGCTTTAGAGTTGATTTTGGCATTAAAAGGCAACGCAGCACAAGTTCTAGAAAGTATACCCATTGGCTGCAGAGAAAACTACGATGACATAATGGTGGCGCTACAACGGCGGCGAGCACAAACGAGATATATACCGAATGGAATTGCGAGACAGAATCCAGAAAGTTAATGAGTCGTTACAAGATTTCGCAACGGAGATCGAGCGTTTGGTGCAGCTGACATATCCAGGTGAAAATCACCCATTTTTGGATCAGTTTAAAATTGAAACGTTTGTTAATGGAATACGTGATCCAGAAATAAAGCACGCGGTGTTTAGCACGCATAAATCGACGTTTGCAGAAACAGTTTCATATGCACTAACACAGGAAACTGCAAAATTGGATTCTTAGTCGCAGATATATAAGGTGCGAAATCTCGAAATTTCTACAGAAATGGAAAGAGATGAAATAAGCTATTTAAAGGCTGGTATACAGGCGTTAGAAGTGAAGTTAGGCAAAGTAAAAGCTAAATGCTATAACTGCGGTAAGAATGGACATTTACAGCAAAATTGTAAAGCACCAAGAAAGCGGGCAAGATTTGTATCGCCACCTGAGTACAGCAAGCTGGAAAACACGCAGTTATCGTTAAATTACAGAGGGCCCTACAATCTCCATATCAGTTATGCAGCAGAAAAATAGCAACCTTACTGCTTGTGGGTACATCAATGGTCGGAGGCATGTTCTTACAATAGATACAGGAGCATCACAATCAATTATTAGACCTGATATAGTCAAGAAGAAAATCGAACCACTATGTGGTGTAAGTCTACGAACAGCTACTGGGGAGTGTGCGAATGTTTATGGAAAAATAAAGGTGAAATTAACTATTTCAAATATAAGTGATAATCATGTATTTATTGTTGCTGACATTGTGGATGAAGTAATCGTGGGCGCTGATTTTATGAAAAGTCATAACATTAATTTGCACATGGGACGAAAAGTTATGATTTGGCGCAACATTGAGATTCCGTTGGATTACTGGACTAAGCGACTTCAGGAAAATAACTATAGTATTGAGTACAGAAAAGGGGTCAAACATGGCAATGCGGATGCACGTTCCCGAAAATTCTGCAGCTTGAAGAGCAAATATTAAACAAAACCTGAGGAAGAAGAGTGCGTAATAGATGTTCGACTAACGCATTTAGACACGAGCGGTGAATGGTCAGTGGCGCAAAGAAAAGATCCTATACTGGCAAAGATTATATCAGAAAAGGAAAAAGACAAAACCAAATATCAGCGGGAAGTCCACTGATGAAATCCTATTGGGCGCTGTGGAATAGCTTGAAGGTGCTTAATGGATGTCTATACCGAATATGGGAAAGTGCTAATGGAAAATCGGTCACAAGTCTGATTGTGGTGCCGCCCTCTAAAATCGACGACGTTTTAAGGAAGTTTCACGAAGGTCTCAGTGGAGGTCACTTTGGCATGACAGAAACCCTTAAAAAGTTAAAGCAACGGTTCTATTGGGTTGGCTGTCAACAATCGGTAGCTGGTTGGATAGAAAATTGCGCCCAACGCATCGCAGCGAAAAATCAAGCAAGAAAAAGTCGTGAACCATTGCAAAAGTATAACTTGGGCGGCTCCTTCGAGCAAACAAACATGACCAGCAACAAGATGAAGGCCAGATATGACAGTGCAGCAAATTCTGAAGGATTTAATGAGGGTCAGCTAGTTCTACTATATAACCCACAACGGAAAAAAGGACTTTCTCCGAAATTTCAAACTCATTGGGATGGGAAGTACAACAGCCCAAGATCAAAGATGAAAGTGGTTCATCTCGAGCGCCTCGCTAAGTACGGAAAAATTGAATTTGTGCCTATTCAGGACAAACAGGCTTAAGCGGGCGGTAGTGTTACAAATTTATTTTAAATAGCTTTATTTACATTATACTTTATTTTAGTTGTAGTAGTTTAAGTTACTGTAGTTTTGTTTGTATTAGTTTATTTCTCTGGTTGTTCGAACATGATGTTAAGTTCTTATATGCCGAGAGTGGTCATGCCAGGTAGAGGGGACTGAGCAAGAGCAGACTGTTTGGTGGCGTTGCTGTCTTTACTGATGGCTCGAAGATGGGGGGCACTGGTGTCTATATTGAGGATCTGGATATCAGAAAATCATATAGACTCCCTGACGACTGTAGTGTGTTTCAGGCGGAGGTTCTAGGGATCATGAAGGCCGTGGAACTGGTTAGGGGTAACATCGACACGGGCTTGGAGGTAACTAAATATGTGGATAGCCAGGCGGCTCTTAGTGCCATGAGGGGCTATCATGTGAATTCCGGGCTGGTCGATGACTGTAGGAGAGCTCTACGGGAGATTTTAATGGAATACAGGTTGAGACTATGCTGGATGCCGGGTCACTTAAACATTAGCGGCAATGAGATGGCTGATGAGTTGGCGAGACTGGGCTGGGAAATAGTGGATCCTGATAGGGTGGAGGCGATTAAGCCTCCATTAGGTTTCTATTGTGGTAGGATCAGGGAATGGGTTCTAGACGAGACTAATCGGGACTGGAATAACCGAACGGACTGCAGAGTATCACGGACGCTGTGGCCGATACTCAGCAAATCTGATTCGGATTTGCTTCTAGTCAAAGATGGGGTCTGCGTGAGGACCATGATAGGAATTATTACGGGCCACTGCATGTTGGGCAGGATGGCGGTAAGAATGGGGCGGAGCCTCTCGAATATGTGTAGGCTGTGTGAGGATCCAGAGGAGTTGGAGACAGTTGAGCACATTCTGTGCCAATGTCCCAGACTGCAGATTGAGATGGCTAGGTAGCAGATTTCTTGGCAAATTGGGTGATGTCTCGAGCCGTGGACTCGAGAATCTGATAGGATTCGTAATGGGAATGACCTGGCTTCGTGACTTGAGACCGGGAATGGGTCGTTTGTAGGGTCTTGGCTCTTTTTTGGCATTAGTTTGTTGTCCACTTCTCACCTTTTCTGTCTTCTTTCTTTCTTCTTCCATTCTCTTCTTTTCGCGTTTTAACTCCGACTTCTGATCTCTTTTATTACTTTTAAGGCGTCACAATGGACCGTATTGGTCTCTGGGTGAGGGTGTGAGGGTTGCTTCACACCGGCCTTACTTACCTACCTACCTACCTGAAGTTGTTATTATGTGTAGCATACTCTTAGGCACTTTTATTATTTCTGCCTATTACTTAACATTAACATTACGTCTTAATTTAAATGTAACGGTTTCGAATGAACTAGTGTGTACATACGAGAACTTTGTCGAATGTTACCGAACACTACTATATTACTATAAATAGCCGAACAACACAGCTAACATGATCAGTATAACAGTAGAGCTTGTTAAGTTTGTGTCAAAATGAGTTTGACAATAAAGACGTATAACAATAAGTAAAGTGATATAAAAGCAATATTTAAGTGTGTTTAAATAAATAAAGTGCTCTTAATTTTATAACTAATTTCAACTGTTTTTGATTGCAATAAAAGAACTCAAAGTGTATTTAAAGGAAATAAGCCAACATTTATAAAAGGTATAAACGTAACAATATATACATAAAGTATTTTAATTGTACTCACCATTTAAAGCGTAATTTTCTACATTCGAAGTAACTATCATTTCCAAATTTGTATTTTAAATGCTGTAAATACGTTATAACTCAATGTTGCACACTAGAAATATAAGAAAACAAGTACAAATGTAATACTCATTTCTATATACATACTTATATATTAAGTTTAATAATTGTTATTAGTATGTACATATGTACTATTTATTTTTTCATATAAACAGAAACAATGCGGCGTATGAAATAATCAAAACAAATACACGAGTATCGCACAAACACACAAAAAAATGAAAGTAAAAACAAATTCGTAAGAGAAAAAGCTCTTTTTGTAGCGGAAGTTCAACGTAAAAGAGAAAGTTAAAGTAAAAAAATTTAGGAAAAGGATGGACAAAAAAATCGATTTTTCACACATTTTCATCAGAAATTTTAAAAACATTTATTTTTATTTTTTTAGGGCAAATATATATGTATGTTATTACCTTGTATAATCATCCAAATAAATGTATGGTCTTTTTTAGAACAACTGTTTTATTTTTTTTTTTTTTTTTCATTTAATTTTAATAATATTTATTTTTTTATGATACATATACATATGTATGAATTTTCTTTGGATATGGTTATTATACATATGATTGTACTAATCTGGTTCTAAATGTTTAAAACTTTCATTTTCCGCAGGGAACATTTGTTATGATTTTATATTAATTTTTCTTTTTCACTTTCATAGATACACATGTATAAAATTTTTATATTTTCTTAATTTTGTAGTAACTTATACAAAAATATAAAGTTTTATACTATTAACAAGGATATAAACGTTTAAAAGCGAGAATGAATATAGTATATATACATATGTATATACATATATTTTTTTTGTGAACCGTACTCTAGAATAATGTATATACGTGTGACTCAAATAATGTCATACAAGACCTTTATTGTCTTGATTGTGTCTTTAAAATTAAAGCTTTACACGTTAAAAGTAAAAGCTTTTAAATAAATAGTTATGTGAAAGTAATGTCAAATATTGACATACATTATCAGACAACTGTTGCTTTGTTATGTCCCTTCAAGCAATTTCTAACCAAGAAGGTTTTTAAAGGTAACAAAATTACGTGAAAATCATCGAATATAATATATTTTTTAATCCAAATAGTGTCACCGTTCATAAAAAAACGTTACACTTCTGTAATTGTTACATCTTGAGAATTTAATTATAGTTTGTTTTTGTAAAGTTTTGAATTTGTAAAAACGATATTATGTATTATGTTTTGTGTACAGTTAATGTATTATATTTATGGTAAAAATAAAAATAGTACATATATTATAATTAAATTTCGGATAAAATTTAACAAAAAGAAGACGAAAATGTCTTGTGTTCCGAGTGAAATAGCTAAACAAACTACAATAATACTAAACAATCGGAAAGGCATGTCAAAAAATATCTTAGTATTTGCTCGGAAGACTATTTTATACGTTCGGACTAAGAATTCCACTTACAAAATCTTTAATTATACCCTTCACAATGAGTGTAAGGGTATATATAGGTTTTTCATTCCTTGTGAAATTTCTACAATATTAGAAGAGTCGATTAAGCATTATCCGTCTGTCCGTATGTATGTTAAAATCGACTTTTTGAAGGCCCCTTTACGTCTTAAAAATTTCAGAAATATTCGAGAGCCAATCGGTGTTGAAAATCAGTATAATAGCCTCATAACTTTCTGAGATATAAGCAAATAAACATGACTGCCTATGCTTTTCGCTTATTTTTACGACAAAAATTTAAATTTTTCTGTCCTATGATAATTTATAGACACAGTTGTTACTATTTCTAGCCACAAGAGATAGTCATTAAAACAATTTTGGACATAGTGATCACTAATCGGAAAAGTTATAAGCAAAAATTATTTGAAAAAATATATATTTTTTAAACACTTATATCAAATTTTTTCAAACCTCTAAACAATTTTTGAATATGCTTAAGATACCAGATTCAAAGCCATAATCTCAAAAATTATTTTTAAGAAAACTAACAAATTGATTTGAAACAAAATGAGATATGAGCATTTAAGTACAACTACTTCGGAGTTTTTCCTAAAATTTACAAAAGGAAATAGATATTTTTCAGTTTCCATACAACCGATAGAGCCAATATAGGAATCAAATGAAAGGATTTGAGTATCAATATATAGTAAGCTATGAAACAAATGAAAACCCAGTTTTTTAATAAAACTGATTTTAATTTTGTTTTTCTTTTATCTCCTATATCCCTAAAACATCGAAAATTTGTTTTAACAGCTTGCTTAATAGTTTGTTTTAATTTTTTTTTTCCAGTAAAGTCCAGTAACTGAGTAAATACTGAGTAATTAAAAAAAATGCTCTCAGAAAATTTGTTCGACAAGGATGTCTGATATTAAAAGGCATTTTTAATATGAAGGAAAGAGACGACACATAAAAATATCAACAAAATACACTTTATACGTTTTCTTCATATCAAAGAACATGAAAAATTGTTTGACAGTTGCTCTACCGACGTTTTGTTCTAGTCTAAACATCATTAACTCGTTTACATCATTAACAAGAGAGTCAGCTATTTTAGTGAAGTCTGCTGTTGTACTTGTTGTTGCTGCAACGACTAGCTCGGCGAATGTTGGCAACCTTTTTGTCCACAGACCCTTAAGTAAAGCTTAGCCTACGATATTACCAGCAACTCGGAGCATTTCAATAAACAACTCTGATGGTTTCCTTTCGCCCAGAGGCTTTTCAGGCAACAGTCGGTTAAGTCTTCGTTGTTCGCTGTCAGCAAAATCATCAGTTATTCGACGTTTGACGTATTCGCAGCGGTCGGATGCTTGATCTTGTATGATTCCATTAATTTCTCAAAGCTTTTTTCAACAAATTGGCTACCATTGTCTCTGTGTATTACTTTTGATAGTTATGAAATATTTCTTACATGAGAAAATAATTCTTCTTATCTGTAGTGGCTTCTTAATCGCATTCAAAAATTTTAATTTAGAAAAATGGTCGACAACAATGAAAATGTTGCAATTTTCTTATTTTGACCGCGTGTATTTTCCAATGAAATCAATATATAATTTTTTAAATGGTCTTTCAGTTGTTACCATTTCACCGATTTCAGGACGTAGATTCGGACTTCATAGCTGATTTCGGTATTTTTATTTCCCTAATAGCTTTTACCTTGTCTGGATCAGTTTTCAACATTCCAGCTCCAGATATATGAAACCTAAATATTTAAGTTGTTGTGACTTCTTCAAACCTATTGGTGAATTTACCACCCTTTAACATTCGGCAACATCTTCTAGTAGACCAAGGTGTTTATCAAAATCATTTGATATTATCAGCAAGTAGTCATCTATGTAGATGAATAAAGATCAGAATAATATTCTCAAATCAAAAACAAAGGTTTTTAATATTAAGATCTTTCTGACTGAGCACCTTAAACAGTTTACGGACAAATACTCTACACTAGAAAATTGAAGGGTATCGTAAAAAGCTATATTAAAGAAAAGGTACATACGTATGAAGAAAGTCAATTAGAAACAAGATAAAATTATAATTGCACATATTCTGATTGGCTTGCCAAAATGGAGTCGATTTCATTAAATTTACAAACATCTGACTTGAATGAAGATCGAGGACGTCCTAGATTAAGTTCCGCAGAGTGTTCAAGCAGGACAAAGCCGTTAATATTATTTTCTAGCAGTGTACTTTTAATATGCCAAGATGGCAACCCTATTTTTTTAGACTAGTAATATATCTTTTGTATTGGATTTGATGTTAAACGTTTGCTTTTTACTTTGGCCATACTTCTTTTTATACTTTAAATAAATATAACTAATAATCTTATATTTTGCGAGTTTTACTAAATGATGCAGTCGCGGTAAGTTAACAATCAGAAGTGAGATAAAGATATTCACGTGCGAAAAGAAAAAAATTGAATTTTTCTTAATACAAACTATTGCTGTGGTATTTGCTGTGAGGAGACGCCAAGTTGTTGCTGTTGTTGTTGAAAGCTGCGGTAGGCGGTTTTTGTTGCAGTTTAAGTACGTGTTGCAGTAGGCGGCTTGGGTTTTTGTTGTAGCTGATATACGTTTGGCAGTAGGCGGCTTTTGTTTTTTTTTATTATTGACTATTGTTTTTCATCGAGCGGTAAATTTCTTGAAAAGGACAACAATGAGTGATGATGAACAAAGTTTTGCTGGAAATCAACAGCATGTATCAAATGACATATTGAATCGTCTTTTGGACCAAAATGCGGAACTGGTTCGAGCACTAACGCTTAATAATGCTGGCGCATCTGGTAATGTGGGTACAAATTTTAATGTTGTGCCAGAATTGCACAATTTTATAAGAAAATTTAATGGGAAGTCATCAGAGTGTGATGCAAATGAGTGGATCGATTCGATTAAGGGGATGGGCGATTTGCATAAATGGTCAGACTCACTTCGCCTTGAACTGGTTCGCTCTAATCTGATTGATGGTGCATCTGATTGGTTCCATTTATTGAAAATAAAAACTTGGGATGAATTTGAAATTGAGTTCACCAGTACTTTTATAGGAACGGTTGGTATGGCGGAACAGTGGTCGGCTCTTTTGAATTATAGACAAGCGAAGAAAATGAAGATGTTTTTGATTACTATTTTAACAAGAAGAGACTCTGTGAAAAGTTGAAATTGTCATTTTCTGAAACGACCGGGAGTTGAAAACGTTTTTACTTTGTAAGACCAACATCGACTCAAATTCATTGCTGGTGGATATTCGTGAATTTCATAAAACGATGGGTGCACAGGTTAATAACCAAAGAGATCGTGGAGCTTTCAACGCAAAGTCCGTAAAGCAGGAGAATAGCAATAAGGAACCAATACCAAAGGAAAAGAAGGATATTGCTGATGTTATTTGTTATCGTTGTAACTTAAAGGGGCATTTCAGGTGTACGTCACCTGTGGTATGTTTAAAATGTAAGAAACCTGGACACGTTAAGAAAAATTGTCCTTCGGAAAATAACCTTGGCGATAAGAAGAAGAACCAGCCAAGCGTTTCATCGAATAACTGTGCCATTGAAAAAAATCAAGATGGGAAAATTTATTTGGATCAGAAATATTTTTTTGACGCTGTAGTTAATGGTAAAACGGTTAAATCGTATGTTGATTTTGGAAGTCAGTGTGTTATGATGAGGGAGTCAGCAGCAAAAGATTTAAATTTTGAGGTGGTAGCAGCTCCTAGTGATATGGTAATCAGAGGTGTAGGTGGTGGTATGACAACTCCTTTAGGCATGTTTAATGCGGTATTGAAGGTCGATCAAGCTGTTGCTAATGTTGCCGTATATGTTATGACGGACAATACGCTTGATATACCATTGTTGATTGGACAACCATTCACTGAGCAGCCACACATTGTATATTACAAAAGAGGAGATTATTTACGAATATTTGAACATGTTGATTTGCCTGAAAACGACTTGAATCGAATTGAAATTCCGAATCTTCCAAAATTGAAGACTAGTTTATGGGTTAAAGAGGCTACAGTTTTACCCCCGAATCATGTTGGTTTTGTTTCAGTGGTAACTGGTGAAACTATAAATGAATGCCAGGACGTTTTTATAAATTCAACTACTAACAGAGGTGGTGGTTCCAGCTTGTGTTATTAATGGTAATGCTGAAGGTTTTGCTGTGCCGGTTTTGAACATTTCTACTACTGATATAGTCTTCAATGAAGGTGAACGTGTTACTAAGGGTGAGTTATGTATTTATGATGAAACCGTGGTGAATAATACATCTGATGGTGACGATGAGCTTTTTAGCGATTTAATAATGGTAAACCCAGATATACCTGTTGATTATAAAACGAAATTATTGGATATTGTACAACAATATAGAGACTGTTTTGCTTTAAATATTAATGAGCTCGGATGTGGAGCGAATACCGAATTTTCTATTGATCTTTTAGATAATACCCCTATAACGTATAAACCATACCGATTAAGCGAGTCTGAAAGAGCTTTCGTACGATCTGAAATGACACATTTAAAGAATGCTTGTATTATAGTTGAATCGGATTCTGATTATGCGAGTCCCATACTTATCGTTCGAAAGAAGACTGGTGATAAGAGAATATGCATAGACTACAGAGCTTTAAATCGAGTAACGAGAAAAATTAAGTATCCATTGCCGATTATAGCTGATCAGATCAACAGGCTTCATGGCATGAAGTATTTCAATGTGCTTGATATGCGAAGTGGTTACTATCAAGTAAAAGTAGCGGAAGATTCTCGACATGTAACCGCTTTTGTAACGCCGGACGGGCATTATGAGTTCTTGAGGATGCCTTTCGGGGTATCGAATGGTCCTGCCGTATTTCAGAAACTTGTTAATTCAGCATTGGGCACTTTACGTTTTACGATCGCCATGGGATATTTTGATGATATCCTTATACCATCGCCAACTGTTGATGAATGCATTGAAAATCTGAAAATTGTTTTAAATGCCTTAAGGCGAGCCGATTTAAAACTGAATATACGTAAGTGCAAATTTTTGATGACCAGTATAGAGTATTTGGGTTATGAAATTTGTAACGGAGTTATTACTCCAAGTCAACTAAAATTAAATGCTGTTATTGATTTTAAGCGCCCTACTACAGTCCACGAGATTCGTCAGTTCATTGGTTTAACTAGTTATTTTCGTAATTTCATCAAAGACTACGCAACTTTGGCAAGGCCTTTAACCCGATTAACGAAAAATGAAGTCGTTTGGAGATGGCGCGATGAAGAGGAAAATGCTTTTGTAAATTTGAAAAAATGTTTGACGGAGAAACCTGTTTTAAGTATTTATTGTAAAGACGCAGAAACTGAAGTTCACACGGATGCGTGTAAAGATGGTTTGGCAGGTGTTATTGTTCAAAAACAAGCAGATGGTAAGTTTCATCCCATTGCGTACGCAAGTCGACAGACTACTAAGGAAGAATCACGTTATCATTCAACTGAATTGGAAGCATTAGCAGTTGTTTGGGTGCTGGAACGTTTTCGAGTATACTTAATTGGAATCCCGTTTGTTGTTAAAACTGATTGTAATGCTGTCAGAAGTTCTATGTCGAAAAAAGATATTTTACCAAGAATTGGACGGTGGTGGTTGAAACTGTCAGAGTACGATTTCGAAATACAACATACCCCTGGTACCGAAAATAGACATGCCGATGCTCTGAGCCGTAATCCAACCGGATTGCCAGAAAATACTCCAACGGTGGCTGATGTTAGTGTTCTCTACTCAAGTTTAGACACAACGGATTGGTCGACACTTTTACAGCAAAGCGACCCGAAAATACAAAATATCATTGAAGTTCTTCAGAAACAAACTGAATTGACTAAAGATGATTTACGTATCCAAGGCGAATTCAAAATTGTGAATGGTCGAGTATATAAGGTGGAGAATGATAAAGTTTACTTGTATATCCCTGACAACGCCAGATATAAAATCGTTCAGACATGTCATGATGAATTAGGACATGTAGGTGTTGACAAAGCTGTTTCCAAGATAAAGGAGAAATATTGGTTCCCCAGACTCAGAAATTATGTCAAACGATTTGTCGGTGCATGCTTTGAGTGCTTGTATCACAGACAACCTGCCGGTAGAAAACAAGGATTTTTGCATCCAATTGATAAAATTGGTATACCTTTTCATACACTGCATGCTGATCATTTGGGTCCATTTGTGAGAGGCAAATATGGGAATCTGTATATTCTGGTTATAATAGACGGGTTCACTAAATTTTGTATTCTGAAGCCTGTGCGCAATGTGAAGAGCGAAATAACAGTTCGAGCGCTTACAGATGTGGTGGCCTTGTTTGGAATACCAAATCGTATTATTACGGATAGAGGTACAGCTTTTACTGGTTCCCCATTCGAGAAGATGTGTAAGGAGAAGAATATTGTTCATGTTTTAAATGCAACCGCGACACCAAGAGCCAATGGTCAATGTGAACGATTGAATCGAACCATAACTCCGATGTTATCAACTTTGTGCCGAAAACCAAATGGTAGTGATTGGGATCAACATATTGGTCTCGTACAATGGAGTGTTAATAACACTGTGCATAGCGTATTGAAAACGACACCTTTTAAACTGCTTTTTAATTATGAACCGAGAAGACTAATACCAAATAAATTAGATGATGTTATACCAAATAATAAAGATGAAGACGATATAATTGAATTGCGTCATAAGGTGATCGAACGTATTAGAGAAGATCAAGATAAACAGAGAGTACAATTCAACAAGAGAAGATGCGAAGCTCAAACTTATATGCCTGGTGACTCTGTTATGATACGACGTGATCCTGGTATTACTGGAGAGTCTACAAAACTTTTGCCTCTGTATAAGGGTCCGTATATGGTAACCGAAGTTTTACCGAATGATCGTTAGCGTGTTGCCGATTTCCCAGATATCCAACGTACACAACGATTCTATGAAGGTGTGGTCGCAGCCGAAGATATGAAACGAATAGTAGCTCCTCCTGATCCCATTGATGATGCAGAAGCGTCTGAAGAGGAAATTTTGGAACCTCGGAGACCAACACGAAATAGACGAACACCTAGATATCTAGACGATTATGAGCCGTAACTGGATCGAGGTCGATCCTGCTTGAAGGATGGCCGAATGTTAGTTAATATTATTTTCTAGCAGTGTACTTTTAATATGCCAAGATGGCAACCCTATTTTTTTTAGACTAGTAATATATCTTTTGTATTGGATTTGATGTTAAACGTTAGCTTTTTACTTTGGCCATACTTCTTTTTATACTTTAAATAAATATAATTAATAATCTTATATTTTGCGAGTTTTACTAAATGGTGCAGTCTCGGTAAGTTAACAGGGTAATTTACTTTAAAGAAATACAACAAAAATCTGTCCCGCACTACTTTCGGATGGCAAAAAACTAGTAACACTCTTTACAAAATAAAACTTCTAACGAAATCTTAAAAAAATATATATACGTATATGTTCGACAGTGGCGAATCTTATATACCCTTCACAACGTGTAGTCATGCAATAACAATTGTATCACCATTCATCTCATTAATATGAAATATGTACATATGTACAAACATACATATAAGTTTCATTATTTTTATAATGACTTTATCCGCTTAAAAGCATCCCATTATAAAATTATAAATTTAGTTTATGTATGTACTTATGTATGTATTAAAAAAATAAAAAAAATATTTTGTCTTCACTGGGATTCGAACCTACGTTTATCCAATTTGTATTTGTGTTAAGGTCTAGGTTTTTTCATCATATCTCGGTTGCTTATAGAGCTGATTCAATACCGATTTTTAGTCAAAAGTGATTAGCATTGAAAGTTAAAACGAATCAAGAAAACAATTTTATGTGTTTTGATATCGAAATTGCCAAGTAGAATCAAGTAAAAATGCATTTATTTGAGAATACTTACTTATATATTTGTTTAGTGATGGTTCCAGTATAGCACAAAGAAATTAAAGGGTAATGAGCGGGGTACACTTACACAGGTGGCGGTGTTAGCCCAGCTAATTACTTTTTTGTGTGTTAATATTTATCAGATTCCATATACCAAAAAACAGAGACAAAAAATACTCTCACTTTACGCTATCACCTTCTGTAGTAACACCATGGAGATTGTTAAAAACATTGATTAGAGTTGTCAAAACTGGCTTTTGAATAATTTGAAAAGCCGGTCTTATTATATTTTTTCGATTTTTTTAAACCAGTTTTAAAAATTTTTCTCTTTTCGAATTATTCGATAAACCGGTTTTTATGACTCGAATTATTCGACAATATCGAATAGGACATGGTATGTTCTTTTCATATAAACAAGTTTTGTATTACAATTTTTAAACTTTAGAAATTACTTCGTTTCCAATACATTCAAGAATTACGCAATTTTCATTCATAGTGTGTGCAAATTAATACATTTACAAAAAAATTTAAAATATAACAAAGTGGCTTACAATAAATGTATATATGGTTCAAATCTAGTATTCAACAAGTAAGAGCGCTATATTCGGCCGTGCCGAATCTTATATATCCTTCACACCGTGTGGTCATGCAATAACAGTAGTTTGTATCACCATTTATCCCATATGAAATACGTACATACATATAAAAAACATACAATATAAAAACATCCCATTGTAAAATTATAAATTTACGTATGTATGTTAAAAAAAAATAAAAAAAAAAATTAAAAAAAAAAAATTTTAAAAAAAATTAAAAAAAAAAAAATTAAAAAAAAAATTAAAAAAAAAAATTTAAAAAAAATAATTAAAATATATATAATTAATATAAAACAAAAAAAAAATAAAAAAAATAAAAAAAAAATTAAAAAAAAATTTAAAAAAAAATTTTTTAAATATAAAAAAAAATTTTTTTGGCTCAGCTGGGATTCGATGCCACGTTTTCTCTAACCAGTATACACGTTTGTATGTATGTATGTTGTTGTTGTAATGTTGTTTTTGTGAAAAAAAATCGAGGTGGTCGTGGGTTTTTGCTCATATCTCAGTTGTTTATGTACCGATGTTTCTGATTTTCAATACCGATCTACTCCCGAATATTTCTGATATTTTAATACCTCACCCGGGTCCAAGCGATATCGGGGGGCTTCAAAAAGTTGATTTCAACATACACACGGACAGACGGTCAGACGGACAGACTGACAGAGCTTAATCGACTTCCCTATTCATAAGCTTTCAGAAAATATATACTTTATGGGGTCGGAAATGAAAATTGTAGAAATTTCACACGGAATGACAAACCTATATATACCCTTTTTCACTGTGTGAAGGGTATAAAAATATACCCCTTTTAAGTGCTTTTGACAAGTAGAATAGTGTAAAACCCAGATAGCGTACGAAATAAAATAGCAGATAATTTTATATGTTCAAGTTTTACCATAGTGCTAATCCATTACATTGAGTCCATTGCATTATACCCGCCAACAAAAAAATGGTGGGGGTATATTCATTTTGTCATTCCGTTTGTAACACATCGAAATATCCATTTTAGACCCCATAAAGTATATATATTATGAATCGGGGTTTGATTTTATGACGATCTAGCTATGTCCGTCCGTCTGTTGAAAGCACGATAGAGGTCGCACCGAAAAAGCTAGGGGGCTCAAATCTTGCCAGAATATTACTTATAGACAAGGTTTGTTTGGTATTGAAAATGGGCTAAATCGGAATATTAGGAAGAGAGTTATAGCTCGAAAAGCAAGAGTAGGTCGAAAAAACCGTGTCCTTCGAACATCGAATAAAATGGAATTGTTTCTAAACCCCTTAACGTAGACTCATGAAACTGGGTAAAGACAATATTTTTCCCTGAAAATTGTCTAAATCTATGCATTAGGAGAGGAGTTATCGATCAAAATGTACGAAAATTTATACCGCACAGTGTATTTTTCGGTATATTTAAAAACAAAAACGTCATAAAAGCAACAAAATTGTATGTACGACTCTGAAATTTTGCACACTTTGCTTTTTGGTGACACGCTTTCTTGTAACGGCAAATTAATGTGCCACGCCCACTGTTACGCCCACCTCCCATATAACGTTTTAACTAAAATTCATATAATTTCTCTATTAATAAAGATTTTGGAATAATAAAGGCCTATCTTGAAACACCTCAGTTGTACTCATTCGCAAAAATAACTTTCACACGCCTACTATAACGCCCACTTTTCACGTTATCTACCGTTAATGAAATTTAAAAGCTCATAAAACCGCTAAAATTAGAGGTATGATGATAAATTTTGCTACGTCTATCCCCCTAGGCAATTTCATTACTATGCCAAAAAATTAAGGTGCCACGCCCACTTTTACGCCCACCTCCCATATAACGTTTTACCTAAAATTCATATAATTTCTCTATTAATAAAGATTTTGGAATAATAAAGGCCTATATTGAAACACCTAAGTTGTACTCATTAGCAAAAACAACTTTGACACGCCTACTATAACGCCCACTTTCACTTTTGAATTGTGTCCAGACGCATAAACGTAGTCATGAAACTTCGAATATATATTTATCGAGTCAAAAGAATATTTTTCCCTGAAAATCGCTTAAATCTATGAATTAGGAAAAGAGTTATAGATAAAAATGTACGAAAATTTATACCGCACAGTGTATATTTCAAATTTAAAACGTAATAAAACTGACAAAACTATATGTACGATTCTGAAATTTTGCAAACATGGCTTTTTAGTCAAAGTCTTCGTTATAACGGAAAATAGATGTGCCATGCACACTTTTTTCCTTAAATTTTTATAAAAATATATTAGTCATATATATTAGCATATATTCATCTTACGTACTGTAGCTAAATATAAGATAAAGGTGATGAGTTAGATGACTCTACTAGCAACTACTAGATGGCATGCTAACAACTTATGCTTATGTTCTCCTGAAGTTATGCTCTATTAAAAATGGGAATTTAGGAAATTTTTGACCTAAGTAAAAAAAATTATCTCTAAACATTATAAACAATTTATTTTCATGTACTAATGGCTAACAAATTTTAAAATTATACAAAACTCATTTCGTTTGAAAATCGTTTAAAAGCAAAATGTTATAGAAGTTTAAAAATCAAAATCTTCCTAATAAATTTCCCGTTTTAGAAAAATGCAGAGAATGTATATTTTAAATCACCCTGTGGCCCTTAAAATTTAATCTTAAATTCACTTTCTTCCTCTTAAATTCATGTAAATTCTCTATGAATAAAGATTTTGGAATACTAAAGGACTATATTGAAATATCTAAGTTATGTTTATTAGCAGAAACTTTATTGACACGCGTATTTTAACGGCCACTTTAATTGAAAGACTAAATTTACGAAAACATTTTACTAGCATACCGAAGTTATAATGGGTGGTTTAATTTTAAGGGACTATGTTGATTTTGAATAAAATTATTATGAAATTATTATCATTTATTTTTATAATGATAATATTTGTATGCTTCAATTATGTATGGAACAAAATATCGGCCAAATGGCCCCCCAACCTATGCGGCACATCACGATCCGATAGTCCAAATTTTCAATGGCACTGTTGATGCTCGATTGTTGGGCACGATGATAAGACGAGGTTGCTTGCTCTTTTGCCACGTTATCGTGAAAAACAGCAATGTTTGCCATTCAACGAACTAAGATGGCATTCACAGATGTTTTCACATTTCATACAGACCTGCTTTGCAGACATTTAAATATTTTTTACAATTCTCACGATTGTGGACGAATTCGAACGATTATGTTGACCAAGAGAATCACGAAGTGCACGAAATGCATTTTGATTTGAACGCCCATTTTTATAAAAATCTTTAATACTTAAAAGCGTTGCTCGATTGCGTATCTTTCCACGGTTCAAATTGAGTTAGTCTGAGATTGAGAAATGTCAAATAAAATACAAGAAAAAAGTTGAAGTTTAGATGTGGTTTACCTTAAACATGGGCCCTTCAAATTTAACCACCCTCTACAAAGAAAGTGATACATATTTTCTTATAAAGAGATTATTCTATAGCGATTAACAAAATAATAAATATTGTGCTTTAAATGTACAAAAAATTGGTGGTGGGTATAAAAGATTCGGCACAGCCGAATATAGTGCTCTTACTTGTTATTTATATGCCACTGATATTTGAAAAATAGTATAACACCTTCCGTTTTCGACAAATTTGAGAGTAGAGTCGTGGTTATATTCTTTTACATAATTCGATTTCCTTTTCATAAATTTTTCAGTCAGATGTGTTTCGAAAATTATTATGAATTCCGGTTTAACTGCTTCTGTCAGAATTTCCAATTTCGTAAAATTATTTATCAGTCCTTGAATGTTTGTATCAATTCCATGTTTTATCTGTAATTGTTAAATTGTTAAACCTACCTTTTTGTTTTTATACCCTTCACTTGTGGTGCACAAGGGTATATATAGCTTTGCCATTCCGTTTGTAATTTCTACAATTTTCATTTCCGATCCCATAAATTATATATTTTCTGTCCGTCTGTCCGTGTGTTGGTTGAAATCAACTTTTAGAAGCAACTATAAGTACCTCAGATCTGTGTATGGTATCAATCTTGGAAATATCCGGGAATGAATCGCAATTGAAATTCAGCATAATCGCCCCATAACTTTCTGAGATATGAGCAAATAAACACGACTGGCTCTGTTTTTTCCCAAATTTTTTTTTTAAATATATATTCCAAAAATTTACAAACGAAAATCAATTTTTCTCAGCTTCTAGACAACCGAGAGAGTCAATATTGGTATCATTTGAAAGGACTTGACTAGCGTAATATAAGCACTATAAAAAAATTAAAATTCATGTTGGTCGCCACTACAAAATGGCGGACAATAAATTTATAAATGGGTCAAATCTGGTATCTTAAAATGTAACTTCTTGAACCCCCTTTATATTGGTATCGAATGAAAGGGCTTGACCAGTCAAATACAGTAAATTATTAAAAAAAATGTAAAATCCAGGATGGCGTCTGAAACAAAATGGCGGAACAAATTTTTTAACCCCATCAATATGGGTATCAAATTAAAGGGCTTGACTAGTAGAATACAGATAACTACGCAAAAATTCAAAATCGAGAATGACGTTGGAAATAATAAAGAAAAATGGCGTATAACATGAAATATAGGTTAAGCTACGATGTGGGATTATACCTATGTACATGATGGTGAAGGGTATTATCAGATTCGGCACAGCCGAATATAGCACTCTCACTTGTTTAGACAAAGTTTGTTTTGATATACCGGACATTGCTTGTTATTTGTACCATGGTTTTCATCAAGTCCTAAGTTGAACCTTTTATTTTCTTTAATACAATTTAAACATTTATTCTTGATTTCCCTATCACATTCTTTACTTCTGCGGTTACCGTGACATTTAACAAATTTCATAATTTTTGCATTCTGCTGATTTATGATTATAACCCTGGCATATAAAACATTGTAATACATTTGTACTGTCGAAAACTCATCTATCCCATCATATATTTAGTTTCTAGGCCGAAATAACTTTTGAATACGATTCATTGTAAATTTTTAGCTTTGCATTAAATATTATTTCATTATGTGTTTTTGTTTTAAATATTTTTATTAGTTGTATTTCACTATTTTTTAATGTTTTATTTCTTCTAAAAGTTTCTTTTCAGCAAGGCGAATTCAATAAGGTGAACTCGTCCCTAAAACAACTACAAAGTGAAAAAATACAAATGTGTATTTTGTTAGTGTAAAACAAAACGATATGTCAAAAATACACAAAAATTTTACAATTGGTCCCTAGAAGTAGGCAACATATGATGATCAGCTGATCTAATAAGTTCACCTTATTGAATTCGCCTTGCTTTTCAGATAGTTATTTAAAAATTCATGTCAGTCAAGGCATATCCATAAGGTATATGCAACGGCGAATTGATACAACAAAGCAACTTTAGATCAGCTGATCTAATAAGTTCACCTTATTGAATTCGCCTTGCTTTTCAGATAGTTATTTAAAAATTCATGTCAGTCAAGGCATATCCATAAGGTATATGCAACGGCGAATTGATACAACAAAGCAACTTTTCATGGGATGTTTTATGTCAAGGCCAATTCGTATATCAGGGATGGAAAAGTTGTTTTTACATATTAAATATAATAAAATTTGATTAAAAACAGAATATAAAATTTTTAAAGACATTATTAATGACGCAAAAGCAAAAAATATACATAAATTAAGCACATTTATTGTCAAAAAAGTACACTCAAGTTAATTGTTTAATACCGAAACCAAAATCACATTTCCTATCCCTGCATTAATAAATGAAATCAAAGCGAATTCAACCAATTTTGACAAAATGTTTCACAATCAGCTGGGCTGATAATTTCACCTGTATGAATTCGCCTTGATGTCAGTTATCAAAATTTGCATTTCAATTTGCTTTGAAACTTTGATTTCATAATTTTCACTAATTTAATTTTGAATTGCTATCTTAATTTTGTCTTTCTCCTCTGTATTTACACTTTGTATAACTAAAGTTTTTATATATAATACGAATACGGAAATTTCAAGAAAGTACATTAATTTGTAAATGTAAATCTCTTAAGCGTGATTTAGCGGGATTTGTTAAAAAAGTTCACATCACTTAGCTTAGGTAATGTAAAATTTAGGTTGCAGCGGCTTAATTTTTTTTTGCCGGCTTTGAGTCGTTCAGCGTACGATTCTTTCACACACACTGTTTTAGCGGGCTGTCAAAATTAAATTTTAACATCCATTAACACGCGTTTTCTTTTTTATTGTAATTATTGTACTTTTCGTGTTCACGCAAGTCGTGGATTTTTTTCAGCAATCGTGCCGGCATTTTTTCTTCAAAAGAAAAAGGTTTTTGTTTTATAGAAATTTAAACTGAGTTATTTAAGGAGTTATTTTAAAATAAACCAACAATGTTTTGGGGTAAGTTTTATTTGTGAATATAAGATTTTTTTGCCAACACAGCTCTACCACGTGTTAAGCATAAGGAAATAATATATGTTAAACTTTTAATTAAGGCTTAAATTTAAAACCGAATCGGAAATATTCGCAAACCACGGAGAAATCTTTTCATATATCTCAAGCAGCTTTAGATTCAGCATCTTCTCAGGGGGGTCCAACACAAATTTTCATAAGCAGTGAGAATCAGCGATTTTTGGTGTGCACTTTACGTAAAGATGTTTGCGAGCAAGTTATGTTAGATTTAAACTTCAGTGAAGGAAATCAAATTTGTTTCCAAAGTATTGGTAAGTAGGAAGTCAAACGATTAATTGAAAAATAATATTAGTAATATGTGTGTATGTTTCGTAAAGGTAGCGGCAATGTTACTTTGTCCGGCTATGTAATGGAAGATATGGCTGATGATTTTATAAATGGTGATGAAGAAGAGGAGGATATTGAAACAAGCTCCGATACTGAAGAAGTGGATTTACGCAATGCTCTTAATGCTAAAAAAGCAAATAAAAAGGCTGAGAACTCTAAAGGAGCTAAAGCCGCAAAAGCTGTTGCTGAAGTAGAGGACGAAGATGATGAAGATGACAGCTATTTCGGTATGGAAAACGAAGATGATGACTTAGAAGGCGAGGAAGATGACGATGACGACGATAACGAAGAAGAGGAAGATGATGATGAAGAAGATGAAGAATCTGAAGAAGAAGCTCAACAACCCAAAGCAAAACAGGCTAAATTGGAAAAACCCGAAAAGCAACAAAACGGTGTGGCAAAGAAAAAAGATCAGCAAGTCGATAAAAAAACTCGCAAAGAATTAAAAAAGCAACAGCAGGAAAAATCACAAAAAACTGGTGGTGAACGTGTGTTATCTGGTGGTGTTAAAATTGTTGATTTACGTAATGGAACCGGTATTGAGGCTAAAGCTGGCAAACGCGTGCAAGTTCATTACGAAGGCCGTTTACTTTCAAACAACAAAGTGTTCGATAGTCTCAAATCTGGTGCTGGTTTCAAATTTAGTTTAGGACGAGGCGAAGTTATTAAAGGCTGGGATGTTGGTGTTATTGGGATGCAAGTTGGTGGCAAACGTCGCATTACTTGCCCTCCTCATATGGCCTATGGCTCTCGTGGCTCTCCACCAGCCATTCCACCAAACAGTACATTAGTGTTTGAGGTAGAACTCAAAGGAGTATACTAAGTTATTTTCAACCGAAAGAAAATCTAATTTTTAAGCAATTCCAGTTTTTTTTTTGCATAAAATTTACTGTGTAATTTAAAACATTTTATATCAGCAAGAATATGGCAAAAAAACAACGTTTTATGTCATGTTTGTCATTTAAGAAACTAGAAATTTGAAAGGGTTTTCTCATTTTATAGTTTTTAGGATCATATAGACCAGTGTTTTTAAAAACCAATCGATGTTTTTATAGGTACATGAAATATCTTTTCTGTAGCATACATCCACTACTTAATTTTTTCATTAAGTATATTTTTGGCCTAGCTCCTTATATTCTTATGTTTTAGATATTTTTAAATTCTCTTTTCATTTTAACTTGATATAATTTTTTTCTAGTTATTTACTTATTGTTTAAATAAATATTTGAAAAATATAAAAAAAATCAATTCCATATTTAATTTAGGAAATCTTTCTATTAAAATAAAAATTGTTTGTTTTTAAACGGTGTAGTGAATTTTAATAGGTTTGAGGTAAAATTTGTTACTTAACACCCACCTTGTATTATAAAAAGCACCAAACAACTGCCTCGGTATCTTTTAAAATTGAAGACGTATTTAAATTTATTACACGTCTTATGAGTGGTGGTCATTATGGATAATATTTTGTTAGTCAAGCTCCTTCATTTGATACCCATAAAGTTGTCTAGAAGCCGAAAAAATTTATTTTAGATTGTAAATTTTGGGAAAAGCTCCGAAGCTATTTTTATACCCTTCACCTGTGGTGCACAAGGGTATACTTAGCTTTGTCATTCCGTTTGTAATTTCTACAATTTTCATATCCGAGCCCATAAAGTAGGTATATATTTTCTGAAAGCTTTTGAATGAAGAGTCGATTAAGCATTAACCGCCTGCCCGTGTGAAATCAACTTTTAGAAGCAACCATATGTTCCTCAGATCTTAGATATGTAAGCGTAAGGTGATGGTTTCGTAGCTTATTTAATGCCATTTAAAATCTTGTTTATTTTTGTATGTAATCATGCAATAACAATTGTTTGTATCACCATCCAAATCATGAATTACGTGCAAACATATAATAAATATACATATGTACATATATATATAAAATTATAAATTTAGTTTACGGATGTGTTTCAAAAATAAAAAAACAAAGAGTGCCATGTTCGGCCGTGACAAAACTGATATTACCCTTCACCGTCATGAACATAGCTTAACCTATATTTCATGTTATACGCCATCTTTCTTTGTTATTTCCGACGCCATCCCCGATTTTGAATTTTTTACGTAGTTATCTGTATTCTACTAGTCAAGCCCTTTAATTTGAAACCCATATTGAAGGGGTTAAAAAAATTTGTTCCGCCATTTCGTTTTAGACATCTTGGATTTTACATTTTTTAAAAATTTGCTGTATTCTACTGGTCAAGCCCTTTCATTTGATACCAATATTGAGGGGCTTCGAGAAGTTACATATTCAAATACCAGATGATTTGACCCGTATATAAACTAATTGTCCGCTATTTTGTAGTATATTGTATGGTTCTTATGTTATAAAACGAGTTCCCTATTCATAAGCTTTCAGAAAATATATACTTTATTGGGTCGGAAATGAAAATTGTAGAAATTTCACACGGAATGACAACATACATACATATGTATATCCTTTTGTGTGAACATTCGCATTTTAGCTCTGGGGCCGAATTACGGCATTCGAACGTGATCGAAATTTAAAAATTCTTATTAGAATCTCTATACCTAAAGCACAGCGAACTCGATCGTTCGAGTAAAATTTCGTTCGATATCGAATGCCGTAATTCGGCCCCTGGTCGGGTCAAGAGATCGCTCGTCGTTATCGAATAAAGACAATCAGGCCGTACCTTTTTATCAGACTTCGAGAATTTTTCGTCTCACTTTTGCATTAGTTAGTTGCATGGCGTCGGTTAGCAGTACCGAGGTACAGTTACCCAGAGTCTGAATTAACCTCTGCAAAACTTTTAAAAAGAATATTTTTTGGCGTTCCGCTCCGACTTTCTATATGAAGGTATAGGTCGACTTACGGATACTGAACCCTCGTGGGATACCCTGGTGCTATGGTTTTTAAACCTAGCCATTTAAATTAAAATAAATAAATAATGGGCTTTGCTTATTATCATATTATTACAGATATGAATTTTTGTCGACTGCAGGGTATCAACTCTCGTTCTATGAAATGAAAAGTTTTTGTGTGTAATATCATATGGTGCCACCATACCCTTTGCTATACAAAAACTTTTTCATTTCACAGTTTCACAGAACGAGAATTGAGCCCCTGGGCATCAATTCTCGTTCTATGAAATGAAAAGTTTTTGTGTGTAATATCATATGGTGCCACCATACCCTTTGCTATGCAACAACTTTTTCATTTCACAGTTTCACAGAACGAGAATTGAGCCCCAGGGCTGTTACAACAAGAAAAACTAAGATGTATTGACTTTGTCGAAGTGAACTTAAAGCAGCAGCTAATTATGAGTGTATTTCAACGCAACCCTTAAATATTGCGTTTTGGAAGTAGACATTTTTTACTGCAAAGCTACTTTAGCGCATGGTGTAATTACATAAGGTGATAGCGTAAAGGAGAACAATTTTTGTCTTTTTTTATGTATGGAGTTTGACAATTTCCGAAGTTGAAATAATTTTTTTAAGTATGTATTTTGACATTCTCCAGAACACAAAAAAAATAGTCAGCTGGGCTTGCACCGCCACCTTGTATAAGTGTACCCTGCTTTAGCGTTTAGGAATACATTCTATTTTTTATCTATTTTGTGAATTCATTTGTATTCGCCTTAGTACAATCTTTTCAATATTTTGTTTTATATGAAGTTTAAAATATACAGTGGCTCCATCGCAAAATCGGACACGATTTTGTTTATTGGAAATATATCCTAAATTGAAAAGCACATTAATTATTTTGTTGTTTATTATTTTTTTTTTGATACTTCACATTCTTATTTATTAGCTCATGAAAAAAAAAACAAAAAGTTTTAAATTGTACCCGGTAGTTCTGGGAAAATAACATAAATAACTAAAATTCTTGCGTTCAACGCATAATCGGACAAAACAAAAAAGTAATAATTAAAGCGCATATGTATACTACATATGAAATCAATATTTTGTTGAATATCCCTTGCTGTCAAGAACGGCCTGCAAACGCTTTGGAACAGATTTGACCAAGTTTTTGCATACTTCTATGGAGTTCCATGCTTCTTGTAAAGCATCTTATAACTGAGGTAAGGTGTTAAATTTTTTTTTGTACACTCTCCTAGCTGATTATTCCCAAAGATGCTCAATCACATTAAGATCAGGGCTCTGTGCAGGTGTTTCGAAAAGTTATGGATCAACCAAAGCTTTGCAATGCCGGATGTGTGCTTGGGATCGTTGTCTTGGTAAAAAGCAAAATTGTTTCCGATGCCCAATTTCTCAGCACTTTGCTTTAAATTTCGCTTTGATATATCGACGTAGTCAAATCTGTCCATTTTACCATCAATAAAATGTAAATTGCCTACTCCTGCACTCGACATACAGCCCCAAACCATAACAGAGCCTACTCCATGTTTAACCGTGGCCTTTGTATTGTGGTGATCAAATTTAGCATTTGGTTTACGCCAAACATACATTTTTCCATCCGAACCATGCAAATTAAATTTTCTTTCTTCGGTAAACAAAACCTTAAATAAGTAAAACTTGTTAATATTATTAAGTTTTGGGATGATCGTCATCAAATTACTTGATTCCAAAAATCTTCTGTCTTAAGTAAGTACTCCTTTGCAATTTTTAATCTTTTATTTTTATTCTTTGAACTTATAAAGGGCTTTTTCCTGGCAACTCTTCCATGAAAATCATATTTATGTAATGTGTTGCGAACAGTGTTTAAGCAAACATCTTTTCCGGTACGAGCTTTTAATGACAATTGAAGGTCTTTTGCGGTTTTAAAGGGATCTTGTTTGACTTCTTTCAATATGGAACGCTCTTCTCGCTCATTTAATATTTTGCCTTGACCTTCTCTACTTTTATTATTTAACCTAAACTCGTTGCGGAACCTTAAGAGGTCGTGGACTGTAGACTTACTTTTTCCAACCAAATCTGCAATTTCTCTTACAGTCTTACCTTCATAATTTAATTTTACTATTAGTTGTCTGATTTCGATAGTAGATTACTTTCCGCTTGGAGCCATTTTTATTAAATATTAAAATAAACTGACATTGCATTTAAATTGTTAACCCTTTAGCGCCGAAATAATTTTTTTCTTTATTTAAAAAAAAAAAAACAACTAAGGTATATTTATTATGGTCTAGTTAAACATAATATCAATAAAAAAATAACAAATTTTTTTCAGTTTTCAGGATACTGATTGTGATCATATGATCACGCTAGGCGTTTATGGAAAAAAATTAAAGGATAAAATATTTTTATACAACATTGTTTTATTTATTTAAAATCAAAGTTATTTTACATCAAACACTAAATTGAATTAAAATAAATATTAATTCGTAAAGAAATTTATAATGCACTCAATATATAACCCAACATTACATTTACAGCATTTCTTTCTCACTGTTTTCGAACATCCTTCCCCAGCACATCTTCGTCTATTGCCTGATGAAACTAAGTGATATCTTCCATCTAAACGTAAAATTTTAAGGCGACCTGGATCAACGGGTGTGATTTTGTATGATACTAAGTAGTGATTTACTATATAGCGTCTAAATTCTAAATGTGATATATTTTGTCCACTATTTTTCATAAGGATCCATGCATTATGAATTACAACGTCCATAATCCATGTGAAAATTGACCAATACTATTTTTACCTCGAAAACCAATGCGATAATATGATATATTTTTATCCATTCCATTTTTTTTTAAATTAAAATATCTCGCTACTTTTGTTATTGGTTCTATACTATGGCTAGTAGAAGTAATTGTCACCACAGAGTTATCAACACATTTTACTATTATAATATTTTCATCCTGACACAGTTGATTTTCATATGTACCTCTAGATTTTTTTAACTCCTTTGATTTAGTTATTGGACAATCTTTTGGAATTCTGTTTTCGCGAAACGTTACGGTAGCACCATATCCCTTATTTTGAGATGAGAAATTAAACTCATTGATGTAAATAAATTATCAATATATAATTTTAATGCTAAATTAGATTTTTTTTCTGGAAGCTTGTGTAGCATTTGTACCAAAGGAGCAGCTGCCATGCCGAACTTTTCTTCATATTCATCATTAGGTTGCGGATTTTTTTTTGATATACCTCAAAATTTTTTAAATATTCACTTGATGTATTCAAAAACCAAACTTTATATCCGAAGCGTATGGGTTTTCCTCTTATGAATTGATTGCAACTGTGTCGTCCAAAATATGCGACCATGCTTTAATCAAAATCTAAGTGCTGTTCTGGAACAAATAATTCTAACAAGAGACTTTGGACCAAATTCATAAGTGGACGTAATTTTCACATTTTATCTTCAGAATTAATTAGTGTGTTGTCAGCATAATGAATATTTTCGGATATTTCAAAAAAAAAAAACGGTCTGTTCTTATAGCATTCACAACTAGATCCTTTCGGAGATCGGGACGGAGTTATATCCGGATAGATAAAAAATGTCTAGAAATACATTTAGTTCTGTAGAAGAAAGATTTAAATTTTTTAAGTTTAATTGAATATTTATTTGATTCGTTTATAATCAAATTAATAATTTCTTTATCAAATATTTGCACTGGTGTTTGATTTCTATAATCTGAGTAATTGGGCTCGGGGAAAAACATAACATCTTCAGATAAATAATAAATCCACTGCCAAATCATCATCGGCTTCGATAATAGCAATCGCATCTTGAAGCTTCAGACCCCTAAATAAAGTGCAAGATATTCCATAATTTGATCTCCTAAACGCCTAGTGTGATCATATAATCACAGGATATTTAGCATGAAATTTTGCTATTGAAATTATTTTTTTTTTAATTTTAATTACATTATCAATAAATGAATAAATTTAAGATTAAGAATCTATACTTAAAAAAATTTAATTGAAAAAAAAAACAAAATATTACTTACTTAAAACGTATATCAGATACTGCGTCTTTGCAGTATTCAATACTAATGCTTGCTTCCATGTTTCACAAACAAATGAATCTATTGAAAACATATCCCCAAATGCAGTTAAAAATAAACTCTAAAGGAGCTAATACACGGCATGTTTTTAACATCTGATTTGTCAAATTCTCCACTGCTAATACAAACATGTCGTGTGTTACCTTTAAAACATTACTTCTGTAAAAACACATGTGTTGAGACATCTGACAAAATTTTAATTAGAGTGCGCTCTATTTTCTTCTGTAAAAACATGTGACATCAGTCGTTGGCAGAAATCTCTGCTGCTGCAAAGCAGTCAGCGTAAAAGTACAATTTTGACAGATATGTAGATTTACATATGTCTCACAAATTTTAAAGTCAGATGTAAAAAACGTGCCGTGTATTATAGCCTTAAGCTGTGTTCTGTTTGAATCTCCATTTCAAAATAAGAGTTTTAAACCTAAAACGGGTACAAATACTATTTTAAAACTATTTAGTTTTGCGTGATCATATAATCACGGTAGGCGCTAAAGGGTTAATGAACAAGAGCAAACAATTAATCTGAAGTAACACCCTTTCTCATTAGGCAAGTCACTTGCGCAAGTGATGTGTTTATTAACAAAAGGGGTAAGGTCGGGTTAAGAGGAAGAAACTTGCTCGTTTTTGCGTACACACTTGCCTGTACTCAGCAAGTACGAGCAAGTTTTTGTTGAGAAACCAAAAAGAAAAAAAACAAACAAGAGTGCTATATTCGGCCATGCCGAATCTTATGTACCCTTCACAACGTGTAGTCATGCAACAACAATTGTTTATATCACCATTTATCTCATATGAAATACGTACATACATATAAAAACATACATATATAAAAACATCCCATTGTAATATTATAAATTTAGTTTACTTATGTGTTTAAAAAAAATAAATTAAAAGAAAAATTAAAAATTAAATAATAAAAATTTGAATAATATATAAAATAAAAAAAAATTGTTGGATCATTCTAACCAGTATACCACGTTTGTATGTATGTGTAGATAATTGATAATTGTAGAAATTTTAAACGGAATGACAAACCTATATATACCCTTTTTCACTGTGTGAAGAGTATAATAAGTAAAAGAGAACGAAACTTGGGCAAGTCAATTGCTGAGTCTGAACATGAAAGCAAGTTCAAAGAAAAATAAAAGAAAATAAAAAACTAACTTGAGCAAGTAACTTGCCTGATGAGAAAGGGGTGTAAGTACTTGAAAAGTAACGGCATTTTTCTATTGCGATTTTGTTTTGTCCGAATATTCGTTGAGTGCAAAAATGTCAGTATTTTTTGTTTCTCTCTTGGAATAAACGGTTATAATTTGAAAACTGTTGTTGTTTTTTCTTAAGCGGATAAAAGAAATGTTAAATATCAATACAATCTATAAACAACAATAAATTCAAATGTATTTTTTTACTGATCGATTTTTTACATTAAACAAAATCGTGTCCGATTATGCGAAGGACTCACTGTAGGTGCCGCATTCATAAAAAATATTTTATACTACATTTACACCTACACAAAATCTAGTACTTAAGGGATTTTGAGCGAAATCTATCAGATTTCCCATACAAAACGAAATCTACTTCGCCACTAGATTTTGGCAAAATCTACTTAAAATCTAGTACTACTTCGTGATGCAACTGTGGTTTTTATTAAATTGTACTAAAATATACTACGCTGCACACAGAAAAATTCAATCATAATATATAAGGTGGTTGCAATTGCAGAAGTACTTTATTCTTTACATTGCTTTTATATGGAGTTTGAATTTTCGAGAAGCAGAACATAGAGAGCCTCTCAGACCACCTTGTAAATGAGTATATTGTTATGAAAACGAAATCTTGCAAAATGTCAAAAAACAGTGGTATAAACGGTTTAGATTTTAATAAAGATTTTAAATCAAATCTACTAGATTTCGCTTAGGTGTATATGTAGTATTAGGCTTATGAAAGGCTTATTTGACAGATATTGCACAGAAATTTGTCAAATAAGCCTCCAATCAAGGCGAATTCAACATTACTCTACGTCTTGACGAGCCATCGATTTGTTTAGACTAGAACAAATCGTCGGCAGAGCAACTGTCAAAAAATTGTTCATGTTCTTTGATATGGAGAAAACGTATAAAGAGTATTTTGTTGGTATTTTTATGTGTCGTCTCTTTCTTTCATATTCAAAATGCCTTTTAATGTCAGACATCGTTGTTCGAACAAATGTTCTGACAACGCTGTTTGAACAAGAACAAAACATCGACAACAGCGGTCCACACCAGGCAAATTCATGTGCGCACAAAAAATTGTTCGTTGTTCAAACAAATCGATGGCTGGTGTAGACCGTAGGTTAGGTGATGTTAAGAAGCCAGCTGATTGTTTTTTGCTCGTTTTATTTTTACGGCACAATGTCAAAGTTTGTTTACATTTAAATTAATTTTTATGTGCGTGAATTGAAAATTTTTATAAAAGTTGTAAAATTTGTGGGAAAAAATTTAAAAAATACTAATATTTGTGCAATAACTTATTGGAAAATAAGTAAAACACATTTTATAATTTGAATAAACAACATTTGTAATGTTTTTAATTCAGAAAATACAAAATTTCTGTTGTGTTTGTCCTAGTGATTTAAAGTTGTGAAAATTGTGAAAAATGTGATATAAAACACAAATATGTGATATAAACTGGCACAAATTTTGTAATAAATTAAAAATACTTATTTTTTTTAAATTTTCGCGTAAATTTATAAAAATAAAATTTTAATTAAAAGTAAACAAAAAATTTGTTTTTTTGTGTTTTGACATTCTCTTGGCCTTTTTGTGTTTGTTGCAGGGATGATATCAACTTAAATTGAATTCGCCTTGCCTCCAATAAACCTAAAATATTTTTTAAGAATACGGCAGTAGGAATATTGCGAATTCGGTTAAAACAAGTAACAGTGCTATATTCGGCCGTGCCGAATCTTATATACCCTTCACAACGTGTAGTCATGCAATAACAATTGTTTGTATCACCATTCATCCCATATAAAATACGTGCATACACGTTAGAATAAATGTGGCATCGAATCCCAGCTGAGCCAAAAAAATTTTATTTTATTTTATTTAATATATTATTTATATTTTATTATTTTTTTTATATTTTTTTTTAATTTTTTTTGAAAATTTTTTTAAAAAATTTTTTTAGAAAAATTTTTAAAAAATTTTTTTAAAATTTTTTTTTTGTAGTTTTTTTTTCTTATTATACCCTTCACCTGTGGTGCACAAGGGTATATATAGCTTTGTCATTCCGTTTGTAATTTCTACAATTTTCATTTCCGACCCCATAAAGTATATATTTTCTGAAAGCTTATGAATAGAGGAGTCGATTAAGCCCTGACCGTCTGTCCGTCTGTCCGTCTATCCGTCTGTCCGTCTGTCCGTGTGTTGGTTGAAATCAACTTTTAGAAGCAATTATATGTTCCTCAGATCTGTATATGGTATCAATCTCTTGGAAATATCCAGGAATGAATCGCTATTGAAATTCAGCACAATCGCCCCATAACTTTCTGAGATATGAGCAAAAAACCACGACCACCTCGTTTTTTTTCACAATTACAACAACAACATACATACATAGATACATGTAAAAAACATACCAAACAAAAAAAATTACAAAAAAAAAAAAATATTAAAAATAAGAAAAAAATAATAAAAAAACTACAAAAAAAAATTTTTAAAAAATTTAAAAAAATTTTTTAAAAATTTTTCTAAAAAAATTTTTTAAAAAAATTTAAAAAAAAAATAAAAAAAAATAATAAAATATAAATAATATATTAAATAAAATAAAATTTTTTTGGCTCAGCTGGGATTCGATGCCACATTTATTCTAACGTGTACGTATGCACGTATTTTATATGGGATGAATGGTGATACAAACAATTGTTATTGCATGACTACACGTTGTGAAGGGTATATAAGATTCGGCACGGCCGAATATAGCACTGTTACTTGTTTTTTTCTTATTTTTAATATTTTTTTTTGTAATTTTTTTTTGTTTGGTATGTTTTTTACATGTATGTATGTATGTATGTTGTTGTTGTAATTGTGAAAAAAAACGAGGTGGTCGTGGTTTTTTGCTCATATCTCAGAAAGTTATGGGGCGATTGTCCTGAATTTCAATAGCGATTCATTCCTGGATATTTCCAAGAGATTGATACCATATACAGATCTGAGGAACATATAGTTGCTTCTAAAAGTTGATTTCAACCAACACACGGACAGACGGGCAGACGGACAGACGGTCAGGGCTTAATCGACTCCTCTATTCATAAGCTTTCAGAAAATATATACTTTATGGGGTCGGAAATGAAAATTGTAGAAATTACAAACGGAATGACAAAGCTATATATGCCCTTGTGCACCACAGGTGAAAGGTATAAAAAAAAATTAAAAAAATATTAAAAAAAAATAATTAAAATATAAATAATAAATATAAAACAAAAAAAAATTAAAACAAAAATAATGAAAATAAAAATAATATATTAAATAAAATATAAAAAAAATATAAAAATATAAAAAAATTTTTTTTTGGCTCACCTGGGATTCGATCCCACGTTTACTCTTACCAATATACAAGTTTGTATGTACGTATGTTGTTGTTGTAATGTTGTTTTTGTGAAAAAAAATCGAGGTGGTCGTGGGTTTTTGCTCATATCTCAGTTTTTTATGTACCGATGTTTCTGATTTTCAATACCGATCTACTCCCGAATATTTCTGATATTTTATTGCCTCACCCGGGTCCAAGCGATTTCGGGGGGCTTCAAAAAGTTGATTTCAACATACACACGGACAGACTGACGGGGCTTAATCGACTCCCCTATTCATAAGCTTTCAGAAAATATATACTTTATGGGGTCGGAAATGAAAATTGTAGAAATTTCACACGGAATGACAAACCTATATATACCCTTTTTCACTGTGTGAAGGGTATACAAATGAACTTAAAAACAAGTAACAGTGCTATATTCGGCCATGCCGAATCTTATATACCCTTCACAACGTGTAGTCATGCAATAACAATTGTTTGTATCACCATTCATCTCATATCAAATACGTACATATATATGTACTGGTTAGAATAAATGTGGCATCGAATCCCAGCTGAGCCTAAAAAATTTTATTTTATTTAATATATTATTTATATTTTGTTATTATTTTTTTTATATTTTTTTTAATTTTTTTAAAAAAATTTTTAAAAAATTTTTAAAAATTTTTTTAAATTATTTTAAAATTCTTTTTTTGTAATTTTTTTTATTATTTTTTTTTTATTTTTAATATTTTTTCTTTTTGTAATTTCTTCTTTTTTTGTATGGTTTTTACATATATTTATGTATGTATGTTGTTGTTGTAATTGTGTAAAAAAACGAGGTGGTCGTGGTTTTTTGCTCATATCTCAGAAAGTTATGGGGCGATTGTGCTGAATTTCAATAGCGATTCATTCCTGAATATTTCCAAGAGATTGATACCATATAGAGATCTGAGGAACATATAGTTGCTTCTAAAAGTTGATTTCAACCAACACACGGACAGACGGGCAGACGGACAGACGGTCAGGGCTTAATCGACTCCTCTATTCATAAGCTTTCAGAAAATATATACTTTATGGGGTCGGAAATGAAAATTGTAGAAATTACAAACGAAATGACAAAGCTATATATACCCTTGTGCACCACAGGTGAAGGGTATAAAAATAAGATTTTTTATATGAAGTTTACCATACTTTAGTATTAGTACCCAACAAGGCGAATTCATTAAATTCGCCTTGGTACCCAAGGTATCAATTCACGATCTATGAAGGTGCCACTATCCTCTTTACTATGCAAAAAAATTTTCATATCACAGTTTAACAGAACGAGAGTTGAGCACATGGTAAAACATATTTTATTATTTAAGTCAAGGCGAATTCATTATCAGGTGAAGTTATTAAAGCAGCTGTTTATCAGCTGAGCACTCTCTTTAATATTGAAATGTCAAATTTTGTTTGTGTTTTTATGTGTGCTTCTACTTTTTTATTGTTTACATTTGTGGGCGCCATTAGTTGAAAAATTTTTAAAATTGTGCGAATTCTCTTAAAAATTGTAAAAAAGAGATAAAAAAATTGTGAATTGTGAAAAATTTAATAAAACGTTAAAAAAAATAAAATTAAATAGGAGTATTTTTATTTGTGGATAATGCGTGTGTGCTCTTTGTGCAAAAAGAAATATTTGAAGGGCAATGGAACTTTGTTCTATGTGCCCAGAGAGCAAGCCACCAGAAAGGTGGAGTGGATTTCTCTGCAACAGACCGTATATGTACGGATTATTTCCTGTCTTCTAGCATTCTTATGTTGGAAACAGGAAAACTTTAATGATAAATGCCGAATGTCCAGCTGGTAGACCAGCTTGTTTCTATGGTTTTAAGGGTGAATGCCTTAGCAATGGTGAATTTCAAGATAATAAGGCTTGTATTAATTACCAATGTATTAATCCATTCATAGGTAAATGTGATTCCGGAGCCGAATGTGAGCCAAAAGCTCATTTGGCTGTCTGCAACTGTCCTCACGGAACATCAGATGATGCTCTAGTTTCTTGCCGTCAATCTCGTACTTATCCTGTTGCCAAGTATCATGGTTTATCATCTGGTTCTTGTAATTTTTATTTAATTGCACCTTTTTAATATATTATTTTATACAAATTATTATGTATATGTAAACAAACGTGTTTTTTATTTTTGATTTCGTAAACAACTTTTTGACAGTTCAAGTTAGTTTACACTAACAAAATACACGTTGTATTTTTTCACTTTGTATTTGTTTTAGCGACGAGTTCAAGGCGAATTCATATGAATATGCCTTGGACGAGTTCACCCAAGGCGAAGGATATGCCTTGAGATCACCTTATTGAATTCGCCTTGATTTAAGTAATCAACTCCCATCCTTGGGTTTACGTTATTAACATGACTTTTTTACGTGGTTGCATAATAAATGTGATAGTCAGCTGTTACTTGGGCTCCATTATAGGTATTCTTATTCAACACAGACTTTTATTTGTTGATATTAAAAAAATAATTTTTATAAATTAAAAAATGTTGAAGAATTTATGTGCCCAACAAATAAATTTATTGAAAACATTTGAAACATTACGGCATCAAGTAAGAGTAAGTAAAACCAAGAAAAAATGTTCTCAAAAAATTACATGTTTCTTCTAATTAATCTGCCGTATACCTACCAGACTACTTTTGTATTAAAACGTAAATATGATCCGCCACTACACAAAATAAATCAGAAACCAAAAAAACTACGTGGAAGGCATCATATATACGAATTAGTAGAGGACACAAACTCAACAAAACCAAAAAACGTTGAGGTAATTCTTAAGTCCTTTGTGGAAGGTGTGGGTGGCAAGGGGGATATCGTCTCCTTAAAACCAAACTTTGTGTACAATAAGCTACTGTTGCCCGGATTGGCTGTTTATAAGACAAATGAAAACGTGGCCAAATATGCTAAAAAGGAAGATGAAAAAGTTGATCTGGAGCATAGCTCACCATTTGCACAAAGAGTAAGTAAACATACGAAACCAGCAAAGAAACTAGAAATTTATTTATACATTCTTGCAAGTTATTACCTTATTTCGTATGAATTTTTGTCAGATGATATGGGAATTTTTATGTGCATTTCTTACTCACCAAAAAAAATTGTAAATAGTGCAAAGTAAATAACATTTTATAGCACAAAATTTATTTTAATTTTAACAGTAATCGCTAAAGAATTACCCTTTATACTATAATATGTATTATTTTCTTTGTGTAACTTCGATTCGCTACTACATAATTTATTTTCTTAATTTTAGTTTTGCAATGAAACCTTAAGTGTTTCTACGTTAGAAATGATACTACTGACTTTTTCTCATGGCACCTCCTACTTTAAAAATTATTTAACTAAACAATCATGAGTCCGTAGCTTGTAAAATTTATAAAAGTAAAACAAACATTTAAGTTCAACAATAAAATAAATATAAGTCCCCGTTTAGACAGGGAAACATTTGGAAGTGAAACATCTGTAATTCTCTTTTGTATTTTCCTTCGCGGTCATATAGGGAAACATTGTTGTCGGAAACATTTCAGTTTATATTTTAGTTTTATTTAGTACATTATTTTATTTTTTATTTTTATTCATACAAAGTCAAATATAAAACTTAGAGAACAAAGCACGCCGAAAAAAATAAAGCAAATGTCACAAAGTATAGCCAATATAAACTCACTCACTACAGCAAAAAATATGAATTTGTATGTGAAGTTTAATTTACAAAATCAATTTTCGTATAATCTTGTGAGTTAAATATATAATTTTTACATACAACACTAAGACATTCTGATCAAAGAGTGCTGATGATGAAACTGTAGCTGGTTTCGAAAATGCATTCCACTCGGCTGGTGTCGGGATTTAAACTTACTTTTCCAGTATTTTCTCTTTTTATCACAGATAAAAAATTGATTTCTTCATATAAAAATTAGAAATTTAGTATGAAAATGAACTAGAGCCAAAATAAAAATAATAAAGCCTTAAAAACATTTAATTTTTATTTATTATTATTATTTATTTATTAGTAGTATTTTTAAATACTTTAATTTACATTTTATTTCATGTTACGTTAACAAAACAATTAAAAAAAACATACTGATTAAAAAAATGAAACCTTTTTTTATAAAATTTACAGTTTTTTTCAAAAAGAATTAATATTTGTTTCATTTTTTATAGCATTTGTCATCATGTTGTAGAGATTAAGCCCTTTATAAAATAAGGATTTCTGCATTGCACTTGTCTCTGCTTTACATGTTCTTAAATCTACAGTATTTCTAAGATTATATGGTTGAACCTCTCCAACATATTTTATTTGTTCAATTAAGTAGTTTGGTGCATTTCCCAGTTTCATTTTTTTGATAAAAAATATTGTATTAAGTTGCAGCCTTTGTTGTACGTTTAGCCATTTCAGCATGCCTAACATATATTTTATTGAAGTGAAACGATTGCATTTCAAAATTGAGCGTATAGCCTTATTTTGACGTCCCTGTAACCTTGTTATCTGTTGATCCGAACAGCACGTAAATATTATAGTTGACCCAAATTCGAAATGTGGTTTAATCATAGTGTTATAGATATTTATTGCAGTTAATGTTTCTACTTTGTTTCTTAACCGTTTAAAAAATCCGATTTTTTTCAATTTTTTTACATATATATTCAATATGTTTTTTAAAATTTAAGTCTTTGTCTATGAAGAAACCCAAGTATTTTATACTGTCTACTTTTTCAATTATTACACTATTTATTTCAAAAGTTATACTCGTTTTCATTTTAATTTCCATTAACTTGGTTTTAGTTTCATTTAATTTTAATTTATTCATTTTAATCCAATTGTTAATATTATTCATATCACTATTTAAATTTTTATAGCATATTTCCTCACTCGTTGCTTCTGTGAAAATCAATGTATCATCTGAATATAATACAATTTCGCAAATCTCGAACACATTTTCCATGTCGTTTATGTATATAATAAACAGAAGAGCACCCAGAATTGATCCTTGTGGCACTCCAAAGTCATTATCAATAGCATCTGAAATTTCAATAGTATATCTCTATCAATTGTTTCAAATGCTCTTTTGAAATCAAGGAAAATCGCAAGTTCAACAATAATATAAATATTAGTATAAAATATTCTTAAAATTTATATATTCCATAAAATAAAATCTTAACAACTTTCAAAGAAACGATGATATGTACATATATGCTGACCAAATCTGACAGAGTACAGAAACATAACCACCCTATTGAATACTTACCTTAGTCTCTTTATAACATATCCAAAGGTACCTGTGTACTCTTCTTAGCCATAAACCTACCAACTTTTTTTTTATTATCCTTTATTATCCTTTATTAAAAACTTATTCATTTTATCAATATCATTAACAGAGTTATGAGAATTTACATATAGTATTACAACAATTAACATCTGATTAATTAAATAAAGAAACTACTAATATCACAGATTTAAGGAAAAGTTGTTCATAAAAAACCTCGCATCAACTTAGAAGTTATAATAGATTTTAAAACAATCACTGAAATGTGTCTTTTAAATAAAAGACCCTCAGTGGTTGTTCAGCAAATTTCTTATAATTTCACAATTTGACCTTCTGCATTTTTCATTAAATGACAGCGTCAGTTCCTTTGTCAATGAATTAAACATTTTGAAGTCAAAGTTTCTATGTAGAAGATAAGTTGGATATCTAAAAGGTAGATAGTGTGTTATTTTCAAGTTTTTATTTTGAATGATTTGCAATTTTTTTGTATGTGTTTTAGCAGCCTTTTGGGACCAGATTTGACAACCATAGATCTTAATCGGGCGAATACACATTTTGTAAATAAAAACTTTGTTCATTATATTAAGATTAGATCTTCGGCTAATTAAGGGGTATAAGGCACGACTACACTAAAGTTTTCTGTCAAGGATTACTCCTAGATATTTAATTTCGTCCTTCAATGGGATAATTGTTACCCTAGACGATAAATATCTAGTAGGAAAGCGTTTTCGCGATTTGTTGAATGGAAATATAATTGATTGAGTTTTATCGTCATTGACTTTTATTTTCCATTTGTCATAGTATTTACGAATTAATTTAAGATTATTTTCCATTCTTCTAATTATCGCATTCGAGACTTTACCGCAACAAATAAAGGCGCTGTCATCCGCGTAAAAAGCTGCATCATGGTCTCTTATTAGAGTAACATCAGATGTATATATCGAGTATAGTGTAGGGGATAATACTGATCCTTGCGGCAAGCCCACAGGTATTTGCCTTTCAATAGACATTTTGTTATTGACAGATACAACAAACGTACGTTTATCTAAAAAGCTTTTGATAAGTTTTTGAAGGTAAATTGGAAAATTTAAGGTATTTAATTTATACACTAGTCCATCATGCCAGATTGAGTCAAAACTTTTTCGATATCAAGAAAAACGACTCCAGTACTTTTTCGATTACTTAAATCTACCAACTTGTTTCTTTATATTAAAAGCGATAAATTTAAACTGTATAACTTACGTAAAGTTAACTCTAGATACAACAAAATTGGCATGACTCATAATTCAAAACTGAGTCAGTAAAAACACCAAAGCACTTCATTTTATCAACAAATTCTATCGAACTATCATCTAAAGTAACAGAACAATTATTTTTACTTCTTTTACCAAAGATAATTGCTTTTGACTTTCTAACATTAACACAAACCACATCCATGTAAAAATGTTTATATAAATTTCAATAATATATTTAATGTATATAAGGTAGGTAGGTAGGTATATAGTTTAGATAGAAAAGAGAGAGAGAGAGAGTTTGTCAAAGACATAGTACATGAAAAAATATTAAAAATAAGTTAGTAGGAAATAGAATAGAAGAAAGAAAGAAAAACAGATTCTCTACGATCCCTATTGATTGACTGAAAATAAAGAATTTTTTACCAAGCGACTAACTGAAGAAATACTAAAACTTCTTAAACGATCTTATTACTTAAGATAGAAAAGTATTTTCTTTGTTTATTGTATTTATTGGTAACAAAATAATCAATCGAGCTTAAAAGGCCGTATACAATTGATATACTAGCAATTTCATGTGCATATATACATGTGTACATTGCGCTATAAAGTATGTAGAACTATTATAATTTGGAAAAAAAAATTAAAACCTATTTGCAATTAAATGTTATAGACGGATGCATATTCTACAAACTTACTCCTGAACGTAGTAGGGGTAAGGTGAAAGTCTCTAAGAGATAAAGAGTAAAGAGTTCCAACATTTAATAACATGTACTTGAAAAGATCTTTCTAACTGGATACAGAAGCTGTGGGTTTCTGTGTGTCTGCAGAAATACACTTTGTACAAAAAACCAACCTATACGTATACGAACAAATTTATTAAAGTTACAACGCAAAAAATCAATAATGTATTTCGACACATGGTCACGAAGCTTTAATTTGTAAACAAAGTGTATAATTCTATTAAACAGTAAAACTTACCATTGAAAATTATCAACATTCCATCCCGAATAAACTTCAATACAATTAGACATCAATAATGAATAAGCCACACATTTTCTGATGAACAGTGGGATGTACCAATTCATGGAATATAACCTACGCAAAGTAAAATTAATTTTTGAACTTAAAGTACTAATATGGCAGTCAAATTCAAGGCGATTAACCACACCAAGGCATTTCATACGTTCAACAAATTCAATGTTTTCACCAATAAAACCGATGGACAAGTTAACCCTAGAGTTATTCGGTTATTATTGCTCTAGTCTTAGCAGAGTTTATGCGATAGTTACTATTTTTCATCTACCGAGAAATATTTGACAATAAAATGTTCACGTCAAAAACGTCTATGAATTGAAGATGACCCGAAAACAAATGTGAATGTCATCTGAAAAGACAAAAGCTTCACATTCGACACTATGTAGTAAAGTAAAAAATCATCTAAGTAAAACATAAATAATAAAGGACAAATAACTGATCCCTGCGGTAGACCACTAGTCACTGGTAAACATTCAGAATCATGATTTCTGCAATGAACATATTGAAAACGATTAGATAGGTAGGAATAAATTAACCTGCAGGCAGATAATGAAAAACCGAAATAAGTGCAAAGTTTGCGAATTAAAACTGCATGACCAACATTGTCAAATGCTTTAGATAAATCAAGTGAAACAATACTGCTAAGTATATCATCCTTATCAACTACTCGCCTAATTGAATCAGTAACACCAATTAAAAGCGAACTAGTGCTCCATCACGAAACTCAGATTGAAACGGGTTCATCAAACGATTCTGATTAAGAGAAAACAATATTTTATCCTTAATTACGTTTTCAACAATTTCCGTAAAACAGGAACTAAAGAAATTGGCCTGAACTCATGATCAGTATTATTTTTCCTAATGGGGATAACTCTGGTAATTTTCAATCAGAAGGAAACTGTGAGCTAGAAATAATGTAATTTATCAAGAACAATAATTGCTAATGAATAAAAAGGAAAATTATCTTAACAAACTTTAAAGGCAAATCATCGTATCCAGAGGCATTGGATTTAATATTAAAAAGAGCATCGCATAAGTCCGCAAAGTCAATGCTTCGAAAAGAAAAACGGTTATTAGGAAAATTTAGATCAAAAGGGTTAAATGAATCAACAGTTCTAAATCCTCGACAGACGAATTATTCATAGAATCATTTAAATCTAGCAATCTCCAAATCCCTTTAGAATCAAGATTATTAAATATTCCTTTATGTTTTCTACGTTTTACACGCCTAAGAATAGTTTTTGATTTATTACGAACTCTACAATAAATCCTCCAATTCTAAGATGAAGGTTGCCTTAGATTTACACTAAAAGCTAAATCTCTTTAAATATAAATGATACCTTATTACTGGCGTGTTAATCCAATTTTCACTAGTAGTTGAAATCCTAAACCTTTTTGTAGGAATCGAGGAGTGTAACTGATTTAAGCAATAAATAAATTGAGAAAGCTGGAAGTCCACATCATTAATACTATAAAAACTGCAAAAATCATAATGAAGTACATGCTGCTCAAGCACTGAAACATCAATGTTATTATAATCCTTGTATTCAACAATTTCAGAAACCGGTCTAATAAAAATATTAATACTCATACAAATAAACGAGTGATGAAAAATAGCCTGGCACTGCATTTAACTAGACAGACGAACTGAAAGCGACGGACTCAAAAAGAAATAATCCAGTAAGGAAGAAGAACCAGAAGTATTAAAATGTGTTTGTAAACTATTGTGACAATAGGACAGACCTAAACGCTGACTCAATGAGAAAACGATGTTAGTATTCTCAATATTAAATAAATTTAAATAAAAATCGCCAATGATTACAGTATCACGATATCTCACTAATAAATCACCCAAGCGATTCTCCATTACATCGATATTACCATGAGGAAGATATACAACACCTAAAAGCAATTTAGAATCTGAGAAGATTATTTCGACAAAAATAGATTCAAAGATGCCATAGTCCGACGATTTGTATACTACTTTACCCTTTAATTTATTTGAAAGATAAAGATTAACACCACCACCTCGTTGACCAACTTCATTTGACAGGTAAGTATTTTCACGACCTGGTTTGTCTCCTATAAAAAGTGTAACCGAGAATGGAATCAGCACTAGTAGGAATATGTGACTTAAGCCACGTCTCACTCAGACCCACATCATCAAGAATACGAATTTCATATAATTTCGTAGATTTAGGCAAAAATTATTTAAAAAAATATATATTTTTAAAATATATAAAATTTTTTCAAAATTCTAAATAAAATAAATGGCCACGCTTAAGATACCAAATTATAAGCCATAATCTCAGTTTCCATACAACGGAGAGAGCCAATATGGGAATTAAGTGAAGAGGCTTGAATATTAAAATATAGTTAGCTATGAAAAGAAAAAAATCCTAGATTAAATTAAAAGAATATGAGTCAAATATAGTAGTTACGACTTCCCCCTTTAAACCCCAGAATATTAGTATTAAAAAAGGGATTGACCATTACAATGTATTTTAAATGGTAAAATCCAAGATAGCGTCTAAAACAAAATGGCGGAAGAATTTTTTTAACTCCAACAATATTAGTATCAAATAAGAGGTCTTAACTAGTAGAATACAGTTAACTATGTAAAAATTTAAAATCAAAGATGGCGTCGAAAATAATAAAGAAAATTACGTATTACATGAAACCTAAAATCTAGGCTAAGCTACGATGTGGTCATTATACCTACATATGTACATGACGGTGATGGGTATTAGCAGACACGGCCGAATTTGGCACTCTTACTATATAGTATAAATAAATTTTCTTTTAATCAGGTTCTAGATAAAAAAAGTAAGATTTTGATCTAGAAAAAGCAATATAAAATTTTAAAATAAAATCATAAGTTTTGATAATTTTAAAGAACGAAAAATTATTAATTAAGTCTTAGAAACATCGCAAAAGGATGCCTTAAAGCTCCGCCGTTGACATATTTTTTTTTAACAAACTGTTCATTAGGGAAACAACTTTTTTACAATTTTGAAAATATCAAAATGGCCCTATCCATACCATGTAGTGCATAAAAAAATAAGAACTGAATCTTTAGATTTTCGATATCGTTAAAAAAGGTTCCGCGTCAAATGCAATTAAGTTTGGGATCAGTAAGTTCTAAATAAATAAAAATATTTTCTTTATAAACTCATGAAATGATAAATAAACTCTTAATCTTAAGTTAATTTCACTTAACAAAAATAGATTTTAGATTGTGAGTTTGATTATAATCATATAATTACATTAAGAAATGTAAATAGTTAAATAATTAAAAAATAAAAAATTTTGAAAAAATTAAAAAAAAGAAATCGCCTTCGACGCGGAACTTTTTTGTTCCGAAATGACCTGAGGAAACATTTTTCAGTTTCAGCACAACATAAGCTACAGCGTGTTCTGTGTACTGTTCATTTATCCCAACTATAGATGCAATGGTGGTAGAATAACAGCTTTAGCTTTAACAAATGGTACGTTTAGAAGTTTTTTTCTACCTATTTTCCGGGACTTACGAGATGGTCATACATGGCGATCAATGATTTAATTACTAACCCAATCACAAAGATGGATGTTATGTGTGACCCCCTTGCATACTAAATAAAATTGTTAATAATTTTTGATTCATCGTGAGGTTTTATTTCTAATGCAATAGAAAACACCTTAATTTAAAAGTGAACTTAAAATTGTTGTTATTGATTAAAAAACAATTTATGGCATTAACTGTTTGAAAATGATATCATGTAATCGCCGTCTTGTTAAAACCAGAGCTCAATGAGACTATGCTCCTGAAATTCAGGAAGCAAAGTCCGTTAACATTGTACAATAACGGTTATCATTGACGGTAACATTATGATTTGCCAAATTGTTGAAGAAATAAAAACCAATGATTGTACCAGCCCTTAAACTACACCTATCGTTGTTTCTTATGTTTGTTGGTACTCTTTGGGGTGCTCATCAGCTCAAATACGGCAATTTTGTTTATTAACGTATTCCTTGAGCCAGAAATGTGCTTCATCACTGAACAATTTATCACGACAAACATAAGAACATAAGAAGCAAATTTAGGTCGCCTGGCTTGGTTTTTGCACAAATTGAATTTTGTACGCTTTAAATCCGAAATACCTACGAAAAATACGCCAAATTGTCGATTACGACAAGCCAAGCTGCTGAGAATGACGTCGAATCGATTAGCCATGGTCATCGAGTACTTTCTCAGCTACAGCTGCCATATTCTCTTCAATACGTGCTGAATTTAATGTAAACTAGGACTTAAATTTGCGAATGGTATTGCCAATAGTGGTTTTAGTAGGTCGCTTATGCTCACCGTAAGATCCTCGAATCGCATGAAAAACATTTCTCACAGAACGTAGTTTTTTATAATACAGCTGAACAATTTAGCCACGGTGTTATGAGTGTGTGAGTCTCTATGATAACTTGCCGAACGATACTGAAAAATAAATGGCTAAGCAGTTTGATTAAAGTCATTCGTGATCTCTTCAAAAAAGCTTATTAAAAATCAAACCACACAATGAATCACTGTGGCACAGCTGACGAACTTTAGTATTTGCAAAATCTCGTAATTTTCTTTTGTGCTAGTCGCATATGTTTATTTAATTTTAAAAGAATCCATGTTTTTTACCCGTAACTGAAGATTTTGAAGTTCTAAAAACAGATTTGCACTAAAGTGGGTGACTTTTATTAGGGTAAAAAATGTAATATTATCACTAAAAATTAAACTAATCCTAATCACTAAGACGAATAAATATCTAAGTGTGTAATGATGAGTAATTATTAATCAACGTTACAAAACACATCAGACAATATATTAGAATTTCCTCTGAATTTTGCTATTTAAAAATGACTAACGGAGTTCGTATGTTTTTGGGTAAGAAATCTGACAGAATTCGTATGCGATTCTTACTTTTTTTGAAAACGGTTATTGAAATAGAAAAATATTTATTAAATATACCAAACTAAGGTTTATACTTTTTCCCTTTTAGACAGTTAACATGTTGGAACAATTAAACTTAGCCGTAGTTATGAATAAAGATCATCCTTGGGTTATTGAACCTTGGCACATTAAAGCATCTCTGCGCAAGGCCGGTTACATCTGCAGAGAAGAGTGCATAACAGTTCCGAAACAACCTATTGAGGGTCCCGATCTCAATAAGGAAAACAAGGAATTCTACTGTATCGTTACCATAAACAATTTAGAAAAAGCTAGAGTCAAATGTCGCATTCATCATTGGAGCACCGATCCGAGTGAACGTTTACCATATGTTTTCGAGCATTGGAAAATGCCCTCTGAACCATTAATGGGTGTAGAAAAACTAACAACTGTCGATAAAGAAAATGAAAAAAAATAAGATTACAACGTAATATATTCTTGAAAGGTTAAAAAATGCTTGTAATAAAGAGAAACATTTATGTCTGTTATAACTTGAATAAATCATGGACAAACACGATTGATGGTTTTTATTATACATATTTTATTATACATAGATTATTTTCGATTTCATATAACCATGCTATAGTTACATTGTGGCAGTACTACGTCAAAAATAAAGCAACACCATAAAAACAGGCATATTTGTTTGTGTAAAATCGTTAATGCTAACAATTATAATAGAAGTATACACTAATTAAAGAAAAAAATCACAAACTTATATAAGGTGTCTTAGTAAGAATGCATTAAAAAATTTAGTATACCTAATTGTTTTTTGTTTGCAAGTTGCCATACATATGTTTAGAAAGTTATGCTGAGATCGTTTGCAAACTTCAAAGAATTTTCAGTCGAGAAAGTACACCTAATGTGTCAAGCATTGAAAAAGTGGTCAATAAATTTAAAGAAACTGGGTCGGTAAAGGACAGTAAGTCTCCTGTGCGTCAGTCACTTGAAAATATTGCTGTTGTAAAGAATTAACCCGAAACTATAACTTCGGCATCGTTTTCAATAACTTCAAATTTTAAGAAGAACTATGCTGCGAATTTTGACAAAAGACCTCCACTTTTATGCGTACAAAATTCAGCTTACTTCGGATATCAAACCAGCAGGTCATAGAAAGCGCAGAAAATTTGTTCAATGGCTAATAGAGCAAAGTGGAATCAAATTATTTCAAGAAGTTCTTATGACAACTGCCCACCACGATCATGTGATTTAGATTTAACGCCGTTTAATTTTTATACCCTTCACCTGTTGTGCACAAGGGTATATATAGCTTTGTCATTCCGTTTGTTATTTCTACAATTTTCATTTCCGACCCCATAAAGTATATATTTTCTGAAAGCTTATGAAAAGAGGAGTCGATTAAGCCCTGACCGTCCGTCCATCTGTGTGTTGGTTGAAATCAACTTTTAGATGCAAGCATATGTTTCTCAGATCTGTGTATGGTATCAATATTTTGGAAATATCCGGGAATAAATCGCTATTGAAATTCAGCACAATCGCTCCATAACTTTCTGAGATATGAGCAAATAAACACGAATGCCTGTTTTTTTCCCATATTTTTACCACCAAAATTAAAATTTTTCAGCCATATAATAATTTATAGGTACCTTTGCTACTATTTGTAGATATAAAATGCCTCTAGAGATATTCGTGAAAATTTTTGGATAAAGCCTGCTCTAGTCGCTAAAGTTATAGGCAAAAATTTTTTTTGAGAAATGTATATTCCAAAAATTTACAAACTAAAATGAAATTTTTCAGCTTCTTGACAACCGAGAGAGTCAATATTGGTATAATCTGAAAGGACTTGACTAGCGCAATATAAGCACTACAAAAAATTAAAATTCATGTTGGCCGCCACCACAAAATGGCGGACATTAAATTTATATATGGGTCAAATCTGTCATTTTAAAATTTTTTTAAACTTCTAGAACCCCCTGAATATTGGTATCAAATGAAAGGGCTTGACCAGTAGAATACATTAAATTATTAACAAATGTAAAATCCAAGATGGCGTCTAAAACAAAATTGCGGATAAATTTTTTTTAACTCCATCAATATGGGTACAAAATGAAAGGGCGTGACTAGTAGAATACAGTTAACTACGTAAAAACTCAAAATCGAGGATGGCGTCGGAAATAGTTCGGAAAAATTGCGTAAACCATGAAATATAGGTTAAGCTACGATGTGGGATTATACCTATGTATGTACATGACAGTGAAGGGTATTATCAGATTCGGCACGGCCGAATATAGCACTGTTACTGGTTTTTTTTTTTTTGGATTGTGCGAAATCTCGGGTTAATTCCTGAGCTGAAATCCGAGATCTAGTCTACGCTACGATGTGGTTGCACCTCAGCGTCATTGGAAGAGAGGCCAAAGGTAAATCGACGTTAACATCGCCTTCGGTTTATTTACAATATGGAGTTGCGAATCCGCCGGGCAAGAAGGTGCAAAGGATTTTTGAATACAAAGGAATATTGAGAATTGACTTGTCTGTGACGCCAACGCACATCACAGTCAGTGGGAAATATCAATATAAATAAGAGGGGTGAGTTAACCTTTGATTTTATAGCTACTAGCAATCTTTATATTTGTAATAAGGTCAATGTGCCAGCATTCAAAACAAGAGACAGGGAGGAAGTTATAAATATACCTTTAACGAAAAGAAGTAACAACTCGTATTATAGACTCAGTGGTTTGAAAACTCACAGATATTCTTGTGGAGAACTATGGGGCGGATTGTCTGTTAAATGGTGAACCAGGAAACTGACGGTTCAAAGTCCTATGGTAGAAGGAAGAAGTTTATTGTGGTTAACATTATCGTAAGGTAATTTAAGGATGTATTGCAATCGGCACTATGTGCCTCATCTTCTAGGCCTTCAAAGAATGGGGTTAGGGAAAACCTGGACAAGAGTGAGTTACTTCCCTTTTTCAGAAAATATAATATCGAAGCGTATAGATGACATATACTTAAAGGAATAGAGTTTGAGCTGGCTAGCAAGGTGAAATATCTTGGTGTTGACCTGGACAGTAAGCTTTCTTGAAGGAAGAATGTACAAGAGAGAGTTAAGATAAGCTTGAGTACCTATGCATGTACACATGCAGAAACCTACGATCAAGGTTTGTTAATTGGACTTACACGGTGGTGGTTAGGCCCATTCTGACATATGAATGTACTGTGTGGTGGAAGGAACTGGGACATGTTCCGAAGGTTAGGAAGGTTACTCTTGAGTGGGTAATCAGTCGGCTCTCAACGCCTTTAAAGAACATTAGGTAAAATCTAGGCTAGTTAGGAAATGTTTGAAAACTCTTGGTAGAATTAGGGGATTGAGGATGAGGTAGATAGAAACTTTGAAACATGGTGTCCGTCATTGCCCGATACTGCAGAACCATTGACTTAGCTGATTAGGTAAGCGATTCGACGACAAGTTGACTAATGTCTTAGCGTAAAATCTATAGAATATGATTGGATTCATCATGGCCGGGTGGTTAGTGTAAAGTCAATGAGAGCTGGATAGGACAGTTTTTCCAATTTTTTCATTTTTGTCAAAAAGTTGATTTCAACATACACAAGGACAGACGGACATACTGACAACGCTTAAGCGACTCCCCTATTTATAAGCTTTCAGAAAATATATACTTTATGGGGTCGAAAATAAAAATTGTAGAAATTTCACTCGGAATGACAAACCTATATATACCCTTTTTCACTTTTGTGTCAATCTGCCTGTTCAACGATGTCGAAAGAAAACACAAGCGAACTTCCATTCGTACAAATACGTTGAAAACAAAAACAAATTTTTAGTTTTTGTTGTTGTTTTCAATATATTTGTACGAATGAAAGTTCGCTTGTGTTTTCTTTCGACATCGTTGAACAGGCAGAATATGTATACATATAGTGAACAAAAAAAGTTTACGTACACGTAATATTTAAAACACAAACCCAAATACTATATTTTCATTACAATTTATTGAACTTAAATAATTTCATTGTATATTTAAATATTAGGGATCTTTATATCTTATCTTACTAATATAATAAATGTTAATGTTTGTATGTTTGGATATTTGTTACTCAATCCGCAAAAACGAGAGAACTGCAACAATACATAATACTTGCTAGCGCACTCGCTGTTTACTAAATCATTTTTAGTCTCGAATACTTTTAAGCACTCGCCTTTACTGATATGTTGGCTCGTTAACTCGTTCTTCCTACAAAGCAAGCTTATGCATGAAAATATTACACAATTGCTTTTTACTTGTACATGTCAATATCACAACCACTCAAAGCAAAGTTTCGTGTTTTTTCTATTTTCATATTCGGTAACTTCTTTGTATTAAACTTACACGACTTAAGTGTTACGACCAGCTCGTAACAACAACATTCACGGCATATTCATTTAGTATATGTTCGTGTATTAAAAATTTAACATTAAATGAAAACGTGGCTGCCATATTTTATGATTTGTCGTAGGTTAGACGATTTTAGGCGTTTAAATGATTTAGTGCATGCTTATTTATTTATTATTTAAATTTCGGCAACCAAGCCTCTAGGCCATAATTGGCTACAAACTTCTACTAAAAAAAAAAAAAATTACAATGCTTTTACTTAAACTATAAAAATATAAAGTAATAATTTAAATATATGTAAATATAAAGGAATTAAAAATATAATGATAAGAAAATTGCACAGAAAATATAAGCCAAACTAACCAAACTTGAGACCAAGATTGAAATATGTAAATGGATAGAGAATGGTCATTCAATTAAGTACTATTATCAGACAACTCGCGAAAAAATTTTTCCTAAAGGAATCAATATTACCATCAAACGTCCTTAAAGTATCCGATAACATATTATAAGTTCGTGCCACTCTCACACAAAAAGATCGTTCCAAAATTGAGGTCAATCCTGGTATGATCAACTGTCTTTTTCTATTAGATCTACAAAACCTAATAAACTTAACTAAATATTTAGGTATCTGCAACTTATTTATATAACTTATAAAAGTGTAAAATATTTCTAAAATTTATAAATTCCATAAAAGAAAATCCTAAAAACTTCAAAACAAACGATGAAATATGCTGACCAAATCTGACAGAGTACAGGAACCTAACCACCATATTAAATACTAACCTTAGTCTCCTTATAATATATCCAAAGGTACCTGTGTACACTTCTAAGCCATACAAAAATATAGGCATAATAAGAGCATGAACAACTTGTTTCCATATATTTAAAGGCAGCGATAAATTTAAACTGTATAACTTACGTAAAGTAAAGTTAAGTCTAGATATAACAAAATTAACATGACTCTCAAAATTCAGACCTGAGTCAAGAATAACCCCAAGGCATTTAATTTTATCAACAAATTCTATCAAACTACCATCCAAAGTTACAGAAAAACTATTTTTAATGCTTTTACCAAAGGTAATTGCCTTTGACTTTCTAACATTAACTGAAAGACTATTATCAGAAATCCAGCATGATAACATGATCCAGATGTATAATCAATCATGTTCTGGAAAACATCAGGGAACTCTGTTCTGTCTCTAAACAACAACTGAACATCGTCAGCAAATGAAAAAAGAACACACATATTACACGATATCTTATCAAAAAGATCATTCATAAACATTATAAAAAGCAAATGCCCAAGGACAGATCCCTGAGGAACACCACTGTGAACTGAAAGCATTGAAGAAGCACGACCATCACTATATACAAACTGATTTCTACCAGAAAGATAAGAAAAAATTAATTTACAAGCAGACCCCGAGAAACCATAATACATATGCAGTTTTTTAACCAAAATGGAATGACTTACTTTATCAAAAGCTTTAGCTAAATCTAATGATAACAACACACAAACACCCTTGTCAGAAACACTTTCTCTAATATGCTCAGTTAAACCAAGCAATAAAGAAGTAATACTCCTATTACATCTGAATCCAGACTGACAGTCATGAAGCAATTGACTATCATCAATATGCTCTACAAGTTGGATCTTAATTAAATACTCAACCATTTTAGATAAAATTGGTAAAAATTGGTCGAAATTCATCCATCATATTATTTTTTCGCAAAGGAATAATTTTCGCAATTTTCCATAATAAGGGAAAACTAGAAGTTGTCAGGATAGTGTTAACCAAACATAAAATATGATTACCAATAAATGGCATTAAAAGCTTAATAAATTTAAGAGTAAATCCATCACTACCAACTGCCTTTGATTTAATTAAATCAAATGCCTTAAGCATTTCAAACACATCCACACAACGAAAAGAAAAACCACCACAAGCATTAAAAGGCATTTCACCAATGTCATTAGCATCCATCGTCTGATTGGAGAAAACATTATTCCAATAATCAGGATCACCACAACCTATATTATCCACCGTATCTGCTACACCATTTTTCCTGAGAATAGACCAAATTTCACCACTGTCTCTTCCTTCGAAAAGTGAAGCATGCGCATTTCTTTTAAACTTTCTCATCACAGGTTTTGCTTTATTTCTACATCTACAAAATATTTTCCAATTATTATCAGTTTTATTGACCAAATATGTTTTAAAAGCAAGGTCTCTAATCGACAATTGATACTTAATCTCAGGAGCATTAATCCAGTTATCCCTACGATTATAAATAAATCGCTTTCTCAAAGGAACAAAAGAATGCAAAAATTGCAAATTATTATTCAATAACATCAGTTGCTCATCCACATTGCTAGACATATGCATAGTATCCCAATCACATCTAGTTACAATTGCCTGAAAAAAGTCATTACTTACTACATCAAAGTCATAATACTCATAAAAACGTTTATTAATCTTTTTTGGAACCCGAAGCGATAAAAAAATAAAAGAATGTCGCGATATTCCCGGACACTGAAATTGGCTAGACACTTCTACTAACCTAGGGGATGTAACCAAAAAGCTATCAAGCAAATAAGTTGAATTGTGTGAAATATCAAAATGAGTAGGCATAGAGTTATGTACAAGGGAAAGATTCATTCTACCAAAAATTTCACGAACTCTCATAGACTTAACATTATCAAATATGTCATTATTAAAATCACCCATAATTACTATTTCAGAGTAACGAACAAGAATATCTTCATTTTCGAATGAATAAATGTCACCATGAGGAAGATATACAACCCCAACTAAAATCCTAGCATCACCTAATAAAACCTCAACAAACAACCACTCCATAGTTGACACCAACATAAACAACTTTATGCGCAATAGAAGTAGAAATATAAAGTGCTAAACCTCCCCCCCCCGACCACAAGGCCGATCATTTCGAAGACATAAATAACCCGGAATATCAACAACACTAGTGGAAACCATTTCCTTCAACCATGTCTCACTTACTCCAAACACATCCAAATAACCACCATCCAACAAACTCTTAATCTCTAAAAATTTAGAAGAATTCGGCTTCAAATTAAAGCTAGTGCAATTTAAATGTCCTATATTGAGATTATGATTCAACTTATACAATTGAGATCGAAGAAAACTATTGTCACTAATAACAGCACCAAGATTTTGTCTAACAGACTTAATAAATCAAAATAATTAATATTGAGATTCGAAAAATAATTTTAAAAAAATTAAAATGAAATAATATAATACAAGGCATATCCATAATGTATATGCATCGCGGCAACAAACACAACAATAAAAAACACATGTTTTTGTTTTTGTATATATGCCGGCATATGCCAAACAATTTTTTTTATTTTCTTCCTAAATTTGAATAACTTTTAAAAAACTTTAAAGCGATGATGATGATGGGGAAACACAATGTCTAAATTTGTTGAATTCTCCTTTATTCTATTTCTTAATTCAGGAATGGAAAATTAGATTTTGGATTGCGAATAAAAGATTTAACTCAATTGTGCTTTTTTGATAATAAATTTACCAAATTTATGTATATTTGGTGTTCTTGAATGGATATGCCTTGATATAATAGAAAATTATCAGTATTTACAGCACAAAAGAAAAAAAAAAAATATATATATATATATATATATATATATATATATATATATATATATATACATATGTATCTAAAAAAAAATTTTGAATTAATTATATAAGCCCAGAATACCAGATTTATAAATAATTAAAAAATAAACAAATAATTGCAAAATACAAAAATTATGGCAGACTTCCTAAAAGCAAGTTGCAATGCATAATTTAAAAAAATGCGTATGCAATGCTAAACATGTCTTAAGTGCAACCTTGCATTGCAGAGACTTTTTTTGCATTTTATCGGCATTTAGGAACGCTCATGGGTCCACTTTTTGTCTCTGTAATATAAAGTGTTTAATTATTCAAATTATTAGTCTGTGATTTAAATAAATTCTATCAATTATAAATAATTTATTAAAAATAAACAAGAAAATACTAACTCAGCCATTGCAGCTCAAATGTTTGCATACAAAATAAAAATGATGCGCGATTTTGACAGCTAATACTTATTTAAATGAGTTGCCAAACGATTAGGAACATTGGACATTGCTAGAAAGTTTTAATATGCGTTTACGAAGTGTATGCATTGTAAATATGCATTGCAATTTGCGTTTAGGAAGTCGGCCTATCTTTCATATGCATCATACATGCATACATACACCTACGCACATAAGTACTTACATACGTAAGTATATGCCAACATGTATGCATAATAAAAACTTAGTTTCTACAACAATGGGTTACTCGTTTACCAAAAGTCCCCACCAACCACACAAGATTGTTAACGTTTTATATAGAATTTTGTGTCATCAAACAAAATCCAGCCAAGCTCAGTTATAAATAGTAAATATTACGACACACAAACCAACATCATATCATAAGTCTGGATGCAGGGCATAGAAATATAACATATACATATATATAATATATATATATATATATATATATATATATATATATATATATATATATATATTTAAAAAATAAAAAATAAATAAAAAAAATCTACAATAACAACAGTTTGGAATTTGCAAACAATAACAAATCAGTTTTAAGTTGGAGAAATATTCTGAATAAAATTATTCATACAAGAAAAAGAATCATCATTAAATTCACCCAGAAGAATAGCACACTGCTCATGTAACAATAACTTAACATCACCATCAGGGAAAGTCACTCTTGCTTTAGGAATATCATAATTTTGAAATTTATAATTAATGATATAAGTTTTCTCCCAGCTTCGGTAACATAATCATTCAGAAATATTTTAGATTGCACACCATTAGAAATACAAGAAGGAACAACATCATCCAGTTTAATAGAACGGTTATTATTAAAATTTATCATAACCGCATCACGAATCTGAACAGAATTAAATTTAATTAATACTGCTTTACCACGAGAGAAGTACATACAATGCTATATATCACCATTAGTAACAGACACATTACAAAATGAACAAATTTTCATAATCGTTGCACGCAGATCTTTAATTTTTTTAGGTAATCCTCTAATAACAATATTGAGTATGTTTAATCTTCTTTCCATTATACTATATTTTCGTTCAAGCCAAGCAAATCTGCTAGTAGCAGCATCATCAACTACCTTGATAACATCGAAACAATGCTTAACATCAGCTTTAACAATATCTACATCAGCAGAATTGTACGACGAATGTGAGTTAAAAAAAACATTAAACTTATCCTCAAGCTGCTTTAATCCACATTCTAGCTTTTCATCCAATAAACGGCGGCAATCTTCCATTTTACTATTCAACTCTTTATCCAAAAAAGCCGTAAGTGTAGCAAAGCCATTCTTCAGTTCCTCCTTAACATCACAAACTTTGGGCATATTTGTACAATTATCACAAACATATTTAAAAACTTTGTTTTTTGTCATCAAAATGTGCTGCTCCAAAGTAATTTGCGCACATTGTATATGAAAAAACTTGTTAGAGTAAGCGAGTAGTATATTTTTGGGCTTTCTGGGACACCAAATTCATCCTTATGGAGATTCCATGAGGATGAATTTTTGTTTTAAATTTTCATCCCAATGGTAATTTCCCATAAGGATGAATTTTTGTTAATAATTAAAAATATTCATCCCAATGGTAATTTCCATAAGGCTGATTTTTAATTTTTGGTTGATATGCATTTTGTTATTGGTTTGTTTGTCTCAAGTTTCAATTAAAATTTTTTATTGTCTGTGCAATTTACTCATACGGATGATTTTTTTGTTGTTAAAATTTTTTTTAAAATTGTGTTGTTAAAATTTTTTTTAAAATTGTAATATGAGAAAATGCAAAGGTAAATTATTATTTGTAAATACATATATAAATACTTACATATATAAATACTTACATATATAAATATGTGCATACAAACTTACATGTTTTAGAAAATGTATGTGCAAAATTGTTTAAATAAGAATGTTAAGAGATGAATTTTCACAGATGAATAATTTAAGAGAAAATAATTTTTATTGAATGTAATTATAGTTTTCCATAAAGATGAATTTTATTTTTTAAAGATGAATAATTAAAGAGAAAATGATCGTTTGAGTGATTTTTATTAAAATAGTAAAGAGGGATTGAATAAAAAAATATATGGAAATAAACTCAAGTTGCATTAAAATAGATTATAATAGATATAAAAGAACGATAATGATGATCCAATACTTCTCTGTGTTTTTGTAACATTTTTGCTACAGTCAGGACATTTATGATACTCTGTATGAGGGGCCATATTAGTATTTATAACAAGCATTAATTTCCACCAAACCAAAACAAAGCTCCAAAACATATAACAATTTCTACAATATATTGTATTAAATTTTCAGCTGATGATCACAGAGAAAATTACAAACGGCCAGGATAAGATAATAAATGTCTTTCAATATAAGATGTAGATGTGTATGTACATATATAGCTGGTATTATATTTAGACCAACAAGTAATATCGGTACTACCAATCACTGACTTTTACAATTTGCAATTCAATTTAGTTAAATATGCGTTTATGTTTATGCCAATCAATCCAAATCAATAAAACATTATTTTAAGATATTTATAGCAAATATACTGCACTTAATTTCCAATACTTTTAATTTTTTAAAATTATTTTTCTTAGCACAAAATTTTTTATTTTATTTTATGATTACTTTTGGATATCTGTAATCGTAACCAATTAGTAATCGTGCAAATCTGAAAATATTCGTAATATAATCATTACTTCAACTTTAAAAAAAAAATAATTTAATTACTAATTAAACTAGATTTTTTAAAGAATCATCAGATAACAGCCTTCTGTTGGGTAATGTATAAAACCTGCTAAGGAGAATAATATTTCTACAGGCCTTGAGAACACAAGCTACTGTTAAATTCTCTTAATGCATTTTTAATATTTGGATAGCTTTCCAAAACGGAAATCTCCTTGCTCTTATCATTTAGAAAACTGATAAAATCTAATTCGATATTTGATGTGCGAGGTTGATCAATGTATTTGTATCTGTATTTCAAATACAAGTATTTCAAATACTGCCCAGGCCTGGGTATAGGTCGGCTTGCGGAGCCTGAATCAACATATGACTTACTAAATAACAGGTAATAAATCTTGTGAACAGTAAGTCGCACTACAAACACTTTTGGAGGGATAACCTGGCAATATGCTTATGCAGCCAACCAATTTTAATAATTATCAAAAAAAAAGAATGACGAATGCTGCGAGTAAACACTTGTGCACTCAGACAATTATAACTCTAGGTCAGTGAAGGGCAGATAGAGAACATTGAATAAAAGAGAGTAAATTAGTTGTAGTATATTTACGAAACAATACAATACAGAACTCATAAATTTCATTGTGTTTGCTTAAGGCTCGTATGTTGCAAACACAATTTTTTACGAGCCTGACGAGTACATGGAAAAGCAATAGGCTGTATTAACTACACCGCAACTCATTTTAAGGCGAGTATCATAAATCATGAAAACGGGTGCTCGTTGCAGTTCTCTGGCACATAGATAGATAATAACCTAGATTAACACATAGGATACTTTTTATCACGATAACCAGGCGAAGTCGTTGGCAAACTCATCATCACAGCCTAAACGGGTTGTTTGTTTTATAAAATTTTTATTTTTGTTGCAAGTTTTGACTTTTCTTTTTTATTTTCAAATTCAAATTTTCAAACTAATAATCCTACTAATAGGTATAATAAATGTGAATGTTTGGATAAATTTGACAAACATATGTATAAATAACAATCTAGGTTAATACTAAGTCTTCCTATTAGCCCTATAACTACGCAGACGAAGTCGCGGGCACAAGCTAGTTATTAATAAAGATAGCACAAATTCGGGTAAAATAAATATGTTAGTTAAATGTTATATTACTAAATTAAATGTGAACTTAAACTTATTTGCTTAACTATATATATATTTATAGATATTCCGATTCTCCTAAGAAGTTTTCAACAGAACCAAATTTTTCTTCTATTCAAAAGCAAACATATTTAAAAATTAATGTTATTAATATAAAGAAAACAAGTATACATAAACATCAGTATTATCAGTTAATTTTTTTGATAAGTGTATAAAACAAACAAATAAGCGGCGCACAGAGGAGTATTTGACCCAAAAAGCTGGCCAAAAAGGTAAAACTGAATTTTAAGAAATCTTAATAACTAAGTACGCAGCTCGACAGATAACAATATTTTACATTATATTGTATATTTTGAAGACTTTTAGTTGCGATTTGTAGCTCTGAGACCCTGCTAAAGTCAGGAAAGTGAAGAAAATTATATGAGATTTAAATGTTTTTTTCGGTTTCTGGATGTTTTCATGATATTTTTTTTACGGCTAAACGAATAAAGGTTTAACGATAATTTTTTTTTCGCTGAAAGGTTTGATCAAAGGTTATTTAAAAAAGAAAAAATATTTAAATATGTTGAATATTCATGTTGAAACAATTCGTTCAAAAGCTAAAAACAAAAAAAGTATACACTTTTTTTTTGCAAAAAAAGAAAAAGAAGAGGTTTTTGAAAGTGAGGTTAGCATCTCTACGAATTATGTTTGATACCACAATAAAATTTGGAATCTCTAATTTTAGAAACAAAAAAAAAAAAGTTTGCGCAAGTTTGCGCCATTATTTTTGACGATTTTTTTAAATTTTCACATTTCTTCCATTTTTGCTCATCAGGCACTTTTTCTTATACATTTATATCGTCAACTTTTATGTATTTTGAATTATTGATTTCAACTGTTATTCACATCACTTTTAACACTTCACAATGTTAATACCTGCCTATAATTATAAATTTCAAAAATCCTTTATTATCGATAATAGTTATAAAGGAATGTCCCACGCATCCCCATAAAACATACAAAACATTATACATATGTTAAAAAAATAAATATACATACGTACCTAATAAGAATAATTATTAAAAGCATTAATCACAAAAATAAGTTTACAAAAAATAAATACAGGTACATAAAAAATACATGGGCACCCTGGTATCAGGCTACCATCCAATTGTCAGAAGAAGCTGCCGAGGCCAGAAATAAGCCCTTACGATTATATCGTACGAATTATTTGAGGAAATTCAGCAGAAGCAATACAAATCGAGATGTCTTGAATAGGCTATTTATGGGCAGTGACCCTTTTATAAGCTGTAGTACGCAAAGAGAACGGAATAATAAAAAAAGCTTTTTCATCAGAAACCATCACACTTCTTCCTGACACCGATAGACTATGTTGCGGCTAGTGGAAGAGTAACTTTTTTCCGATTATTTTTTTTCAGTGTTTTTAATGATGCAATTTTGTCACAGACATTCCAAGTAAACAAAATACACATAAAGCTTATTTTTATGTTGGCCCGTTGATTTTTAATTGGTTTTAGAAGTCAAATATACAAAATTTTCACGAAAAGAGGGGATTTCAGGGCTGTATTCAAAATGATCTCATTTGATTTTGGTGACGGATATTTTGATTCGGAAAAAAAATCTGCCTTCGGACAAGTATCTTCTGTAAAAAAAAGGAATGTTGTTTGAGAAATTTTCATATGCACCTTTTTTAGAGCGAAAACCCGACTAAAGGTCCATTTTTCCTTAAAATTTGGGTTAGGTAAGCAATATCTAAAAAGTCCCAGTTCCAAACCACTACAGAAATTTTACATAATTTGTTTTCAACGAACTGTGAAAAAATCAGCTGCCCATACCTGCCCTACTGGAAGTTATAGCGATTTTAGTATATCACTCTCAGTATTTATTCCATAGAAATAGAACGGAAATTCTCGGAATCACTTATTGAATAATTTAATCATATTGGTTTTCGGGTGACTTTCCGTCATCCCACGTCAAATTTTTATTATTTTCAGACCGGTTTCGGCTAATCGCCATCTTCAGTGTTTTCTTTTTTGTCACTAATTAGTCCGCGTGTGTATCCGTCTTTATATAGTGTTTTCTTTTAGCTTGTGGTGGTACCTTTCTCTCTGTTGTTTTACTATTTTGTTCTCTCTCTTTCGCTCTCTCTCTCCCCCTTTGTTTTTATGGTGGAATGCGGCCTTTACGTCTAGGTAGTTTATTTTCCTGCTTGGTATATTGTATGCGCTTATGCTATCCTCTTATCTGTTTTCAGTTATGTTGCATTTTTGTCGTTACCTGGTTGGGGGGTGAAATAATCCGTTATCGCGCGCTTATTTGTATTGTTTTTATTTTGTGGTTTCCCTTCATTTACTGCATTTAATTGCTTTCTGATGCGTTTTTCATATAAGTGTTTTAGTGGTTCGAATATTACATCAGAAGAAGTGTTTATTTGCTCATTTATTATTATTATATTATTATAATTTTTATTGTTAGATCCAGGTAGTTAAGGCTGTTGTTCTCTTGTTTCTCCATTGCGAATACGATGTTTTTGTGTTGTTTGTTCAATAAGTTCATGATCTCCTCCTCGTTATCTTTCTCCACTGTGCATATAAAAGTGCAATGAAGTTCACTGTGGTATCTTCAAAGTTTTTTTTATACCCTTCACACAGTGAAAAAGGGTATATATAGGTTTGTCATTCCGTGTGAAATTTCTATAATTTTCATTTCCGACCCCATAAAGTATATATTTTCTGAAAGCTTATGAATAGGGGAGTCGATTAAGCTCTGTATGTTGAAATCAACTTTTTGAAGCCCCCCGACATCGCTTGGACCCGGGTGAGGTATTAAAATATCAGAAATATTCGGGAGTAGATCGGTATTGAAAATCAGAAACATCGGCACATAAACAACTGAGATATGAGCAAAAACCCACGACCACTTCGATTTTTTTTTTCACAAAAACAACATTACAACAACAACATACATACATACAAACGTGTATACTGGTTACAGAAAACGTGGCATCGAATCCCAGCTGAGCCAAAAAAATATTTTTTTTAAAAATTTTTTTTTTATTTTTTATTTAATATGTATATTATTTATATTTTTATTATTTTTTTTTAATTTTTTTTTTATTTTTTTTTTGTTTTATATTTATTATTTATATCTTAATAATTTTTTTTTAAATTTTTTTTAAAAAATTTTTTTTTTTAATTTGGCCGATATTTTGTTAAATACATAATTGAACCATACAAATATTATAATTACAAAAAGAAATAATAATATCCTAAATAATTTATGTTTTATTTAAATTCAACATAAAATTTAACCACCCTTTATAACTTCGATATGCAACTAAAATGCTTTTGTAAGTGTAGTCTTTCAATGAAAGTGGGCGTTAAAGTAGGCATGTCAATAAAGTTTCTGCTAATAAATACAACTTAGATATTTCAATATAGTCCTTTATTTTCCCAAAAACTTTATTAATAGAGAAATTACATAAATTTAAGATAAACCGTTATATGGGAGGTAGGCGTTAAAGTGGGCGTGTCACCTAAAATGGATATTTCGATGTGTTACAAACGGAATGACAAAATGAATATACCCCCACCGTTTTTTTGAAGGCGGGTATAAAAAACAAAACAACAAAAGCAAACAAATTACATTAAATAGAAGGATATACGTAGCAAATTTGATCATCATACTCGTTATAGTACGCGTTATAGTAGGCGTGTCAAAGTTTTTTTGCGAATGAGTACAACTTAGGTGTTTCAATATAGCCCTTTATTATTCCAAAATCTTTATAAATAGAGAAATTATATGAATTTTAGGTAAAACGTTATATGGGAGGTGCAAAATTTCAGAGTCGTACATCCAATTTTGTTGCTTTTATGACGTTTTTGTTTTTAAATATACCGAAAAATACACTGTGCGGTATAAATTTTCGTACATTTTGATCGATAACTCCTCTCCTAATGAATAGATTTGGATAATTTTCGGGGAAAAATATTGTTTTTACTCAGGAAATATATATTCGAAGTTTCATGAGTATACGTTAATGCGTTTGGACATAATTCCATTTTATTCGATGTTCGAAGGACACGGTTTTTTCGACCTACTCTTGCTTTTCGAGCTATAACTCTGTTCCTAATATTCCGATTAAGAAAGATTCTGGCAAAATTTGAGCCTTTTTCGGTGCGACCTCTATCGTGCTTTCAACAGGCGGACAGACATAGCTAGATCGTCATCAAATCAAACCCTGATTCAGAATATATATACTTTATGGGGTCTAAAATGGATATTTCGATGTGTTACAAACGGTATGACAAAATGAATATACCCCCACCATTTTTTTGGTGGCGGGTATAAAAATATGTATATATAAAACAAACAAAAAATATTTTTTATTGAAAAAAAATATTATTATCTAGATACGAGATCAAATATGAGCACAAAAAACAAAAATACAGGTACTTCAGCTATGAGATTAAAAATAAAATCATTAGAATTCTATTTCAATATAAACGATATAAACATCTGCTTTCGAATCGTAGCCACCTTTTTTATTTCCCGGGATCCCGAAAAATAATCCCGGGAATTCGGGAAGATTAAATAACTAAAGTTCCCGGGAATCAACCCAATTTATAGCATAAAATGTATTTGTTTGTTATTAACAGTAATCGCTATGCAATAATCTCATTATACTAAAATATGTATCACTTACTTTGTATAAGTTCGATATGCTAGTTAAATGCTTTTGTAAATTTAGTCTTTCAATGAAAGTGGGCGTTAAAGTAGTTGAACGCAACTTAGATAATTCACTACAGTCCTTTATTATTCCAAAATCTTTATTCATAGAGAAATTATATGAATTTGAGATAAACCGTTATATGGGAGGTAGGCGTTAAAGTGGGCGTGTCACCTAAATTTTCCGGCATAACAATAACATTGACTAGAAGGATATATGTAGCAAATTTCATCATCATACCTCCAATAACGTGAAAAGTGGTCGTAATAGTAGGCGTGTCGAAGTTGTTGTACCCTTTCAATGAAAGTGGCCGTTAAAGTAGGCGTGTTGATGTTGTTTCTACTAATGAATGCATTTTAGATGTTTCAATATAGTCGTTTATTATTCCAAAATCTTTATTCATAGAGAAATTATATCAATTTAAAATAAACCGTTATATGGGAGCTAGGCGTTAAAGTAGGCGTGACACCTAAATTTCCCGGAATAGCAATGACATTGGCTAGAAGGATATCTGTAGCAAATTTCATCATCGTAGCTCTAATTTTGTCGGTTTTATGAGCTTTTAATTTCATTAACAGTGGATAACGTGAAAAGTGGGCGTAATAGTAGGCGTGTCGAAACTACTTTTAATAATGAATGCAACTTAGATGTTTCAATATAGTCCTTGATTATTCTTAAATCTTTATTCGTAGAGAAATTATATGAATTTGAGTTATGACGTTATATGGGAGGTGGGCGTAAAAGTGGCCGTGCACATTTATTTTCCGTTAGAACAAAGCATTTGCCCAAAAAGTCACGTGTGCAAAATTTCAGAGTCGTACATCCAATTTTGTTGCTTTTATGACGTTTTTGTTTTTATATATACCAAAAAATACACTGTCCAGTATAAATTTGCGTACATTTTGATCTGTAACTCTCTTTCTAATGCATAGATTTAGGCAATTTTCGGGGAAAAACATTGTTTTTACTCAGGAAATACATATTCGAAGTTTCATGACTCTACGTTAATGCGTTTGGACATAATTCCATTTTATTCGATGTTCGAAGGACACGGTTTTTTCGACCTACTCTTGCTTTTCGAGCTATAACTCTGTTCCTAATATTCCGATTAAGCCCATTTTCAATACCAAACAAACCTTGTCTATAAGAAAGATTCTGGCAAAATTTGAGCCTTTTTCGGTGCGACCTCTATCGTGCTTTCAACAGGCGGACAGACATAGCTAGATCGTCATCAAATCAAACCCTGATTCAGAATATATATACTTTATGGGGTCTAAAATGGATATTTCGATGTGTTACAAACGGAATGACAAAATGAATATACCCCCACCATTTTTTTGGTGGCGGGTATAAAAATATCATGGTATAAATGAAGAGATTTTGGTAGTGTTTAAAATATAATTTAAAAAAATCGCGCGGCGTTTTAAACCAATAGTTAACTATTGCTGCTACTTAATTTGTTGTTTTTATTTTTTGCATGTATATACATATATACATAGCAATAGTTTTAAAAAGAGTAATGCTACAAAATAAATGCTCCTGTTGCCGTTACATGTAATTGTTTTGAGTACTAGTTATAACAAATAAGATCGTCAAGCCAATGCCACTAATAATAAGACTGAATATTCATTGGGCCAATTCAAAGTGGTTGCATATCAGTCATATTTGTACTATTTCATATTATTTTATGCACGCATAAAATTTTTGTTAGTAATTTCCATACAAAGAAAGTAATAAGACTTTACACATTTGTTTTTTATGTATAAGAAATTGTTTATGTTATACTTTTAACCATACTGTCTCTCAGAGAGAATTTCTTCGGTTCTCACCTCTCAGAGAGAATATTTTTTATTTTCTTCTTTCCTGTATACATACAATTTTTAACAGCGTCATCTCTTTGTCTTCTTTCTTGTATTAAATACATAACTTGTTAACAAAAGGTGTTCAAAGTCACTAGTCATATTAATATGAATTATATGACATAGTACAATATGAGAGTCTACTTTGAATTGGCCCATTATATAGTAATTGGTAAAGAGTATTTAAAATTTTGGTTTGCACTAAAACACAATTTAATATTAAACTTCCTTTGTACAAAGGAATTGTCGTATATTTTTAACAAGTTTTGAATAAAAAACACATAAATAAATTAAGGGCCCATTTTCTATATAAAATATTAACAATGACAAAATAAACAAGAATTGATATAACACGCACTTTATTATTGTTGAATATTTTGCAATATCCAATCTATATAATGGCCAACACGTGTATAAACACCTGGCCACCCTTCTAAACCACAGGGCGTAGGACCAAATGATACAACACCAGCTAAGAAATAATAGGCACGGGCTCTAAATAGGATATAAAAAGACTCAATTAAATTTTAGAAAGTAAAATTTTTAAATAACACAAACCTATTTGTAGTGTCTAAACTAATAAGAGGCCCACCGGAGTCACCACGACACGAATCAATGCCTTCTTTGCCGCCAGCACAAATCTGTGAATTTTCTAAAACAATATTTTGACGCATATATACTGATTGACATTCGTCAATTGTGTATCCCTCGACTGAAGCTTTAAGCTTTAAATTTGATACAGATTCCTTCTCTGTTTTACCCCAACCAGCAACATCCATTACAATTCCATCAAATGCAGCCGTACGCAAGTTATTATTTATTGGTAGACATATTGGTCTAATAAAGTCCGTATACAATATACTACGTTCCAAACGTAGTAAGGCTATATCATTGACTTGATTTCTAGAGTTTGGATTGTATTTAGAATGAGGTATAGCACGTTCGACACCTACATCAATATGTTCAGGTGCACAATCTTTTTCGCCACGGACATCAATTTCACAATCAGGATTCGTTGTTGTATCCCACTCTCCCAAACGGACACCAGTCAAACGCCAACTGGCTGGTAAGGATTTGCCATTGACACAATGAGATGCAGTAAGAACGTAGCGTGTATTTATTAAAGAACCACCACAATGATGACCCTTAGCATTATTATCTAAAATTGAAAATAAAAAAAAAAATTACTTTACTCTAAGTTATCTCTAATGTTATAAAATCGATCATTTTCCTCGAAACCTTTAAATTTTATGTTAGTACTTTTCGTTTACCTTTTGTATATTCAATTAACGCCATCCATGGAAACTCGTCAATTTTCGTTTTATTGCCACCATAAATGCGATTGGATAAAACATTACCACACTGACCTGGTTGCGGCAATATGTTATTTGCAGATTTTGGAGGATTAGGTGACCAGGTAACTTGACGATAACGTTCTGGACAACAAATCTATTTAAAAAATACTTACGAGATGACATACAAATTTTTAAATATGTATATGTACAAATCTTCGGAACTTACCAAAACCTTGCCGTTTTGATAACCACATTGACTGCGACTTAAATACAATCTATCAGCATCTCTTAATGGTGATGTAACCAAAACATTATAAAGATATTTACAATCTTCAAGTATGATGCAAAGAGCTCTTTCTCGGTTGGGAGTTATACAGCGACCAAAATTTGGTACATTAACTTCTTCATTAGGGAATATTATTTCTGAAATAAATTTTAATAATTAAAAATATACTGGGCCAATTCAAAGTGGTTGCATATCAGTCGTATTTGTACTATTTCATATTATTTTATGCATGCTTAAAATTTTTGTTAGTAATTTCCATACAAAAAAAATAATATGACTTTACACATTTGTTTCCTATGTATAAGAAATTGTTTATGTTATACTTTTAACCATACTGTCTCTCAGAGAGAATTTCTTCGCTTCTCACCTCTCAGAGAGAATATTTTCTATTTTCTTCTTTCCTGTATACATACAATTTTTAACAGCGTCATCTCTTTGTCTTCTTTCTTGTATTAAATACATAATTTGTTAACAAAAGGTGTTCAAAGTCACTAGTCATATTAATATGAATTATATCACATAGTACAATATGAGAGTCTACTTTGAATTGGCCCACTATGTTTCCACTATTTATGCAGGTATGTACCATAGCTGTAATTTGTAAATGAAAAAAAAATAAAATAAAAATCATTTTTATTTTAAAACTAGCTAACTAGGTGCGCTTTGCTACTCCCACCAGGTAATTTTTATTTATATGTAATTTTTTTATATTTGTTTATGTAGTTTTCAATGTGAAATGTTTTTTTTTATGCAGATTATTTGTATTTTTTTTTTTAGATGTTCGGAACTCAGTTGAAGTCTCATTAAAATTTTTAAAACTCCTACATTACGTGGATAATGAAAAAGCAGAAATACACTCACTGCCTTATCCATAAAAAAAAACATATTTTATAAATGAGGCCATAATGTTTTTTTTTATTATTATTTATTTGTTGTGATTTTTATATAAATTATTATACCTTTTAAAAACAATTATATTTAATTGCAAGTATAAGTATTAAAATATACAGAAAAACACAATCCGATAATAGTTGTAGAAAGTATAATAATTTGCTTAAAAAATTAACTTAAGCCAAAAATAACAGATTATATAAATATTTTTGTATTTTTTTTTTGTTTTTTTATTTTTTATTTTGTTTTAGAGTTTATTTTTTGTAGGCCTTATTTTCCGTTTTAAAAGTATCACTACACGCTTGTGCGCCTGTCTTGCTTTTAACAACCTAACTTCGTGATTTTGAGTCTTGCCTATAAAATTTCATTAGTTTATAAGTCGTCCATAACAAGTGTTTTTGTTAGTGTTAGATTTTGATTATCTAATATGTAGCCTTGTTCCTTTCCTCATGTTAAAACGGTATAAGTTTCTAAAAAGCATGATTAGAATACCAACTTTAAAAAGAGATATTTAATGAGATGGCAAGTCAGAATAATTGAGCGAATTTAAAAATTCTTGTAAATAATGGACTGCATCCTTGAAATTAATGATAGTGTCAATAGATTTATGTTTTGATTTGGCCGGGGACTTTTTGTATAATAATATTGTTAATTTCATCGACAATGTCAGTAGTTGTTGCTCTTGAATACAACCAATGAAAATCTATTTCTAGTAAATTTTTGAGGTCAGGATACACTGAATCTATAAGGTCTAATAGTCTACAGCCTGCTACATCTTAAAGTTGGAGTTTTATCTCACCTCGAAAAGTTAGTTCTAAAATTGGAGACAAAAATAATGCCTTATCATCCAGCTTAAGTAGATGTTGTGGGAAATCATTATGCATGACCTCGACAAATGAACTCTTATATTTGTCCGCAATTTCAGCTTCTGAATAGAATTCCATAAAGGATGAGATTTAAGGCATGCTTTGAGGATATCTGCTCGCGCCCCACTTATAACGACAGGAAGTGTTTAACGAAGATATCCAGAAAAAAAACAAACACTCGCCTATAGTACAATTGGAATTTCTAAATCTTTTAAAGTGCGGTTAGCCGCTCCAACATGGGCTCTGTGAATCATAGTCAGTGATAGAGGTACATGAGTAAAAACTAAGCAAATTGTTTGTTATTGTACCAAATAAAAATAAGGTTAATTAGCTACAATGAAAAACTTGTTCTTATTTGATGATTTTCTTTAATTACACCTTATTTATATATATAAAAAGTAATTTTGACGGTCTTTATAAAAATGCTTACCAATTTAAACGCATATCTACTAGCTACCATATATTTTTTTTCTTTGAGTTTTTTTTATAATTAATAAATATTTATAAAAATAATCATTGGCTATTTATTGTATATATAATGCATAGTGATTTGAATGTATGTGCATTATACTTTTTGAAAGTTTTTCTACTATTATAGATTTCATTCATTAATTTTAAAGCTTTTTGACCAAATTTAAACTTTTTTGCTATCACCATTCGTTAGGTATTATATTGGGTGTCCCAACTAGAACGCAGTGTCATTGTTTGACATTTGAACAATTGTTATTGTTTGCTAGTAGAAGGTACGAGGTTAGTAAAAATGGAGCGGTACACGAATTGACAACGCATTCTCATTGTGAAATTTTTTTACCAAAATGGTGAAAGTTTTGCGGCTACAGTTCGCAAATTGTGATCAATTTGGGGTCACAGTAATGCTCCAAAAGAGTCAACTGTAAAGAGATTAATGGATAAATTTGCCGAAACTGGGTCTGTTAGTGATGTAAAGACAACAACGCGCCTTCGACCAGGTCGATCGACCGAAAATGTCGCAGCTGTACGTGATGATACCGCTCAAACTCCATCCATTTCAATTCGACACCGAGCTCAACAAATTGGTGTCTCCAAATCCACTATGCAGCAAATTTTGACGAAAGATTTGCATCTTCATGCATACAAACATCAATTGACTCAGGAACTGAAGCCAGCATGTCATACAGCCTAAGAAACAATTCGATTGCTGCATCAGTCATTTCCCGGTCGTGTTATTTCGCGTTTTGGAGACCAGAATTGGGATCGTGTGATTTAACTCCTTTAGATTTTTTTCTTTGGGGTTTTTTGAAGTCGATGGTTTACGCGAATAAGCCGACGACGACTCAATCCTTAAAAGAGGAAATTGGACGCTGCATTAATGAAATACCGCAGCATTTATGCAAAAAGGTCATTGAAAATTTCATTAAAAGATCGCGTGTGTGCCAGCAATGCCGCGGCGGCCATCTGCACGATATATTGTTCCATACATAACCTCATTCTGTCTACTTTACGATATAATAAAGTTTCACGATTTTTTTTTAAATATCTGTTTTATTTAAAATTTAAAAATTGCGTTCTAGTTGGGACACCCGATATAATTGTGTGAGAGTATTTCATTCGTGGGAGGTTAACATTACCTCTGCTCCGATCGTCACTATTTTTGGGTGAAATAAAAAAACTGCCGTCAAAATTGCTCGCACAAAGTTTCAACTAAATTTCGTTTAGTTTTATGTACATATGTATATGACACTAATTTAATTTCTTTCTCATGAGAGATACCATGCCCACTACTCCGATCCTATCAATTTTTTTTCTCTAGAAATTCTAAAAATATGTCATAAAATGTTTTCAATTTGTATGGAAGGTACCACGCGCACCTAAAATATAAATAAAAAATATAGCCTATGTACTTTCGGAAGGTAGACCTAGAGCATTGGTTGAAAAATTTTAGAAGTTGAATAAGTAGTTCCGAAGAAAACTCGTAACATACAATCACACATTTCCTTTTTATTATATTAGTATAGAAGTTAGATTTATTTTTATACCCGCCACCAAAAAAATGGTGAGGGTATATTCATTTTGTCATTCCGTTTGTCTCACATTGAAATATCAATTTTTGATCCCATAAAGTATATATTTTCTAAAGACACGATAGAGCTCGAACCGTAGAAGCTAGGAAGCTTAAATTTTGCCAGAATATTTCTTATATACAAGGTATTGAAAATGTACTAAATCGGAATATTAGGAAGACAGTTATAGCTGGTAATGCAAGAGTAGGTCAAAAAAGCCATGTTCTTTGAACATCGAATAAAATGCATTTGTGTCCAAACGAATTAACGTAGAGCCACAAAATTCAAATGTATATTTCCTGAGCAAAAAAAATGATTTTTTAGCGTGTCATTGGAGATTATTTGTTTACATGAATATTTTAATAAACTGCACTCAGTTTTAACAAATGCACAGAACTAATGCATAAATGGTGGAAATCATCGGATATTTCATGAGTTAAATATGTTTGTTTACATGAATTGTTTAAGATATTTTGCATAATGTTGCCTTAATTTCAAGCACATAATTTATGACAAATTATTTTGCAGTAAGGAAGTCATTTATAATTAATGCTTTTCCACAATTGATTTAGAAGTCTTGTAAATGTAATTCGCTTTGCAATACTTCCAATTTTTTTTTGCTTAGTATTTATCGGGCCCAAAAAATACTACCTTTAACTAACAGCAAGTTGTAATAATGGCCTTTGGTATATAAATAATAATAGCTGATTTAAATAACGGTAACGTAACCTCAATTGCAAACAAAAATCTTTTAATTACAGCGTGATATCAAGAATTATAAGCCATTTTTGTTCTTCGGGTACTTTGGCTATAGAACATAAAGGTAGAAGTCGTCAACAACCATTGCCTCACAATTATTCTTATATATTAGTTCCAAAAAAATTCAAAGACGAGCTATAATATTTGGCCTAAAAGCTTACAAGTGTAAAAAAGCCCTTTATATCACAAAAAAATAGACAAGCCAGGATTGAATTCCCAAGAGAGCACATTAACTGAATAACCCCACACAATGGAATGTTGCACTTTTCTCCGACGATTCAAAATTTAATTTGAAAAGTTCCGACGGATTAAGATTAGTTCGGAGAGCGAAAGGCCAACGTTTTAAACCACGTTGTACATATACATATATATTGCCTCTAAATAACTTTAGCCAACCTTTGTGGTCTCAAAGATTTTATCCTCTATAAAATAACAAACAGCAACTCCCAATTAATGTTTCTCCGTATAGCTGACCTTCGACCGGTCTCAAGGATTATCTCCTCAATGATATAACAAACATATTTATACATATAAAATAAAGAAATAAATTGTAGATACCTATGCATACAAAAAACTTTTGTATTTTCGTTGATAAGTCCCGGCATCCTAATGGGTTAAGAAAATTTTGTTTATATACATACCTACCTCGAAAGATCCTTTTGAAAGATTTCATACAATACCAATGTTGTCCATATACGTTCAGAAATGTAGTGGGGAATCGCATAGGTACATATTCCTATATACTACATATGAAAACTTCACAGGTCTATAAATACCTATAACAATAAATAAACTTACCCTTTTTGGGGTCTTTAACCATTTAAAATTGTGTTATTTTTTATAATCCGATTTAGCCCATTTTTAATACCAAACATTTTTCATGTTTTAAAATATTCTGGCGAAATTTCATACCCCTAGATTTTTCTTTCGAGTTTTATTCAATTATTGTTTTGAGAAGAAATTTTTGTGCCATACCTTTTACTGTACAAAAATTTTCTTTTCACAAAACGATAATTCAGCCCCTGTTCGACCTCTATCGAGCTTTCGAAGAACAGACATAGCTAGATCGAATTAAAATGAAACAAGGACTCACAATATACCTATGTATACTTATACTTTATGGGGCTAAAATTAATTATTTGAAGTGTTACAAACGATACAACAAAATGAATATATTACACCATTTGTTAGTGATAGGTTTAAATAAACATACTATGTTAATCCATTAACTTACGTGAAAAAATTGGTTTTTGCAAAAATAATACTATAAAGAATATCCTATGAAGTTCTTTGATTAATAATAGTATTGACATTATGACTGATTATTGTCTTGTTTATTATATTTTAACAAATGAAATACAATTTTTTAAACTATGAATATTTTTATAATTTGACCTGTCGTTGTTATTTAAATTGTTTATTATTATTATTTATTAAACAAGTAATATTGAATATTAAAATATGTATTTCTTTTTGTTAATACTTGTTTAACAGTCTATTTTAATCTCTTTTCTTAATTATGTTCTATTAACAAACAAAAAACAACCACTTTACACTTTTAGACACATTAGATAAAAGCTTAAAATCACAGACTGTGCTTCAAATGAAACTGATCAGCGAGTTAAAGGTTTGAACTAGTGTTGTAAAAGTATTGAGTACTTTACAAAAAGTAGTTTTTCAGGTAGTCAATATTTAAAAGTAACTATGTACTCATCAAGCAAATTCAATTGTCAGGTGGTGGTAATTCTAAAACAAATACATCATTAAAAGAACAACATGGATTTTTATTGTTGTTTTACACAGGGGTTACACGATCAAGTTTTGAAATTCCCTTTCCATCGAATGTGTCAATTTACAGTCAAGAAAACAGCTGAGTGCAATTGTTGTGACGAATTTTTGGTTTTTTTTTTGACAATTTAATTTAAATTAAATATAATCAATAATATATTGTTTTTATTTCTTCGAGCTAAAGATCACTTTTTTATAAAAATTATTATTTTATTCCGATATTTCGCTACCACATTGGGTAGCTTCTTCAGGGAAAGTTTTTACAATTTATAACAATTAACAATTAAAATATAAAAATTGTTCAAAAACAAATTTTTTAAAAAGGCGGGAAAATTTTTTTGTTTACATGTGATCTTTAGCTCGAAGATATAAAAACAATATATTAATATAAAAAGATCGAAGAAATTTACACAATATTTATAATCAATAATATTTGTGAATAAAAATAATAAAATTGCTTTAAAATTGCGTGCAGCCTACGTCACAGCAATCAATTTAAATTAATTTTGACAAGTAGTACGTGTGAAATACTTGACAGAAAAACTTGAACGTGGGGCTGCAATGTCAGTTTACCGATGTGTCAAAAACAACTTTTTAAAAATTTGGCTGAGAAAAATCAAACAATGTAAACATAAATAAATTTTGGCGATTTAGCCAACATTTATGCAAAGAAAAAGGTATATCAGTTGTTTTCTCAGCCTGATAATTGAATCTGGCTTGCACTCAATTACTGCGGCTAAGATATGTTCCATGGTGTAATTACATAAGGTGATAGCGTAAAGGAGAGCAATTTTTGTCTCTCTTTTTTTATGTATGGAGTTTGACAATTTCCGAAGTTGAAATAATTTTTTTAAGTATGTATTTTGACATTCTCCAGAACACAAAAAAATAGTCAGCTGGGCTTGCACCGCTACCTTGTATAAGTGTACCCTGATATGTTCATAAGCATGGTAATTACATAAGGTGATAGCGTTAAGGAGAGAATTTTTTGTCTCTCTTTTTTATATATGGAGTTTGACAATTCTTAGCATTAAAATCTCTTTTTTGACAAAGATTGGGACACAAAAAAATAATCAGCTGGGATCAAGGCATATCCATAAGGTATATGCAACGGCGAATTGATACAACAAAGCAACTTTTCATTGGATGTTTTATGTCAAGGCCAATTCGTATATCAGGGATGGAAAAGTTGTTTTTACATATTAAATATAATAAAATTTGATTAAAAACAGAATATAAATTTTTTAAACACATTATTAATGACGCAAAAGCAAAAAATATACATAAATTAAGCACATTTATTGTCAAAAAAGTACACTCAAGTTAATTGTTTAATACCGAAATCAAAATCACATTTCCTATCCCTGCATTAATAAATGAAATCAAAGCGAATTCAACCAATTTTGACAAAATGTTTCACAATCAGCTGGGCTGATAATTTCACCTGTATGAATTCGCCTTGGCCAAAACTATTATTTTTTAAAAATTTTGCAGAGGTTAAAAAAATAATCAGTTGGACCAAGGCGAATTCATACAGGTGAAATTATCAGCCCAGATGATGAGGAATGCTACAGTCAAACTCCATGTATAAAAAATTATTGTGTATTTTTTATATGTGGCGTCTGACAGCGAACATCACAGCGAATTCGCCGTTGCATATACCTGTATGAATATGCCTTGAGTTGGACTGGCACGGCTAGCTGTATAAGTGTACCCTGGATGCATGTACGATTAAATGATACCTCTGGCTGCTTCTCATACGAAAACGTAACCATTGATGACAAAAAAATAGTCGTAATTGACGTAACACATTTTTCACATTTTAGCACGAAAGTTGATAATACTTGTTAGTACATTCTAGTTTAATATATTGTATTGGTCAAGCTCTTTTATTTGATACCAATATTGTGGGGGCTAAAGGGAACAAACCCCTAACTACTATATTTGACTCATATATTCGTCATATAATCTAAGATGATATCTTGGATTTCTTTTTAAAGCCCTTTCATTTAATCTCCATATTGGCTCTATCGGTTGTATAGAAACTGAAAAATATATATGTATTTATATCAGTTTGTAAATTTTTGGAAAACCACCAAAGCAGTTGCACTTTGGTGCGTATATCTCAGTTGGTTTATAAACTGATTTGTTAGTTTTTCTTAGAAATAATTTTTGAGATTATGGCTTATAATGTGGTATCTTAATCGTATTCAAAAATTATTAAACAGCTTATATATTTTATATATCTTACTAATATAATAAATGTGAATGTTTGTATGTTTGGATATTTGTTACTCAATCACGCAAAAACGGCTGAATGGAACTAAATGAGATTCGGCACATAGATAGATAACAACCTAGATTAACACATAGGATACTTTTTATCACGATAACCAGACGAAGTCGTTGGCATAGCCGAAACAGGTTGTTTGTTTTGTAAAAATTTTATTTTTGTTGCAAGTTTTGACTTTTCTTTTTTATTTTCAAATTCAAATTTTCAAATTAATAATCCTACTAATAGGTATAAAAAATCTGAATGTTTGGATAAATTTGACAAACATATAAATAACAATCTAGGTTTATACTAAGTCTTCCATTCATCCCTATAACCACGCAGACGAAGTCGCGGGCACAAGCTAGTACATACATAAATATAAAAAAATATTTATTTTTTCAAATAAGTTTTACCTATTTCTAGTGGCATATCAAATTTACAAATAGTAACAATCGTGTCTATAAATTATCCTAGGGCTGGAAAATTTTAATTTTTGTGGTAAAAATAAGCGAAAAAACAGAGGCAGCCGTGTTTATTTGCTCATACGGCTATGAGGCGATTATGCTATTTTCAATACCAATCTGCTCCCGAATATTTCTGATATTTTGATACATGGGTCTAGGCGGTTTTGGGCTTCAAAAAGTTTATTTCAACGTAAAAAAGGACATACGGATAACGCTTAATCGACTCCCCTATTAATTAGCTTTCAGAAAATGTATACTTTATAGGGTCATAAATTAACATTGTAGAAATTTCACATGGAATGACAAACCTATATATGTACATATACATTTTTATACTGTCGAGTGAAGGGTATAAAAAGGGTACAATGTTTTATGACAAGCAATTCTTCTTTTTGTTATCTAGAAGTTTGCTAAATGAAGGTATGAAAAAAAAATTTAAGTTTTGTAAGCTTAGTCTTACTGTGTGGACATGAATGTGGTCGTGGTTTTTTGCTCATATCTCATATCTCTTGGATATTTCCAAGAGATTGATTGATATGTAATATCTACAATTTTCATTTCCGACCCTATAAAGAATATATCTTCTGAAAGCTTTTGAATAGAGGAGTCGATTAAGCCATGTCCGTGTGTTAGTTAAAATCAACTTTTAAAAACAACCATATGTTTCTTGGATCTGCATATGGTATCAATCGTTTGGAAATATCTGGGAATGAATCGCTATTGAAATTAAGCACTATCGCCCTATAACTTTCTGAGATATGAGCAATTAAACACGACTGCTTCTGTTTTTTCCCATATTCCAAAAATTTACAAACTTAAATCAAATTTTTTCAGCTTCTACACAACCGACAGAGTCAATATTGGTATCATCTGCAAGGGCTTGACTAGCGCAATATAAGCACTATAAAAAATTAAAATTCATGTTGGCCGCCACTACAAAATGGCGGACAATAAATTTATATATGGGTCAAATCTGGTAAAGTGTGACTTCTTGAAGCCCCTCAATATTGGTATCAAATGAAAGGGTTTGACCGGTAAAATACAGTAAATGTAAAATCCAAGATGGCGTCTAAAACAAAATGGCGGAACAAATTTTTTAACCTCATCAATATGGGTACCAAATAAAAGGGCTTGACTAGTAGAATACAGATAACTACGAAAAACTCAAAATCGAGGATGGCATCAGAAATAATAAAGAAAAATGGCGTATAACATAAAAAATAAGTTAAGCTTTGATGTGGGATTATACCTATGTACATGATGGTGAATGGTATTATCAGATTCGTCACGGCCAAATAAAGCAATCTTACTTGTTGTTTTATACATTTCTATTGTACTGAAATAATTAACTTAAAATAAATAGTTACTTAGTTTTTAAATACATCAGTAAACACATGTAAAATTTATTTAATTTTTAAATATTTAGTAATACATAAATTATAAAATATTACTTTTAATCCAATCAATATACGAACTAACTCTCATATAGACACCAGGTAAATTTGACTGGCCACAATTGGTCTTTGGTCCAAAAGCTACAATACCTAATAATGTATAAAATCCTTCTTTTGAACGTTCCATAAATGGGCCACCACTATCTCCTAAGAAAAAAAAAAATATATAAAAATAGTGATTAGAAAAGTAAAATACATATGTATGTAGTATGTATGTACATAGTAGGGATGAAAACATAAAATAATATTTCAAAAAAAATATATTGCTTCTATAAATATAAAGTGAGGTCCAATTGCGTAACGAATATTGTAGTAAATATCCTGTCCAAACAGAAAAAAGGTCTTCAAATATGCCACCTAAATGCACAAAGCTTAAGGCCGAAAATTGATGAGCTTAGATGGATTTTTGAAAACTCCAATATTGATAATATTTGTGTTTCAGAGACATGGCTAGATGAAACAATTGTCAACGGGCTTGTGTCATTATCGGGCTATAAGATGTTTAGATCTGATAGACTATTTGGTAGAGGGGGAGGTGTTGCCATATATGTCAAAAATTACATAACCTGTAAGCTCTGTAGCAGAAATAGTGCTAACGATAAAATTGAGCATATTTTTATTGAAATTTCTAATTTTGGTAGGAAAATGTTGGTAGGTTGTGTGTATAGACCAAATAGCGCTGTTGATTATAGCAATTTCTTGGTTGGAGCTGAAGCTCATGTCATGCGGTACAGTGATGTGCTAATTGCTGGAGATTTTAATTCTAATTTACTGAGTGAGGCCAAATTTAAAGAGGAAATGGGTTCAATTGGTCTTATACCGACAAACTTAACTATTCCTACTCACTTTACGGAAAATAATAGCACTCTTCTGGACCTTTTTTTTGTCGGTGACACTTCAAAAATACTACTGTATGATCAAGTTTCTGCTTCATGTTTTTCCAAACATGATATAATATTTTCAGCATATGACTTTCAGCTTGGGAACAAGAACCTATCTTATACCTTTCGTGATTTTAGGAGATTAAATTATGACTTTCTTAGCAGAGGCTTTCTACAGATAAATTGGAATAGTATTTTCAACATGACTCATGTAAATGATCAGCTCTCCTTTCTTGAGTACAATATATATAAGCTTTATGATGATTCAGTGCCTGTAAAAACTAAATATATTACTGCAGCAAATAAACCATGGTTTAGCTCAGATATACGTGAGTCTATTAGGCGTAGAGATTTCGCTTACCCGCGGTGGAAACGTTTTCGAACACCAGAGTTATTGGCTTTGTTCTGTTCTGCCAGGAAAGCCACAAATAGAATGATAAAAACTGTTAAATCTGACTATTTTTCTAGTAGATTCGGTTCCGCTCTAGAATCAAAGTGCACTTGGCGAACTATTAGGGAAATTGGAATTGGTAAAACTGTTACAGAAGTAGACTGCTCTATTGATATCAATAACCTAAACAACATATTTGCTAATAACACTCCAACAATAGATGAAGCTGTAGAATATAACAGAGTTTTAGCAATTAATAATTTTAATACCTCTGGGCTGAGTATGTTCGGTTTTTCATGTGTCAGTCAGCTTGATGTGCTCTCAAGCTTTGCACAAATAAAGTCTAACGCAATGGGGTTTGATAATATGCATCCTAAGTTCATAAAACTCATGCTGCCCTCTTTTTTTTTTTTTTTATTATTATTTTATTATTATCCTTTATTAAAAACTTATTCATTTTATCAATATCATTAACATAGTTATGAGAATTTACATATAGTATTACAACAATTAACATCTGATTAATTAAATAAAGAAACTACTAATATCACAGATTTAAAGAAAAGTTGTTCATAAAAAACCTTGCATCAACTTAGAATTTATAAAAGTTTTGAAAACAATCACTGAAATGTGTCTTTTAAACAAAAGACCCTCAGTGGTTGTTCAGCAAATTTCTTATTATTTCAAAATTTGACCTTCTGCGTTTTTCATTAAATGACAGCGTCAGTTCCCTTGTCAATGAATTAAACATTTTGAAGTCAAAGTTTCTGTGTAGAAGATAAGTTGGATATCTAAAATGTAGATTGTGTATTATTTTCAAGTTTTTATTTTGAATGATTTGCAATTTCTTTGTATGCGTTTTAGCAGCCTTTTGAGACCAGATTTGACAACCATAGGTCATAATCGGTCGAATACACATTTTGTAAATAAGAACTTTGTTCTTTATATTAAGATTAGATCTTCGGCCAATTAAGGGGTATAAGGCACGACTACACTTAATTGCCTTCTCGCAAATGTAATTAACATGCTGTTTGAACAAAAGTTTTCTGTCAAGGATTACTCCTAGATGTTTAATTTCGTCCTTCAATGGGATAATTGATATCTAGTAGGAAAGCGTTTTCGCGATTTGTTGAATGGAAATATAATTGCTTGAGTTTTATCGTCATTGGCTTTTATTTTTCATTTGTCATAGTATTTACGAATTAATTTAAGATTATTTTCCATTCTTCTAATAATCGCATTCGAGACTTTACCGCAACAAATAAAGGCGCTGTCATCCGCGTAAAAAGCTGCATCATGGTCTCTTCTTAGATAAACATCAGATGTATATATCGAGTATAGTGTAGGGGATAATACTGATCCTTGCAGCAAGCCCGCAGGTATTTGCCTTTCACTAGAAAGTTTGTTATTCACAGATACAACAAACGTACGTTTATCTAAAATGCTTTTGATAAGTTTTTGAAGGTAAATTGGAAAATTTAACGTATTTAATTTATACACTAGTCCATCATGCCAGATTGAGTCAAAAGTTTTTCGATATCAAGAAAAACGACTCCAGTACTTTTTCGATTACTTTTATTACATTCAAGAAAGTTAACAACTCTCTTAAGTTGATGTACAGTGGAGTGCTCTTTTCGAAAACCAAATTGTTCTTTATTTATGATATTATTGCAATTTGAAAAATCTAAAATTCTGGAGTGAATAATTTTCTCGAACACCTTATCCAATAGGCTTAGAATACTTATTGGCCTATAGCTGGAGGGCAATTAAGGATCCTTTCCAGATTTGTGGATTGGAATTACCTTAGCCATTTTAAAAACGTGTGGGAAGTACCCATTGCTCAGGCAGAAGTTAAATAATTTACTTAAAATTTCAAAAAAGGAGTCGGGCATATTTTTAAGTATTATACTGTTAATCCCATCTAAGCCAGGAGCTTTATTATTTTTCAGCAAATGGACAAATGATTTGACTTCAGCCAAATTTATAAGTTTAATACTTGTATTGTCTGTAAGAGTTTGATTAAGGTCATTAATGTATCTTGATACAACCGAGTCCATGGGTGATGGACTGTTAATAGTAATAGTATGTGAACTAGCAAATACGTCAGCTATTGCATTTGTCTTTTCGACGTCAGAATTCAGAATTGATCCATCTACATGAAGTTTAGAATATGTAGGATTCTTGCCTTTTAAAGTTTTAGTTAATTTCCAAAACTTTTTGGAACCGGTGGGCAGATTTGAAATGAATTTCGACCAAGACTCATTCCTGCCTTTATTCAGGTGAAAGTCAATAAGCCTATTTAGCTGTTTCAAGATACAGTATAAATGCATTTTAAAATTAAAATCCCTACATCTTTGGAATTTACGTCTATATTTGTTTCTCTGAGCAATTAGCATTTTGCTAATTTCTGAAATTTGCCGTTGCCAGGGGTTTCTATGACCAACTGGTATTCTATTGGTAGCTTCTTTTACAATATATATTAGTTTACTTAATGATACATCTAGATTACCTGTGTTTGTAATATTTTGATTTATATCTTGTTATATAATTTCATTCTCCACCCAGTTTTTTATTGATAACCAATCGGCTCGATTATATAGGGGTACCAACAAAATGCTATTTTCTACCTCTCCATAAATGACGCAAGATATTGGTACACAGTCTAACGCAATGGGGTTTGATAATATGCATCCTAAGTTCATAAAACTCATGCTGCCCTCTTTTTTTTTTTTTTTATTATTATTTTATTATTATCCTTTATTAAAAACTTATTCATTTTATCAATATCATTAACATAGTTATGAGAATTTACATATAGTATTACAACAATTAACATCTGATTAATTAAATAAAGAAACTACTAATATCACAGATTTAAAGAAAAGTTGTTCATAAAAAACCTTGCATCAACTTAGAATTTATAAGAGATTTTAAAACAATCACTGAAATGTGTCTTTTAAACAAAAGACCCTCAGTGGTTGTTCAGCAAATTTCTTATTATTTCAAAATTTGACCTTCTGCGTTTTTCATTAAATGACAGCGTCAGTTCCCTTGTCAATGAATTAAACATTTTGAAGTCAAAGTTTCTGTGTAGAAGATAAGTTGGATATCTAAAATGTAGATTGTGTATTATTTTCAAGTTTTTATTTTGAATGATTTGCAATTTCTTTGTATGCGTTTTAGCAGCCTTTTGAGACCAGATTTGACAACCATAGGTCATAATCGGTCGAATACACATTTTGTAAATAAGAACTTTGTTCTTTATATTAAGATTAGATCTTCGGCCAATTAAGGGGTATAAGGCACGACTACACTTAATTGCCTTCTCGCAAATGTAATTAACATGCTGTTTGAACAAAAGTTTTCTGTCAAGGATTACTCCTAGATGTTTAATTTCGTCCTTCAATGGGATAATTGATATCTAGTAGGAAAGCGTTTTCGCGATTTGTTGAATGGAAATATAATTGCTTGAGTTTTATCGTCATTGGCTTTTATTTTTCATTTGTCATAGTATTTACGAATTAATTTAAGATTATTTTCCATTCTTCTAATAATTGCATTCGAGACTTTACCGCAACAAATAAAGGCGCTGTCATCCGCGTAAAAAGCTGCATCATGGTCTCTTCTTAGATAAACATCAGATGTATATATCGAGTATAGTGTAGGGGATAATACTGATCCTTGCAGCAAGCCCGCAGGTATTTGCCTTTCACTAGAAAGTTTGTTATTCACAGATACAACAAACGTACGTTTATCTAAAATGCTTTTGATAAGTTTTTGAAGGTAAATTGGAAAATTTAACGTATTTAATTTATACACTAGTCCATCATGCCAGATTGAGTCAAAAGTTTTTCGATATCAAGAAAAACGACTCCAGTACTTTTTCGACTACTTTTATTACATTCAAGAAAGTTAACAACTCTCTTAAGTTGATGTACAGTGGAGTGCTCTTTTCGAAAACCAAATTGTTCTTTATTTATGATATTATTGCAATTTGAAAAATCTAAAATTCTGGAGTGAATAATTTTCTCGAACACCTTATCCAATAGGCTTAGAATACTTATTGGCCTATAGCTGGAGGGCAATTTAGGATCCTTTCCAGATTTGTGGATTGGAATTACCTTAGCCATTTTAAAAACGTGTGGGAAGTACCCATTGCTCAGGCAGAAGTTAAATAATTTACTTAAAATTTCAAAAAAGGAGTCGGGCATATTTTTAAGTATTATACTGTTAATCCCATCTAAGCCAGGAGCTTTATTATTTTTCAGCAAATGGACAAATGATTTGACTTCAGCCAAATTTATAAGTTTAATACTTGTATTGTCTGTAAGAGTTTGATTAAGGTCATTAATGTATCTTGATACAACCGAGTCCATGGGTGATGGACTGTTAATAGTAATAGTATGTGAACTAGCAAATACGTCAGCTATTGCATTTGTCTTTTCGACGTCAGAATTCAGAATTGATCCATCTACATGAAGTTTAGAATATGTAGGATTCTTGCCTTTTAAAGTTTTAGTTAATTTCCAAAACTTTTTGGAACCGGTGGGCAGATTTGAAATGAATTTCGACCAAGACTCATTCCTGCCTTTATTCAGGTGAAAGTCAATAAGCCTATTTAGCTGTTTCAAGATACAGTATAAATGCATTTTAAAATTAAAATCCCTACATCTTTGGAATTTACGTCTATATTTGTTTCTCTGAGCAATTAGCATTTTGCTAATTTCTGAAATTTGCCGTTGCCAGGGGTTTCTATGACCAACTGGTATTCTATTGGTAGCTTCTTTTACAATATATATTAGTTTACTTAATGATACATCTAGATTACCTGTGTTTGTAATATTTTGATTTATATCTTGTTATATAATTTCATTCTCCACCCAGTTTTTTATTGATAACCAATCGGCTCGATTATATAGGGGTACCAACAAAATGCTATTTTCTACCTCTCCATAAATGACGCAAGATATTGGTACATGGTCCGACTGCAGAATATTTGGATGTGTTTCCAAGGTTGAAAAAGGAAGACAAGAGTTAGTTAAAAGGATGTCTACTGTAGACGGCTGTACTGGATTAATATTTTGTCCAAAACGAGTAAATGCATTTGGGTAATAAATATAGTAGCTTGATTGAAGGCAATGGCTATAAAGCTCATTATCAGCATTATTATTTGAAAAGCAATTCCAGTGAGTATGTTGAGCGTTTAAATCACCGAATAAGAAGAAGTCATTTGAACGTTTAGTTAAGGCATCCATATCAGTTTTAAAATTTATAGTGTGAGCCGGATTGTACGCAGATGTAAAAATCACAGGGCGCCTATTTGTTATTACTCGTAACGAAATATTTTCAGCCACACGCGTATTTATAGTTGGTAATATTTCGTATTCAACATCATATTTTATCGCGATGAGTACACCTCCGCCATGTGTTAGTCTATCCTCTCTATAAATTTTGTAGCCCCCAAGTTTAAATTTATGGTGGGGTTTCAAAAATGTCTTATTGACAAGGAGAATATCAACTTCCTTGTCGTATAAAATTTTTTCCAGCTGTGAAGCTGCTGACTCAGTCGTTATGCCTTGAGCATTCCAGTGCATAACATGAACATTGTGACTTACTGTTGATTTATATGGCATGTTGAAGCATCATTCCCAGTACTCGCAGCTTGTCGTACTTATTTTGGCATCTTTGAAGTGCATCGACAGCATCAAAAAATATTTCCATTAATTTCTCATTGGAAATATCATCTTCATTTCTGTTCACAAGATTTTAACTTCTTGTTACATCAGAGTACAGTATATTTTTAGCACCTGAGTCACGTGGATAATTTTGATGCTCCTTACCGGGCAGTTGTGGAAAATTAACTTCATTGACGTTGAAGTTCATCATATAATTCCTTTGTGGCAACTTCATTCTGGCTGTGGTACGTTGTCGAATCTCAAGATATTCCTGACGACATGGGCATTTAGGGTCGTCAGCTCTGTGCTTCACATTTCTAAAATTCTTTTTTGTGCAGTTGTGACATTTATAAACGATGTTATCACTATTTGCAGCTTTGTTCAATGGGCAATCTGCAAATTCATGATTACCAACACAGGCTGCACACACTACTACTCTGTTACAGTTTCTAGCACCATGACCATACATAGAGCATTTGGTGCATTGTATAGGACCTTTACTGCCCTTGAGTGGTCTTCTCCAGTAGACGGCAATATTACTAAAATACCTAATTTTTAATATATCCCTCTTCGACACTTGCTGGCGGTCAAACTCAATTAGATATAGTGTATCATCGGCGGTAGACCTTTTGGTAGTGATTTCCTTAACACTTACCGGATTTATGTTATGTGATTTGTTAAATTCATCACTGATTATCTTAGTGTCCATTTGAATAAGACCAAACAACACTAATTTAAAGGTTTTCGCATCTTTTATTTCATGCGTGTAAAACTGGTACTTTTTGGTTCTTAGTAGATTTAAGGCCTCTTCATAAAGAGTTCTTGAACTAGATAATATTTTTGTTCCAATTGACATTCTTTTAAACTTATACCTTTCTCCAATTAGCCCAAAAACATACGAAAAACTATGAACTGAGTCCACTACAATAGGTGGTATTTTCTCCTTGTGAGTACTGTCTTCTTCTTCATTTGTAAGTAGATGAAATCTATTTGCACTGCTGCTAGGTACGTCGGATATTTTTGGCACTTTAAATTTTGGGTTATTACCCCAGAGTTTTTTTCTTTTCTGCGACAACATTGTCAGAAATACACAATCACTTAAAGTTTTATTATACCCTTCACACAGTGAAAAAGGGTATATATAGGTTTGTCATTCCGTGTGAAATTTCTACAATTTTCATTTCCGACCCTATAAAGTATATATTTTCTGAAAGCTTATGAATAGGGAAGTAGATTAAGCTCTGTCAGTCTGACCGTCTATCCGTGTGTATGTTGAAATCAACTTTTTGAAGCCCCCCGACATCGCTTGAGGTATTAAAATATCAGAAATATTCGGGAGTAGATCGCTATTGAAAATCAGAAACATCGGTACATAAACAACTGAGATATGAGCAAAAACCCACGACCACCTCGATTTTTTTTTCACAAAAACAACATTACAACAACAACATTACAACAACAACATTACAACAACAACATTACAACAACAACATACATACATACATACAAACGTGAATACTGGTTAGAGAAAACGTGGCATCGAATCCAAAAAAAATTTTTTTTATTTTTTAAAAATTTTTTAAACATTTTTTTTTATTTTATTTTTTATTTAATATATTATTTATATTTTTATTATTTTTTTTTTAATTTTTTTTTTATTTTTTTTTTGTTTTATATTTATTATATATATTTTAATTATTTTTTTAAAATTTTTTTTTTAAATTTTTTTTTTTAATTTTTTTTTTAAATTTTTTTTTAAAATTTTTTTTTTTATTTTTTTTTTTAACATACATACGTAAATTTATAATTTTACAACGGGATGTTTTTTATATATGTATGTTTTTTATATGTATGTACGTATTTCATATGGGATGAATGGTAATACAAACTACTGTTATTGCATGACTACACGTTGTGAAGGGTATATAAGATTCGGCACGGCCGAATATAGCGCTCTTACTTGTTTTTATTGACTTTTTAATATATAAAATTGGTTTAACAATTTAGAGTAAAAAATAACACGATGTTCACGGTTTGAGGCAGAAATGCCTGGTCATGATGCCCTCTCTTCTGCCATATATTACTCACTTATTTAACACCATTATTACCACAAGTTGTTTTCCTGCGAAATGGAAGCACGCAAAAATTATTCCAGTCCCTAAATCTAATAGTGAATATCGTCCAATAGCCATATTAAGCTACCTTTCAAAAGCCTTTGAGAAAATTTTATACTGGCAAATAAGTGCCCATCTTGAAGTCAATAATTTGTTATCTGACAAGCAATCAGGATTCCGACCAAATCACAGTTGTGTTACTGCTTTGGTCAATGTTTCGGAAAGTATCAGGCACAATTTGGATGACGGGAAGATACATTTTTTGGTGCTTCTTGATCATTCAAAAGCATTTGATACAGTTAACCATAGAATATTATATAATAAACTTAGACACTTTTTTAGTTTCTCTTCGACAGCAGCACAACTTATGTTCTCATATCTCACTGATCGTAAGCAATCGGTATATGCCAACAACAGAGTATCCGATTCTATTAAACTGAAAAAGGGTGTACCTCAAGGATCTAATTTAGGGCCATTACTTTTTTCGATTTATGTCAATGATTTGCCAGATATTTTATCATACTGTAAAATTCATATGTATGCCGATGATGTCCAGTTGTGGCTTAGTAGTCCACCTCAATCAATCTCGGAGAACATTGGGAAATTAAATTATGATTTAAATAATATCTATACGTGGGCATCTGCAAATCGACTTTGTTTAAATCCTAGAAAATCCAAATGTCTAGTGATCCACAGGAAAAGAGTACAGCCATCTATATGTGCTGATATTGTCACTAACGAAGAGAAAATTGAAATAGTTAGTACTGCGAAAAATCTAGGAATTGTATTTAATAACAATTTAACATGGACAAGTCAAGTCAATATGCTGGTAGCTAAATCATATAGTAAGTTGAGATCATTATGGACTGTTCAATATGTCACACCATTGAGGATAAGAGTGCTTCTTGCAAAAGCTTAATTGGTTCCAAGCCTTACTTATGGTTGTGAATTGTTTTCAAAATGCGATGATGTCAGTACGCGAAAACTTGAAGTTTTATTTAATAATATAATAAGATATGTATACAATCTTAGAAGAAGAGATCATGTTTCTATACACGCAAGGACATTATATGGTGTATCATTTAAGAATTTATTGAATATTAGAGTGTTAATTTTTCTTCATAAAATTATATACACTGGGAAACCACAATATTTGTTTCACAGAATTAGATTTGCGAGATCGTTAAGGGGAAAGAAAATTATAATTCCTAAATATCAATACCTTGTTTCTAATTGGCAATTCTTTTTACATTCTGTTCGCCTTTGGAATGCTCTTCCACATGACCAACAATTAAACAGCAACGCAATAAGTTTTAAAATTTTTCTTTTTAGTTATTTTGACTAACAATATTTACCAAACAATTGTTTAGACAAATATTTTAAATGTTTAAAATTTTAATAAGTGTTCTTGTTTGCATTAAAATATCTATATCAAATAACTAAAAAATCTTTGTATTGTTTTTCTAATTTTAATTTTTCTGCATTTAGCTAATATTGTTCATTTTAATTAATATATTTAAAACTGTTATTTATAATATTTTTCAATTATTTTTTGTTTTAAATTATAAATTATGATATCAAAAATTGTATTTTAATTAAACCTTACACTATAATTATAAGACTTGTTCTTGTTGTGTAAATAAATAAATAAAAAAATAAATAAATTGAATATTGAATTGGAAAAAAGAACTTTTAAAGTGAATTAAGTAGTTATTTGGAGCGATAAATAAATGCCTGCCAAATTTTTTATATACTAATCATATAAATCCGCGGCTCCTACTACGAATGTAGTTCATTTTTAAGTTCCAATTTGTTATATGTACTTTTTTTTAAGTTTTTCGACCAATATCTAAGCAATGCCAGCTGTAATGCTGTCTGCAAGTTTTTTAATTGTGGCTGGATTGTCCTAGGTAAGAGAGACTCAACGATCCCCACAAAATAATTTACTAGTGTGGTCCAATCTCATGATATTGGCGGACAGTGGACTGCTCCAAAATGTGTGTTTAATTGCTACCAAACTCACCTCTCAAAAGGTTTGTAATAGTGCATGCCATGTACCACGTGGAACCATCAAGTTGAAAACACTTTCAATCAACTTCAATTCTTTTATTTTGAAACAAAATCGGTAATCATTGTACGGTAAATCAATTAATTGACTGTAACGTTGCGGCTTTCATTGTTCTTGAAGAAGTACAATATTTTTCGCTTTATGCATTTCAAATTTTGCATCGTTTTTGTTCTTATAATCGAGATTTGAATTTACAAAAATAAAAATGTATTAAATACAACAAGTAAGAGCACTATATTCGGCTGTGCCGAATCTTTTATACCCACCACCAATTTTGTGTACATTTAAAGCACATTATTTATTATTTTGTTAATCGCTATGGAATAATCTCTTTATAATAAAATATGTATCACTTTCTCTGTAGAGGGTGGTTAAATTTTAAGGGCCCATGTTGAAGGTGAACTGCACTTAGACCTTAAATTTTCATTTGACACTTCTCAATCTCAAACTTACTCAGTTTGATCCGTGGAAAGATACGCAAATGAGCAACGCTTTAAAGTTATTCAGGTTTTTTATGAAAATGGGCGTTCAAATAAAATGCATTTTGTGCACTTCGTAATTCTTTTGGTCAACATATTCGTTCAAATTCGTCCACAATCGGGAGAACTGCAAAAAACATTAAAATTTCTGCAAAAAAAGTCTGTATAAAATGTTAGAAAATCTGTGAATGCCTTCTTAGTTCGTTGAATTTGAACCATTGCTGTTTTTTGCGATAGTGTGGCAAAACAGCAGTCAACCTCGACTCATCATCGTGCCCAAGAATTGAGCATAAACATTGTCATTGAAAATTTGGACCATCAGATAGAGGAGTGGCGCCAAGGATGGGGGGGGGGGTCATTTGGCCGATATTTTGTTATATACATAATTGAACCATACAAATATTATCATTATAAAAATAAATAATAATAATTTCTTAAATAATTATACCCTTCACCTGTGGTGCACAAGGGTATATATAGCTTTGTCATTCCGTTTGTAATTTCTACAATTTTCATTTCCGACCCCATAAAGTATATATTTTCTGAAAGCTTATGAATAGAGGAGTCGATTAAGCCCTGACCGTCTATCCGTCTGTCCGTGTGTTGGTTGAAATCAACTTTTAGAAGCAACTGTATGTTCCTCAGATCTGTATATGGTATCAATCTTTTGGAAATATCCAGGAATGAATCGCTATTAAAATTCAGCACAATCGCCCCATTACTTTCTGAGATATGAGCAAAAAACCACGACCACCTCGTTTTTTTTCACAATTACAACAACAACATACATACATGTGAAAAACATACCAAACAAAAAAAAAATTACAAAAACAAAAATATTAAAAATAAGAAAAAAATAATAAAAAAAACTACAAAAAAAAAATTAAAAAAAAAATTAAAAAAAAATTTAAAAAAATTGTTTAAAAATTTTTCTAAAAAAAATTTTTAAAAAAATTTAAAAAAAATATAAAAAAAAATAATAAAATATAAATAATATATTAAATAAAATAAAATAAAATTTTTTTGGCTCAGCTGGGATTCGATGCCACATTTATTCTAACGTGTACGTAAGCACGTATTTTATATGGGATGAATGGTGATACAAACAATTGTTATTGCATGACTACAAGTTGTGAAGGGTATATAAGATTCGGCACGGCCGAATATAGCACTGTTACTTGTTTGTGTTTTATTTAAAATCAACATCGGCCCTTAAAATTTAACCACCCTTAATAATTTCGATATGCTACTAAAATGCTTTTGTAAATGTAGTCTTTCAATGAAAGTGGGCGTTAAAGAAGCGTTGTCAATAAAGTTTCTGCTAATAAATACAACTTAGATATTTCAATATAGCCCTTTATTTTCCCAAAAACTTTGTAAATATAGAAATTACATGAATTTAAGATAAACCGTTATAGGTAGGAGGTAGACGTTAAAGTGGGCGTGTCACCTAAACTTTTCTGGCACAGTAATGACATTGACTAGAAGGATATACGTAGCAAATTTGATCATCATACCTGTAATTTTGGCGGTTTTATGAGCTTTTAAATTTCATTAAAGGTAGATAACGTGAAAAGTGGGTGTTATGGTAGCCGTGTTAAAGTTAATTTTGCGAATGAGTACAACTTAGATGTTTCAATATAGCCCTTTATTATTCCAAAATCTTTATTAATAGAGAAATTATATGAATTTTAGTTAAAACGTTATATGGGAGGTGGGCGTAAAAGTGGGCGTGGCACCTTTATTTTTTGGCACAGTAATGACATTGCCTAGGGGGATATACGTAGCAAATTTTATCGTAATACCTCTAATTTTGGCGGTTTTATGAGCTTTTAAATTTCATTAACGGCAGATAACGTGAAAAGTGGGCGTTATAGTAGGCGTGTCAAAGTTATTTTTGCTTATAAGTACAACAATATAGTCCATTATTATTACAAAATCTATATTAATAGAAAAATTATATGAATTTTGGGTAAAACGTTATATGGGAGGTGGGCGTAAAAGTGGGCGTGGCACATTGATTTTCCGTTGCAAAAAAGCGTCTCACCAAAAAGCAATATGTGCAAAATTTCAGAGTCGTACATCCAATTTTGGTGCTTTTATGACGTTTTTGTTTTTAAATATACCGAAAAATACACTGTGCGGTATAAATTTTCGTACATTTTGATCGATAACTCCTTTCCTAATGCATAGATTTAGACAATTTTTGGGGAAAAATATTGTTTTTACTCAGGAAATATATATTCGTCTTCGTTTCATGAGTCTACGTTAATGCGTTTGGACACAATTCCATTTTATTCGATGTTCGAAGAACACGGTTTTTTCGACCTACTCTTGCTTTTCGAGCTATAACTCTCTTCCTGATATTTCGATTTAGCCCATTTTCAATACCAAACAAACCTTGTCTATAAGAAAGATTCTGGCAAAATTTGAGCCCCCTAGCTTTTTCGGTGCGACCTCTATCGTGCTTTCAACAGGCGGACAGACGGACGGACATAGCAGGATCGTCATCAAATCAAATTCTGATTCAGAATCTATATACTTTATGGGGTCTTAAATGGATATTTCGATGTGCTACAAACGGAATGACAAAATGAATATACCCCCACTATTTTTTTGGTGGTGGGTATAAAAAAGGAAGAAATTGCTCATGTTGGAATGCATGCATATTGTGATCATATAAGATAGCACAGACAGACAGACAGAATCTTTCGCCTCTCTTTTATACCCTTCACACAAAATTGAAAAAGGATATACATATATAGGTTTGTGATTTCGTGTGAAATTTTTACAATTTTCATTTCCAAAAGCTTATGAATAGGGAAGTCGATTAACCCATGTCAGTCTGTCCGTGTGTATGTTGAAATCAACTTTTTGAAGCCCCTTAGACATTGCCTGGACCCGCGGAAGGTAATAATATATCAGAAATATTCGGGAGCAGATCAGTATTGAAAATCAGAAAAACCGGTAAATAAACAACTGAGATATGAGGAAAAAAACACGACCACCTCGTTTTTTTCACAAAAACAACATATACATACATGCATACATACATACATAAATACATACATACATACATACATACATACATACATACATACATACATACATACATACATACATACATACATACATACATACATACATACATACATACATACATACATACATACATACATACATACATACATACATACATACATACATACATACATACATTCATACATTCATACATTCATACTTACATACATACATACATACAAATATCTTGGGGTTATGATGGATTGTCGTTTATCTTTTAAGGACCATCTGCTATATGTTGCTGGGAAGTCTTCGAGAACATATACTGCTCTGTCTCGTATAATGCCAAAAACGAAAGGCCCAAAATACTTACGTCGGAAACTTCTGACTGGAGTAGTTAAGAGTGTGATTATGTATGCATCACCTATCTAGTCTCGGGCTATTGGGTTGAAGACTTACAGGGGAATTATAAGCCCTGTATATAGACTGGCTGCTTTGCGGGTTATTTGAGCTTTCCGGACTGTATCAGATGATGCAGCATTGGTGAATGCGGGAATGATGCCAATTGATTTTTAGATCGGAGGCTTCTCAGATATTGAAACGATTGCTGAGTGGCAGCGGCGAAGAAGGGAAGATGGACGTTTTCTCTTATTCCTGACTTGGTCCCATGGCTCAAGCGAGCACATGGGGATCTGGACTTCTATGTTACGCAGTTGCTTAGTGGACACGGTTGTTTCCGGTCATACTTATACAGATTTGGTCATGATACTTTTCCGTTCTGTCCGAGTTGTGATGGTAATTTCGAGGAGAATGCTGAACATGTATTCTTTTCTTGCCTGCGTTTTAATAGGGAGAGAATATACCTTGAGGGGATGATAGGCCGTAGTGTTGATCACGGTAATATAGTGGAGATTATGTTGTCCTCTGCACGCAGTTGGGAGTATGTATGTGAATATGCTAGATTGGTTTTCATTGAACTTCGTAGGGTTGAGACAATCTGTAATGTGATGTTATAGTTTGGGTGTTGTACCTTCAACCCCACGCACTCCTGGTTGACCTGAGTACTAGGGTCTTTCAACGATTTCACCTCGTTAATAAAAAATAAAATAAAAAAACAGACATACATACATACATGTTTTTATATGTATATGTATGTTTTTTATATGTATGTACGTATTTCATATGAGATGAATGGTTTTACAAACAATTGTTATTGCATGAGTGCACATTGTGAAGGGTATATAAGATTCGGGACCAATATTGTGGGGGCTAAAGGGAACAAACCCGTAACTACTATATTTGACTCATATATTCGTCATATAATCTAAGATGATATCTTGGATTTCTTTTTAAAGCCCTTTCATTTAATCTCCATATTGGCTCTATCGGTTGTATAGAAACTGAAAAATATATATGTATTTATATCAGTTTGTAAATTTTTGGAAAACCACCAAAGCAGTTGCACTTTGGTGCGTATATCTTAGTTGGTTTATAAACTGATTTGTTAGTTTTTCTTAGAAATAATTTTTGAGATTATGGCTTATAATCTGGTATCTTAATCGTATTCAAAAATTATTAAACAGCTTGAAAAAATTTTATATATCTTACTAATATAATAAATGTGAATGTTTGTATGTTTGGATATTTGTTACTTAATCACGCAAAAACGGCTGAACGGAACTAAATGAGATTCGGCACATAGATAGATAACAACCTAGATTAACACATAGGATACTTTTTATCACGATAACCAGACGAAGTCGTTGGCAAACTCATCATCATAGCCGAAACGGGTTGTTTGTTTTGTAAACATTTTATTTTTGTTGCAAGTTTTGACTTTTCTTTTTTATTTTAAAATTCAAATTTTCAAATTAATAATCCTACTAATAGGTATAATAAATCTAAATGTTTGGATAAATTTGACAAACATATAAATAACAATCTAGGTTAATACTAAGTCTTCCATTTATTCCTATAACTACGCAGACGAAGTCGCGGGCACAAGCTAGTACATACATAAATATAAAAAAATATTTATTTTTTCAAATAAGTTTTACCTATCTCTAGTGGCATATCAAATTTACAAATAGTAACAATCGTGTCTATAAATTATCCTAGGGCTGGAAAATTTTAATTTTTGTGGTAAAAATAAGCGAAAAAACAGAGGCAGCCGTGTTTATTTGCTCATACGGCTATGAGGCGATTATGCTATTTTCCATACCAATCTGCTCTCGAATATTTCTGATATTTTAATACATGGGTCTAGGCGGTTTTGGGCTTCAAAAAGTTTATTTCAACATAAAAAAGGACATACGGATAACGCTTAATCTACTCCCCTATTAATTAGCTTTCAGAAAATGTATACTTTATAGGGTCAGAAATTAACATTGTAGAAATTTCACATGGAATGACAAACCTATATATGTACATATACATTTTTATACTGTCGAGTGAAGGGTATAAAAAGGGTACAATGTTTTATGACAAGCAATTCTTCTTTTTGTTATCTAGAAGTTTGCTAAATGAAGGTATGAAAAAAAAATTAAGTTTTGTAAGCTCAGTCTTACTGTGTGGATATGAATGTTATTTCAAAAGAGAATTTGAAAAACAAATGTTCCATGATATGGACCAGGACCAAGTGAATATATTTATGGACACTGTAAGAAAAATTGCCGATTTTCCAAAGATATAGGAAATAAAGTAAATATAAGTCAGTTTTATAAAGAAATTAAAAATTTCCCATACTAAAAAGTGGGAAATTATGATATATTGGGTAACAAGTTGGTTGGTTATCGTGGTAGTTCGCTGCACGCCAACAGTCAAGTAGAGTTTATATGACTCCGTTTTGACAGGACCATATCACTCGTCAGCTCTTAATGTATCTCAGAATAAACCCAAGAGTAAGGGTACTAGATCCACCCCGTGGCCGTAAGGTATCTCAGTAGATAATTCAGTCCAACTTCAGATATCGCAGAGAGGCCATGCAGTATATGTTCGCCCAGAAATCTGTGTCTTTTAGCCGCCAGTGCAGGACATTCGCAGAGAAGCGTAAGCCACTGCTCAGGATTTCAGCTGCACTTGTTGACCACACGTCCAATGAAGACTATCTTTACACGTAGTTGTTCTCTCCAAATATGTATCATTGCTGATTTGAATGTGACAAAGTTATTGACAGAGTCAAATGGAGTTTTTTAAAACTAGATTAACGTTGTGTTGCTACGGTTAAAAAAACTGTTTCTTTTGAAGTATCCAGTCTTGCCATCCACTGTTATGTTTAGTCCAAAACTCGTGGATGGGCATATTTTTTATAAACATATATATACTGATATTTTTGGGCAAATATACATACCTTCGCATACATCATTCATTGCTTGAGCTTTGGCACAAAATTCAGTTGGTGTTATAACGATACTATTTTCAAAATTTTCGCTATATTTAGCATAACGTATAGCACATTCTGTATTATTCATGATGGGTAAATTAATATAACGTATTGCAGAAGTATTGTGTGATAAAATACCTGTTTTAAATAAATTTAAAAAAATATAAAAAGTCATTATCCCTAAAAAAAATTAAACACAAAACAAAAAAGTTTCAAAATAAATAAACATTAAATCTAAAAAGAAAATACATACTACTGCTCCAACCGACAACGACTCCCGTGTCTCCCATTAAAGCACTACTATTAGTTTGAGGTAAGCAAATTTGTATCAAAGGACCTATAAATTGTTATTAAAGGTTAGTAAGCTACAATAAAAGTACATAAGTACAAATTATATAGAATTCTCTATTTACCATTCCAATTTGCGATAATCGCTAATCTTAAAAGAGCTACATCATTATTGAACAGAGGTACATTGTAATTTGGATGTAATATTGTCTCTAAAATCTTATAATCTTGAAAGTTTGTATCACCACCAATTCGCACGTAAATTCTTTAAGAATTTTTCAATTATTTTGAGTATTTACACATAATGTTATTCAGCTTGATACTTACAATCTTAAATCTCGAACTAGTTGGTTCACACAATGAGCGGCCGTTAATATGTATTGATCGCTAATAATAGTGCCCATGCAACGATAACGTATCGTTCTGCTGGCTATAAGTATATAAGAAGTAAATAAGGGTGTTGAACAAGTTATTAATTTTAAATGCCAGGTTCAGATTTAATGTACATATTTATTTCTAATATTGTTTTTGATTACGAGCCACTAAAGACTTTTAATTCAAGTGCGATCCTTTATAATTTTTAATAATTTTATACATTACTAGCTGGCCCGGCAAATGTTGTTTTACCATATAAATTATTTCTAGAAAATATTTTTTTAGTTCAATAATAATAACTTGTGATTCATTTGTTTTTCACTGCTATTTGTTGTATCTTTTACTGCAATATATGCACTTTTTTGTGTGTTTATTTTATAATTTCTTGAATCGCAGTTTAGTTCATAAATAGATTGTTGTTTTTATTGTTCAAACACTGTTTAGGTATTTCTTTTACTTCTTTGTTTTGCTTCTTGTTTTCTACCTATAGAACTGCACTAACAAAGTGGGCGTTAAGGTAGGCATGGTAAAAAATCATACCTTAGTTATAGTTATATTATGTGAAAATTTCAAGGAGATCTGTCAAGCAGTATGGCCATTTATGTTGCGAACCGTTTTGGCCGAGTGAGGTTTTCGTCTAGCCTGTTCGTGGCGACAGCTCAGGCAGGTTCCAACCCTCTGATTATCCATGCATCTGCTCATCAAACCAACTAAAAACAACAAAAACTAATACATTAAACACTATAACAAACTCCATCACACGAAGAATTTAGGAGTCAGGTGTTTACTCTCGTTTTGCCCACACAACCATGTCGTAGAAGCATCCGGTGAAATTTTTTCCTAGGACCAAAAACACCACATCACCTCATCTTCACCACTTACTCTCAAGCCTACCCGATATGCAAACAAAATTTCATGAAAATCGGTCGAGAAATTTCGGAAGAGTTAAATCACAAACACCACGACACGAGAATTTTATTATACATTATTAATCACTTGTCATGATTTATCTCTCACCACAGTATTTTATAAATAAAACTAAACCAATTATATAATATATTAAAACTTAAATCGGATGAATTTAACCTTTAATACATCAAGAGGACTTAAAATTCACCACATATCGAACAGTTACTTATAGGGTCATATATATTAAGATTTAGGATTTTTCGGACCTTTTAACTTTCCGGGAAAAGAGAAAAAAGCAAATCGTTTTGTAATGTTCCTTTCTATACTAAATATATTTCCTTACTTATTAATAACATTAATCTTTCTTTCTTTTCTGTGATATTAGAAATTAAATTTACATAATATAATGTTTCAATTTTAAATTTATTTATTTTGCATTGTTTTTAAATAATTTATGTTTTATGTTGTGGTATATACTATTGTTTTTAAAAAAAAATATGAAATTTATTAACTGACGAAAAAACTATATACATATTTAATAAAAAATATCCCTGAAGATGCTGAAAAATACCAGCGAAGCGTCGGATAAAATAATAAAATAATAGTTTTTTATTTACATATATACATTTTGGCCTTGAAAGCCCAAGAAATAATTAAAAAATATGTATATATAAAACAAACAAAAAATATTTTTTATTGAAAAAAAATATTATTCTCTAGATACGAGATCAAATATGAGCACAAAAAAACAAAAATACTGGTACTTCAGCTATGAGATCAAAAATAAAGTCATAAGAATTCAATTTCAATATAAACAATAAAAACATCTGCTTTCGAATCGTAGCCACCTTTTTTATTTCCCGGGATCCCGAAAAATAATCCCGGAAAATCGGGAAGATTAAATAACTAAAGTTCCCGGGAAATAACCCAATTTATAGCACAAAATGTTTGTTTGTTATTAAGTGTAATCGCTATGCAATAATCTCGTTATACTGAAACATGTCTAACTTTCTTTGTATAATTTCGATATGCTAGTTAAATGCTTTCGTAAATTTAGTCTCTCAATGAAAGTGGGCGTTAAAGTAGGCGTGTTGAAGTTGTTTATACTAATGAACGCAACTTAGATAATTCACTACAGTCCTTTATTATTCCAAAATCTTTATTCATAGAGAAATTATATGAATTTGAGATAAACCGTTATATGGGAGGTAGGCGTTAAAGTGGGCGTGTCACCTAAATTTTCCGGCATAACAATAACATTGACTAGAAGGATATATGTAGCAAATTTCATCATCATACCTCCAATAACGTGAAAAGTGGTCGTAATAGTAGGCGTGTCGAAGTTGTTGTACCCTTTCAATGAAAGTGGCCGTTAAAGTAGGCGTGTTGATGTTCTTTCTACTAATGAATGCATTTTAGATGTTTCAATATAGTCGTTTATAATTCCAAAATCTTTATTCATAGAGAAATTATATCAATTTAAAACAAGTAAGAGCACTATATTCGGCTGTGCCGAATCTTTTATACCCACCACCAATTTTGTGTACATTTAAAGCACAATATTTATTATTTTGTTAATAATTATGGAATAATCTCTTTATAATAAAATATGTATCACTTTCTTTGTCGTTAAATTTTAAGGGCCCATGTTGAAGGTGAACTACACCTAGTCTTTAAATTTGTTTTCTGCATTTCACTTGACATTTCTCAATCTCAAACTTACTCAATTTGATCCGTGGAAAGATACGCAAATGAGCAACACTTCAAAGTTATTCAGGTTTTTTACAAAAATGGGCGTTCAAATCAAAATGCATTTTATGCACTTCGTAATTCTTTTGATCAACATAATCGTTCAAATTCGTCCACAATCGGGAGAATTGTAAAAAATATTTAAATTTCTTCAAAACAGGTCTGTACAAAATGTTAGAAAATCTGTGAATGCGTTCTTAGTTCGTTGAATGGGAACCACTGCTGGTTTTTGCGATAGTGTGGCAAAAGAGCAGTCAACCTCGACTCATCATCGTGCCCAACAATTGAGCATCAACATTGTCATTGAAAATTTGGACCATCAGATAGAGGAGTGTCGCCAAGGATGGGGGGGCCATTTGGCCGATATTTTGTTAAATACATAATTGAACCATACAAATATTATAATTACAAAAAGAAATAATTATATTATCCTAAATAATTTGTGTTTTATTTAAATTTAACATCGGTCCTTAACATTAAACCACCCTTTATAACTTCGATATGCTACTAAAATGCTTTCGTAAATGTAGTCTTTCAATGAAAGTGGGCGTTAAAGTAGGCGTGTCAATAAAGTTTCTGCTAATAAACACAACTTAGATATTTCAATATAGTCCTTTATTTTCCCAAAAACTTTGTCAATAGAGAAATTACATGAATTTAAGATAAGGTAGGCGTTAAAGTGGGAGTGTCACCTAAACTTGGCACAACAATTGCATTGATTAGAAGGATATACCTAGCAAATTTGATGATCATACCTCTGATTTTGGCGGTTTTATGAGCTTTTAAATTTCATTAACGGTAGATAACGTGAAAAGTGGGCGTTATAGTAGGCGTGTTAAAGTTGTTTTGCGAATGAGTACAACTTAGGTGTTTCAATACAGCCCTTTGTTATTCCAAAATCTTTATTAATAGAGAAATTATATGAATCTTAGGTATAACGTTATATGGGAGGTGGACGTAAAAGTGGGTGTGGCACCTAAATTTTCTGGCACAATATTGACATTGTCTAGGGGGATATACCCAGCAGATTTGATCATTATACCTCTAATTTTGGCGGTTTTATGAGCTTTTAAATTTCATTAACGGTAGATAACGTGAAAAGTGGGCGTTATAGTAGGCGTGTCAAAGTTATTTTTGTGAATGAGTACAACTTAGGTGTTTCAATATAGCCCTTTATTGTTCCAAAATCTTTATTAATAGAGAAATTATATGAATTTTAGGTAAAACGTTATATGGGAGGTGGGCGTAAAAGTGAGCGTGGTACCTTAATTTTCTGGCACAGTAATGCCATTGCCTAGGGGGATATACGTAGCAATCTTTATCATCATACATCTAATTTTGGCGGTCTTATGAGCATTTAAATTTCATTAACGGTAGATAACGTGAAAAGTGGGCGTTATAGTAGGCGTGTCAAAGTTAATTTTTCGAATGAGTACAGCTTAGGTGTTTCAATATAGCCCTTTATTATTCCAAAATCTGTATTAATAGAGAAATTATATGAATTTTAGGTAAAACGTTATATGGGAGGTGGGCGTAAAAGTGGGCGTGGCACATTGATTTTCCGTGTCAAAAAAGCGTCTCACCAAAAAGCAAAGTGTGAAAAATTTCAGAGTCGTACGTCTAATTTTGTTGCTTTTATGACGTTTTTGTTTTTAAATATACCGAAAAATACACTGTGCGGTATAAATTTTCGTACATTTTGATCGATAACTCCTCTCCTAATGCATAGATTTAGATAATTTTCGGGGAAAAATATTGTTTTTACTCAGGAAATATATATTCGGAGTTTCATGAGTCTACGTTAATGCGTTTGGACACAATTCCATTTTATTCGATGTTCGAAGGACACGGTTTTTTCGACCTACTCTTGCTTTTCGAGCTATAACTCTCTTCCTAATATTCCGATTTAGCCCATTTTCAATACCAAACAAACCTTGTCTATAAGAAAGATTCTGGCAAAATTTGAGCCCCCTAGCTTTTTCGGTGCGACCTCTATCGTGCTTTCAACAGACGGACAGACGGACAGACGGACGGACATAGCTAGATCGTCATCAAATCAAACCCTGATTCAGAATATATATACTTTATGGGGTCTAAAATGGATATTTCGATGTGTTACAAACGGAATGACAAAATGAATATACCCCCACCATTTTTTTGGTGGCGGGTATAATAAACCGTTATATGGGAGCTAGGCGTTAAAGTAGGCGTGACACCTAAATTTTCCGGAATAACAATGACATTGGCTAGAAGGATATCTGTAGCAAATTTCATCATCGTAGCTCTAATTTTGTCGGTTTTATGAGCTTTTAAATTTCGTACATCCAATTTTGTTGCTTTTATGACGTTTTTGTTTTTATATATACCAAAAAATACACTGTCCAGTATAAATTTGCGTACATTTTGATCTGTAACTCTCTTTCTATTGCATAGATTTAGGCAATTTTAGGGGGAAAATATTGTTTGTACTCAGGAAATATATATTCGAAGTTTCATGACTCTACGTTAATGCGTTTGGACACAATTCCATTTTATTCGATGTCCGAAGGACACGGTTTTTTCGACCTACTCTTGCTTTACGATCTATAACTCTCTTCCTAATATTCCGATTTAGCCCATTTTCAATACCAAACAAACCTTGTCAATAAGAAAGATTCTGGCAAAATTTGAGCTCCCTAGCTTTTTCGGTGGACCTCTATCGTGCTTTCAACAGACGGACGGACATAGCTAGATCGTCATAAAATCAAACCCAGATTCAGAATATAAATACGTTATAGGGTCTAAAATGGATATTTTGATGTGAATTTATTTCCAAAACAAAGACAATGTGGTCTTAGCAGAGCAATCATTGGCACATATTTCTTTGAAAATTAGGTCGGCGCAACTGTTACGGCCAATGGAGACACCTATCGCACTATTATAACAGATTTCTTTGTGCCCGCTTTTCATGGTGTTGATGTGAACGACGTTTAGTTTCAACAGGATGGTAAAAATTGCTACACATCTTATACCACAATCGATTTATTGCGTACAACGTTTAATAACCGTTTAATTAGTCGAAATTGTGATGTCAATTGGCCGCCAAGAAGCTGCTATTTGGCCGTTAAAGATAAGTGTTATGCAGACAAAGCAAATACAATTACGCATTTAAAACGCAACATTCGTAATACCATTTGCCAGATACAACCCCATACACTCGAAAAGTGCTCGAAAATTGGTTGGAATGGGGTACTGTGAGGCCAGTCGCGGAAGCTATATAAATGAAATAATATTTCATTTCTAACCGAAACAATTTTACTTCAAACAAAAGAATTAATTTGCCCAAATTTCGAACCGTTCTCATTTTATTCCACTTTTATATCCACTACCAAAAAAATAGTGTGGTGGTATATCTATTTTGTCATTCCGTTTGTAACACATCGAAATATCTATTTTATTTTTTTTTCTGAGTCCTGGTTTCATTTTAGGACGATCTAGCTATGTCAAGGAGTTTTAAATCAAAATGTATGAAAATTTATAACGCTCAGTGCCTTTTCCGGTAAAATTTTAAACTTAATAAAACTGATAAAATTAGATGCACGATTCTGAAATTTTGCAAATATTGCTTTTTAGTCAAAGGATTTGTACTAACGGAAAATTAATATGACACGCCCATATATAACGCTTTATCTCAAATTCGTATCATTTCTCTATAAAAAAATTTTTTGGAAGAAAAAACGACTCTATACCTAAGTTGAACCCATTAGCGTAAACTACTTTGTTTGGCACGCCTACTATAACGCTTAAATGCTCAATAAAAATTTAAATTCATATAATTTTAATTAAAGTTTTTGGAAGAATGAAGGATTGTATTGAAATATCTAAGTTGAATTTATTAGCCGAAACTACATTGACACGCCTACTTTAGCGTTCACTTTACACGTAATCTTTTGTTAGTGAAATTAAAATTCTCATAAAATCGACATAGTTAGAGGTATGATGATGAAATTTCGCACATGGACAGAGTTTTTGGAAGAACAAAGGACTTTATTGAAATATCTCAGTTAAGTTTTTTTGCAGAAACTTTATTGACACGCCTACTTTAATACCCACTTTCATTGCAAGACTAAATTCACGAAAATATTTTAATAGCAAGTTACACAATGAAGGTGATACATATTTTAGTATAAAAAGATTATTACATTACTGTTAATAACAAAATATAAATTGTGTGATATAAAAGTTTACAAAATTGATGGTGAGTATCAAAAATTCGGCACAGCCGAATATACTGCTCCTACTTGTTTATTTTCATATTTGTTATTAATATTGTATACGAATTAAATTCTTTTTATAAATCAATCGCAATTTTTTCTTTCCAATATGTCAGATATAATAGAACCTAAAGAATCATTTAAATCACGAACTAGCCTTTCTATATCATCGATTGTTGATAAGTTAGGTAATGTAACGGATCGAGTTAAAAATTCTGCTTGTGAATTTCATATGACGGATGCCAAATGGGAGTTATGTCGTAGTACAATTGTATTTTCCTTTGGAGTGCTGCTGACCTTGCAGTTGCGCAAGATGATACATGAGTTTATGTGATTTGTGTATAGCTATTGTTTACATTCAATAAACAGTTAAATTATCGACTAATTATGAAGGTACTTACTTTTATTTAAATATGCTAAACGTGTTATCCATGGAAAAACTTGTATATTGCTGATATCAGTAGCAGGTAACGTACCACAATTGTTGGATTTTTTAGTTTTAGGTATAGGCGTAATTCGCAGCGTTGTATAATAATGATTTTTATGTGTATGGGAAAAAAAAGGTACATGCATATAACGATCAATATGGTGACTATGCCCATTATGGTATGGATAAAATGTAGGATGTTGTTGAGGTGATGTTATATGTCCATCACCATAAGAATATGCAAATGGCTTACAATTACCCAAATCATCACAAACTAGAGGCGTTTTATGATCATAATGATTACCGTCGTCCTCATCATTGTCAAAATATTTGTGGTAATGTGTAGGATCATCATTATATTCTGTTTTGACTTTGTATGCTTTTAAATAATCGTCATAATTATATTCTTTTCCAAACGAGGGTGGACAGCTCAAGCCCGTTAGTTCATCTAAATAATCTAATTTTGGTTTCTCCTTAACATTTCGTTTGTTAAAATGTTTGTCAGGACAACAAACGGAAATGTGTATGCCGTCGTAATGGCAAATCGACTGTTGTAATAAAGCTTTAATTTGTGAATTGCCAGATGAATTATCGATAAAAGTGTTGAAAACTTCACAGTTTTGCAATAAAATACAATTACATAAAGATAAATTCTGCGCAGGAAATGTGAAGGCTGCAAAAATAAATTTATTTTAAAATGTTTGTCTCTCAAGTCTTTCATTTTTTTATACCCTTCACCTGTGGTGCACAAGGGTATATATAGCTTTGTCATTCCGTTTGTAATTTCTACAATTTTCATTTCCGACCCCATAAATTATATATTTTCTGAAAGCTTATGAATAGAGGAGTCGATTAAGCCCTGACCGTCTGTCCGTCTGTCCGTCTATCCGTCTGTCCGTCTGCCCGTCTGTCCGTGTGTTGGTTGAAATCAACTTTTAGAAGCAACTATATGTTCCTCAGATCTGTATATGGTATCAATCTCTTGGAAATATCCAGGAATGAATCGCTATTGAAATTCAGCACAATCGCCCCATAACTTTCTGAGATATGAGCAAAAAACCACGACCACCTCGTTTTTTTCACAATTACAACAACAACATACATACATACATACATGTAAAAAACATACCAAACAAAAAAAATTACAAAAAAAAAATATTAAAAATAAGAAAAAAATAATAAAAAAAAAAACTACAAAAAAAATTTTAAAAAAATTTAAAAAAAAATTTAAAAAAATATAAAAAAAAATAATAAAATATAAATAATATATTAAATAAAATAAAATAAAATTTTTTTGGCTCAGCTGGGATTCGATGCCACATTTATTCTAACGTGTACGTATGCACGTATTTTATATGGGATGAATGGTGATACAAACAATTGTTATTGCATGACTACACGTTGTGAAGGGTATATAAGATTCGGCACGGCCGAATATAGCACTGTTACTTGTTTTTTTTGCTTTTGATCTTGAGAAAATAAGCACGGTTGTCTCTTTATTTATATTTTAACCAGAAAAGTAAAGTCCTAAGACTAAAAACTAGGAAAATTTATAGACACGTTTACTACTATTTGTATATATAATGTACCCATAGGGTTATTCGGTTAATTTGGACAATTCGGTCATTAATCAACAAAGTTATAGATAAAATTAACTTTTACAAAACTATGTATATACTTTTTAAATATATCAAGTATATAAAGCTTCTAAGTAATTTTTGGACACGCTGAAGACACCGAAAAAAGTCATAGTGTCGAAAATTTTTACTGAGAAAAACTGACAAATCGATTTAAAACTAACTGAGATATAAGGACAAATACTTTGGCGTTTTTATTATTATAAGAAAAACATCGAATCAGTTGTATTTTGATTTTTCTACCAATTAGTTTTAAACAGATTTACTAGTTTCCTTTAGAAATATTTTCCGAGGCTACCGCTTGCAATTTAGTGTCACTATATCATGTTCAAAAACTAATCAGGAGCTTGAGAAACTTGAATATTAAAAAAATATATTTCTTTCCAAATTATTTTTACCTATAACTTTACCGATTTATCCAAAGTTATTTATGAATTTCAGATGTAGTCGTGTTTATATATTTGTTAATATCACAGAAATTTATAGAGCGATTGTGCTGCATTTCAATAGCGATTCGTTGCTGATTAAATTCAAAAGATTGATATCACAACATGTGAGGAATTCTAAAATTGATTTCAACCAACACACGGACAGACGGGCATTGCTCAATCGACTTTCTCCTCCATTCATCAAATTTCTGAAATGTAAACTTTATGGGGTGGGAAATATATGTTGTAGCAATTACAAACGAAATGACAAAGCTATGTATATACATATTCCCTGGCACCACAGGTGAAGGGTATAAGAATTACCAATCACAGTTGTGCACTTCTGTATAGTTTAGGTTTTTATAAATATGTCTGTGAATTGTTGGAAGTCTCATTAAAACGACATTTTAGATTATAAGTTTATATTATGTACATATGTATGTTCATATGTATTCATACATAAGTACATACTTATGTTAAAACTAAAAACATTTTGTTAGAAAAAATCGCTCACCTTTAAAAACAACATTCGCATTTAAGTTTAATATATTAATATTCATACATACATTTATATACATATGCATAGGTTTCATTTTAAAATTGTTGTTAATATATACATATAATATAATCTTAATGTGTATTTAATTTATTACTCTCCACTTTTCCTTACACAACATTTTGATTAATCATTAATTTGTTTACCTTTACTGGCACAATTCGCCGCCAATATGAAGCAAAAACAAACATTCAAGTTTATTTTAATTTTAGAGCTAAACATTTTGTTCAATAATATCACACTAATTTTTTGTTTGTTTTAGATTTATTAATAGAACATAAAAATGTATTTCTTTATAATATTGCAGCACAATTTTTGTGTTTTCCTTTTTACATACATACATATATTACTTGAATAGTTTTTAACCTTTACTTATTAAAATATTAAATCTTGATTATTTTTTCTTTTAACAATGAGTTTTAAACAAATCAGTCAATCATACCTCCATAAAGCACCGAAACGTTTCGCGATTTAAAAGATAATGATGATTTGATTTAAAAAATAAATATACTATGTAAGTATGTATACTATATCAAGTAAACGTTATACATTCGGCAGTACCTAATCGTATATACCCTTCATAACTCACAAAAAAATTACCTAATAAATAATTAAAATCGTGAGATAAAGCGTACGTAGTTTTAGTAAAAATGTAAACAATTTTCCTGTGATCGAAACAATATGTAAAACGTTATTTAGTTTTAGACTCCACATTGGAATTAGAATTTTTTCGGGTGTACTGTGTTTTTTACTCAAGCTTTTTCATTTGAAATTCATGTTAGAATGGTGTTTACAAAGAAGTGATCAGCAATTTTTTTCTAAATTTGGAATTTTTCATGGTGTACTAAATTCTACCAGTCATACCCTTTTATTTAATGTTCATACTGAAAGCGTTTAAAAAATTAAATACCCCATTTAGTTTCGGATGCCATCTTAAAAAATTTTAATGTATACATAAACATAAAGTCAGTTAGATATTTTTGAAACTAAAAAATTGATTTTCGTTTGTAAATTATAGGAAAATAACCAAGGCAGTTGTATTTCAGTACTACTTTATCTGAATTAGTTTATAACTTGACTATCATGTCCAAAAGTTAAAAAAGATCTTTAGGAACAAATATCTGAGGATTGAAAATATTTGGTTTTATTTATATACATAATTAAAAATGTGTAAAAAAATAATAGCAATAGTTTTTTTTTTCTTATACATATCTTAGCAGGTTATGAGCCGATTTTGCTGGCTTGCAATACCGATTTGTTCCTCAATATGTGTAAACGTATTTTTATATGTATGTATGTTTTTATACCCTTCACACAGTGAAAAAGGGTATATATAGGTTTGTCATTCCGTGTGAAATTTCTACAATTTTCATTTCCGACCCCATAAAGTATATATTTTCTAAAAGCTTATAAATAGGGGAGTCGATTAAGCTCTGTCAGTCTGTCCGTGTGTATGTTGAAATCAACTTTTTGAAGCCCCCCGATATCGCCTGGACCCGGGTGAATATTAAAATATCAGAAATATTCGGGAGTAGATCGGTATTGAAAATCAGAAACATCAGTACATAAACAACTGAGATATGAGCAAAAACCCATGACCACCTCGATTTTTTTTACAAAAACAACATTACAACAACATACATACATACATACAAACGTGTATACTGGTTAGAGTAAACGTGGCATCGAATCCCAGCTGAGCCGAAAAAAATTTTTTTTAATTTTTTATTTTATATATTATTTATATTTTTATTATTTTTTTAAAATTTTTTTATTAATTTTTTTTTTATTTTTTTTTTTTTTTTTTTTAACAAATATACGTAAATTTATAATTTTACAATGGGATGTTTTTATATTTGTATGTACGTATTTCATATAAGATGAATGGTGATACAAACTACTGTTATTGCATGACGACTCGTTGTGAAGGGTATATAAGATTTGGCACGGCCGAATGTAGCACTCTTGCTTGTTTTTTTTTTCTTTTTTTTTATTAACGGGGTGAAATTGTCGAAAGACTCTGACACGCAAGTCGCTAGGTGTGCGGGACCCCGATACACCCCTATACACAAATCCATCAGCGCCTGTGGTACTGCCACAAAGCTATCCGTCACAGGGTGGAAAAGGTATACAACCCGATCTAATCTACATTGCTTCTTCTTCGAAGCTCTTCCAATCTACGAAGTTCAATCAGAACCGATTTTATAAAGATACATACATTCGTCCATTTACACAAAGAGGACCACATCGTCGGTACTATGTTCTCCGGAGTCAAGCGGTACCCTACTATACTCTCCAAATTCGCCCTCCCAATTCGAAACCGTGGACAGATAAAGAAAACATGTCGAGCATCTTCCACTACGTTACCCATACAACGCGGACAAAAAAAACGGAACATCGCCATGTCCGAAACGGTGCAGGTACGATCTAAAGCACCCATGTCCGCTCAGAAATTGCCTCACATAGTAGTCTAGGTCACCATGTCCTCTATTCAACCAATACCTAATATCCGGGATCAGTAAGTATGTCCACCGTCCGTTATCAGCTGTAGTCCACCTCATCTGCCACCTATCTATACACAAGTCCATCTCGCCATCATACATGGCCTGTAGATCGATGGGTACCATACCGGCGATCACAAGAGCAGCTTCATCCGAGATAGTGCGAAATCCGCAACATGTTCGCATGGCAGCCAGCCTAAAAACTAACATATGAGGAATATCTCAAGGAACTGGACCTGACCTCCTAACCACACCTGCGAGTAATTTCCTCTGAAGGTATTTCGGACCTTTTGTATTTGGCATAATACGAGATAATGCCAATCAGGTTCCTGATGCTCTAGTACCTATATATTGCAAATGCGGCTGCTTATAAGAACCGCCTCCGTTTTATGATCTGCTAGAGTTAATCCAACTGAACTGAGCCAAGATCTAACTATATATACACTGGCATTTGTTAGGGTTTACGCCTCCTTTAGCCCTTTCGCAATGCATACTAACGCTATATCGTCGGCAAATCCCACTATCTTAACCCTTTCTGGAAGCCTTAATCTAAGAATCCCATCGTACATCACGTTCCACAATAATGGCCCAAGGACTGATCCCTGAGGGACTCCACCGTTGATTTTACGATTCTTAGTGACAATATCGGTCTCATAAATTAGTTCCCTATTTCGAAAATAGTCTTTTATGATTGCTAGTAGATATCCTGGGGTATGTATGTATGTATGTAAATATGTATGTATGTATGGCTGCAAAAACTTAATTTCAACCAAAAAACAACAGATAAACTTCGCCTGACATTTTATTTTATTAGACATTCTATATACTTTTTAAATATATGTGTGTATAGCAGGGCAGGGGCTCAATTCTCGTTCTGTGAAACTGAAATGAAAAAATTTTCGTATAGCAAAGTGTATGGTGGCACCATATGATATGACACACAAAAACTTTTAATTTCATAGTTTCATAGAACAAGAATTGATACCCAGGCCGATTTGCACGGATGCAAAAAATAAAAAAAAATGGGTGGAAATGATTCTAAGACGAATTCTAAGAAACTTTTCTCTTAAAACCATAAATGTCAAATACATTGAGAGCTTGCGGAGATTCCAAAACATGAAATATCCATTTAAGACGCCATAAAATATATAAGTACTTTCTGAGTCCTGGTTTCATATTAGTACGATCTAGCTATGTCCGTCCGTCTGTAGAAAGCACAATAGAGCTCGAACCGAAAAAGTTAGTCAATTTTGCCAGAATATTTCTTAAACGCAAAGTTTGATCGGTATTAAAAATTGAATAAATCGGTATATTATGAAGAAATTTATTCCTACATCGAATAAATTGCGTTTGTGACTAAATGCATTGACATAGAGCAATAGAATTTCATAAGTATAATTCCTGAGTAAAAAATATATCTTTGCCTTAAAATTTCTCAAATCTATGCATTATGAAAGGAGTTATAGATCAAAATGTACGAAAAATTATACCGCACGGTGTCTTTTTCGGTATATTTAAAACGGAATAAGACTGACAAAAGTAATGTACGATTCTGAAATTTTGCTCACCTCCTATATAGTGCTTTATCTTAAATTCGTGTAATTTCCCTATAGACAGAGATTTTTGGAATAAAGGGTTTTATGGGATACCACAGCAAAAATAATTTTCCTACCAAATTTGTTTCAACAATTAAGTTAAATCTACCAATAAATACCATTTTTCTTAAATTATTATTTATTTAAAATAATTAGTTAAAAAATGTAAACTTTGTCTTTTACAACTAAAATTTACAAACAAAAATCAATTTTTTCATTTTCTGAACAACAGAGAGCAGAGATATGGATTTTAAAAGAAAGGGCTGATTAGAAGAATATACTTTAAAACAATTAAAAATCAAAAATGGCCGCCATTGCAAAATCGAGTAAAATATACTTATATATGAGTCAAATCTTATAATTAAAAATGTTCCCTCTTTGATTTTACGTTTTTTTAATAATTTACTGTATTCTACTGGTCCAGCCCTTTCATTTGATTTAAGGGGGTTCTAGAAGTTACATTTTAAAATGCCAGATTTGACCCATATATAAATTTATTGTCCGCCATTTTGTAGTGTCGGCCAACATGAATTTTAATTTTTATAGTGCTTATATTGCGCTAGTCAAGTCCTTTCAGATGATACCAATCAGTGATCGGCTTTGAGTCGTTTTTTCAATATTCAAAGTGAGTCATAAAATTTAACTGAGCTAACGCACAGAGGAGTATTTAGCCTGAAAAGCTGGCCAAAAAGGCAAAACTGAATTTTAAGAAATCTTAAAAACCATAGCCTTGTTAAAACCTAAGTACGCAGCTCGACAGACAACAATATTTTACATTATATTGTAAATTTTTAAGACTTTTAGTTGCAATTTGTAGCTCTGAGACCCTGCTAAAGTCAGGAAAGTGAAGAAAATTATATGAGATTTAAATGTTTTTTTTCGGTTTCTGGATGTTTTTATGATATTTTTTTACAGCTAAACGAATAAATGTTTAACAATTAATTTTTTTCGCTGAAAGGTTTGATCAAAGGTTATTTAAAAAAGAAAAAAAAAAATTAAATATGTTGAATATTCATGTTAAAACAATTCGTTCAAAAGCTAAAAACAAAAAAAAAATTATACACTTTTTTTTGCAAAAAAAGAAAAAGAAGAGGTTTTTAAAAGTGAGGTTAGCATCTCTACGAATTATGTTTGATACCACAATAAAATTGAAAATCTCAAATTTTAGAAACAAAAAAAAAGTGTGCGCAAATTTGCGCCATTTTTTTTACGATTTTTTGAAATTTTTACATTTTTTCTATTTTTGCTCATCAGGCACTTTTTCTTATACATTTATATCGTCATTAACTTATGTATTTTAAATTATTGATTTTAACTGTTATTCATATCACTTTTGACATTCACAATGTTAATACCAGCCTATAATTATAAATTTGAAAAATTCTTTATTATCCATAATAGTTATAAGGGAATGTCCCACACATCCCCTGTTCTACAAAACATTATTTGTTAAAAAATTAAATATAAGTACTTAAAAAGAATAATTACACTGTGCAAGAAATTTACACTTTTTTTCGTGACAAGCTGGGCACCTGGCGTTTTGACATAATTCGGGTACGCTAAATCCAGTGGTGCCCACGGTTTTTTAAGATTGGCTCTGGTTTTCGAGATATACCGTTATTTCGAAAATGGAGGAGGTTGCACAACATATGTTCGCGTAACTCAAAAACGCTTCAGCTTATTGAAAAAACTTAAAAAACAGAAACTCCGCAATAAAATTTCCTTGCAGCGCTTGAGATAACCCCAGATGGGCCAAATGTATGACCAGCGCAACTTTATTTTCCATTCCCATCATTTGTTTCTAAGGCCTAGGATTAACTCCTAGGGGAATAATATGTTTGACCGACCTCCAATGTTTTTGGTTCTTAACATTTTCTCAAATTATACTTTCCCTTTATCACCATCCCTTAGGGGGGTTGCGTCTTATGAAATTCTTAAATTAATTAAAATTTGTCGACTTTTGTGAATAAAATCAAAAGTTGCTAACAGATTTTAAACATTTATGGCTTGTCTTGTTATCAGCTTCGTCTTTTATAGTCTTTTATCGTTTTTTCAATAAGTTGAAGCGTTTTTAAGTTACGCGAACATATGTTGTGCAACCTCCTCCATTTTCGAAATAACGGTATATCTCGAAAACTAGAGCCAATCTTAAAAAACCGCGGGCACCACTGGATTTAGCGTACCCGAATTATATTAAAACGCTAGGTGCCCGGCTTGTCTGTTTTTTCAACTAGCATAGTGTTATTAAAAGCATTAATCACAAAAATAAGTTTACAAAAAATAAATACAGGTACATAAAAAATATATGGGCACCCAGGTATCAGGCTACCATCCAATTGTCAGAAGAAGCTGCCGAGGCCAGAAATAAGCAAATTATTCGAGGAAATTCAGCAGAAGCGATACAAATCGAGATGTCTTGAATAGGTTATTTCTGAGCAGTGACCCTTTTATAAGCTGCAGTACGCAAAGAGAACGGAATAATAAAAAAAAGCTTTTTCATCAGAAACCATCACACTTCTTCTTCCTGACACTGATGATGCAGCTAATGAGGATATACATACGACATAATAATTATTAAGGAATTTTTATACCCTTCACACAGTGAAAAAGGGTATATATAGGTTTGTCATTCCGTGTGAAATTTCTTCAATTTTCATTTCCGACCCCATAAAGTATATATTTTCTGAAAGCTTATGAATAGGGGAGTCGATTAAGCTCTGTCAGTCTGTCCGTCTGACCATCTGTCCGTGTGTATGTTGAAATCAACTTTTTGAAGCCCCCAGACATCGCTTGGACCCGAGTGAGGTATTACAATATCAGAAATAATCGGGAGTAGATCGCTATTGAAAATCAGAAACATCGGTACATAAACACCTGAGATATGAGCAAAAACCCACGACCACCTCGATTTTTTATTCACAAAAACAACATTACAACAACAACATACATACATACAAACGTGTATACTGGTTAGAGTAACCGTGGCATTGAATCCCAGCTGAGCCAAAAAAAAAATTTTTTTATATATTTAAAAAATTTTTTTTTTAAATTTTTTTTTATTTTTTGTTTAATATATTATTTATATTTTATTATTTTTTTTAAATTTTTTTTTTAATTTTTTTTATTTTTTTTTTGTTTTATTATTTATATTAATTATTTAAAAAAAAAAATTTTTTTTTTAAATTTTTTTTTTAATTTTTTTTTTATATTATTTTTTTATTTTTTTTTTAATTTTTTTTTTATTTTTTTTAACATACATACGTAAATTTATAATTTTACAATGGGATGTTTTTATATATGTGTGTTTTTTATATGTTTGTACATACATACGTATTTCATATGGGATGAATGGTGATACAAACTACTGTTGTTGCATGACTACACGTTGTGAAGGGTATATAAGATTCGGCACGGCCGAATATAGCGCTCTTACTTGTTATTAGTTTAACTTGTCCATATATTAAGTATTATATAATATAAAATATATATAATAAGACATTTTTTCTAAAAAATAAAAAAATACTGTTCTATAAAAGCCTTACAATTTTAAAAATTTTTTTTAATTAGACCGTAAATTATATGTATGCATGTACATACAGGCAACCCAACGATTTAGTGGGTGAAATGACACGCCTTTAAAAGAAAATCCTTACGTTCTAGAGAAAAACAGAAAACAGATTTGAATTAAGGGTATTACAATCCATATAGTCCACATACTTTTATTTCTAGGGTAGACAAAAATTTTTTTTGTTGCGCAGTGTAATTTTTTCAAATTTCGCCACTAGACTTTTTATATCATACTACACCTAAAACTATAAAAAAACTAAAACTTTTAATTCAAAAAACGCGTTTAATAATTTTGGCCAGCTTTTCAGCCAAATACTACAATGATCATAAGTACTACGTCGTACTTATATTTATAGCGTCCCATATTTATATGATTTGCAAGACTACTCACGTTGGTTCATATTTTTTTTAATATTAAAATTGGTTGGCTGCATAAGCATATTGCCAGGGATCCCTCCAAAAGTGTAGCAAGTTGACTCAACAACAAAAACATTAACAGCTCTCATTTGTACGAAAAATAAACAATGTTGCCAGGTCGGAGAGTGCAAGATATTTTTTGGCCGCCAGAAAATTTGCAATGTTACAATGTGTAATATATAGGTACAATTCCACAGTCGTTAAGGTGTGAACATTGTTTTGTTTTCGGAAAGAGCGGCATAATTTGCGTTGTGCCTTTATAAGTGGAAAGGTAAAATGTATTTTATGTAGTAAAAATTCTTATATACTGGCATAATTTGTGTTGTGTCCGTTTTGTTGAAAAAAATCATCTGGCTATAACTAGCTATAACACGATATATGCCATTATTGTTGGAAAAATGTTTATCATAAACTTAATTATTTTTACTTATGACGTTGTTGTTACTAAAAAATATGTTGTTAAGAAGGCAGAATTTTTAACTATCAAGTAATGTGTCATTATTGACGATAAATTTTTAGAGGTTATATCTTAAATTATCGCAATAACTCAAAATAAGTCCTTATTGCTAGAAAAAAAAAACATTTCCTCAAAATAATACAAACGTAAAACTTTAATTTTTTAGCTTTTTTAAAATGTCTGACTACAACTGGCGCAAATCAGCATCTAGTTCTTCAAAACCTTTCGAAGACTGACGATTCTGTTGCAGATGTGACATACTGCCAAAGTTCTCCGGATGATAACGATATCAATGATAGCAGTGAAAAAATATTTTCAGTACTCGAAGCTACACATTCTAATCCAGCCACTGACAACACTATTTCACAAGTTGAAGCAAAATCTTCTAATATAGATATAAAATCTATTACCCATAAATATCTAATAAAAGGCCATACACAAAACGAAGGTGATTGATTCAGCACACTCCCTGATTGAAAGAGAAGCAAAACGATTGTTAACAAGTAAGAGCACTATATTCGGCTGTGCCGAATCTTTTATACCCACCACCAATTTTGTGTACATTTAAAGAACAATATTTATTATTTTGTTAATCGCTATGGTATAATTTCTTTTTAATAAAATATGTATCACTTTCTTTGTAGAGGGTGGTTAAATTTTAAGGGCCCATGTTGAAGGTGAACTACACCTAGTCTTTAAATTTGTTTTCTGCATTTCTTTTGACTTTTCTCAATCTCAAACTTACTCAATTTGATCCGTGGAAAGATACTTTTAAAATGGGCGTTCAAATCAAAATGCAGTTTGTGCACTTTGTAATTCTTTTGATCAACATAATCGTTCAAATTCGTCCACAATCGGGAAAATTGTAAAAAATATTTAAATTTCTGCAAAACAGGTCTGTATAAAATGTTAGAAAATCTCTAAACGCCTTCTTAGTTCGTTGAATGTCAATAAAGTTTCTGCTAATAAATACAACTTAGATATTTCAATATAATCCTTTATTTTCCCAAAAACTTTGTCAATAGAGAAATTACATGAATTTAAGATAAACCGTTATATGGGAGGTAGGCGTTAAAGTGGGCGTGTCACCTAAACTTTTTGGCACAACAATTACATTGATTAGAAGGATATATGTAGCAAATTTCATAATCATACCTCTAATTTTGTCGGTTTTATGTTATTGCTAATGAGTACAACTAAGGTATTTCAATATAGTCCTTTATTATTCCAAAATCTTTATTAATAGAGAAATTATATGAATTTTAGGTAAAACGTTATATGGGAGGTGGACGTAAAAGTGGGCGTGGCACCTTAATTTTTTGGTACAATAATGACATTGCCTAGGGTGATATACTTAACAAATTTTATAATCATGCCTCTAATTTCGGCTGTTTTATGAGCTTTTAAATTTCATTAACGGTATATAACGTGAAAAGTGGGCGTTATAGTAGGCGTGTCAAAGTTATTTTTGCTAATGAGTACAACGTAGATATTTCAATATAGTCCTTTATCATTCTAAAATCTTAAATAGTTGAGAAATTATATGAATTTTAGGTAAAACGTTATATGGGAGGTGGGCGTAAAAGTGGGCGTGGCACCTTAATTTCTTTGCACAGTAATGACATTGCCTAGGGGGATATACGTAGCAAATTTTATCATCATACCTTTAATTTTGAGGGTTTTATGAGCTTTTAAATTTCATTAACGGTAATAACGTGAAAAGTGGGCGTAATAGTAGGCGTGTCAAAGTTGCCTTTGCCAATGAGTACAACCTAGATGTTTCCATATAGTCCTTTATTATTCCAAAATCTATATTAATAGAGAAATTATATGAATTTAAGTAAAACGTTATATGGGAGGTGGGCGTAAAAGTGGGCGTGGCACATTAATTTTCCGTTACAAAAAAGCCTCTCACCAAAAAGCAAAGCGTGCAAAATTTCAGAGTCGTACATCCAATTATGTTGCTTTTATGACGTTTTTGTTTTTAAATATACCGAAAAATACACTGTGCGGTATAAATTTTCGTACATTTTGATCGATAACTCCTTTCCTAATGCATAGATTTATATAATTTTCGGAGTGAAATATTGTTTTTACTCAGGAAATATACATTCAAAGTTTCATCAATCTACGTTAATGCGCTTGGACACAATTCCATTTTATTCGTTTGTTTGAAGGACACGGTTTTTTCGACCTACTCTTGCTTTTCGAGCTATAACTCTCTTCCTAATATTCCGATTTAGCCCATTTTCAATACCAAACAAACCTTGTCTATAAGAAAGATTCTGGCAAAATTTGAGCCGCCTAGCTTTTTCGGTGCGACCTCTATCGTGCTTTCAACAGACGGACGGACATAGCTAGATCGTCATCAAATCAAACCCCGATTCAGAATATATATACTTTATGGGGTCTAAAATGGATATTTCGATGTGTTACAAACGGAATGACAAAATGAATATACCCCCACCATTTTTTTGGTGGCGGGTATAAAAAGTGGCCCTATTAAAGTTGAGAAAGAATCACCAAACTCCGTTTTTTATAAAATGTCTTACGCTGAAGATGAATTCAAGCAGGCGACTGTTATTAAAAAAAGAACCAAGCATTCCCAAAAACAAAAAAGACGACACCGACGATTTGATTAAAACAAACTCATTCCACGTTTTTACAAACAATTTTAAGCGTTTTATTCATGTTATCGAAAAGACTGAATTTGTTTTTTATGTTTACTTATTTAAAGCAAAAGACTTTTGTCATGAAATCTTATGATAAATACCATTAAACAGAGTTTTTCATATGGTATTTAATATAATTTAATTTTAACTTTAAAAAATGTTTAAATGAAATAAATTGTTTTAATGTTTTCATCTTTTTATACCCGCCACCAAAAAAATGGTGGGGCTATATTTATTTTGTCATTCCGTTTGTAACACATCGAAATATCCATTTTAGACCCCATAAAGTATATATATTCTAAATCGGGGTTTGATTTTATGACGATCTAGCTATGTCCGTCCGTCTGTTGAAAGCACGATAGAGGTCGCACCGAAAAAGCTAGGCGGCTCAAATTTTGCCAGAATCTTTCTTATAGACAAGGTTTGTTTGGTATTGAAAATGGGCTAAATCGGAATATTAGGAAGAGAGTTATAGCTCGAAAAGCAAGAGTAGATCGAAAAAACCGTGTCCTTCGAACATCGAATAAAATGGAATTGTGTCCAAACGCCTTAACGTAGACCCATGAAACTTCGAATATATATTTCCTGGGTAAAGACAATATTTTTCCCCGAAAATTGTCTAAATCTATGCATTAGGAGAGGAGTTATCGATCAAAATGTACGAAAATTTATACCGCACAGTGTATTTTTCGGTAAATTTAAAAACAACAACGTCATAAAAGCAACAAAATTGGATGGACGACTCTGAAATTTTGCACACTTTGCTTTTTGGTGACACGCTTTCTTGTAACGGCAAATCAATGTGCCACGCCCACTTTTACGCCCACCTCCCATATAACGTTTTAACTAAAATTGATATAATTTCTCTATTAATAAAGATTTTGGAATAATAAAGGCCTATATTGAAACACCTCCGTTGTACTCATTCGCAAAAATAACTTTGACACGCCTACTATAACGCCCACTTTTCACGTTATCTACCGTTAATGAAATTTAAAAGCTCATAAAACCTCTAAAATTAGAGGTATGATGATAAATTTTGCTACGTCTATTCCCCTAGGCAATTTCATTACTATGCCAAAAAATTAAGGTGCTACGCCCACTTTTACGCCCACCTCCCATATAACTTTTTACCTAAAATTCATATAATTTCTCTATTAATAAAGATTTTGGAATAATAAAGGAGTATATTGAAACTCCTAAGTTGTACTCATTAGCAAAAACAACTTTGACACGCCTACTATAACGCCCACTTTCACTTTTGAATTGTGTCCAGACGCATAAACGTAGTCATGAAACTTCGAATATATATTTATCGAGTCAAAAGAATATTTTTCCCTGAAAATCGCTTAAATCTATGAATTAGGAAAAGAGTTATAGATAAAAATGTACGAAAATTTATATCGCACAGTGTATATTTCAAATTTAAAACGTAATAAAACTGACAAAACTATATGTACGATTCGGAAATATTGCAAACATGGTTTTTTGGTCAAAGTCTTCGTTATAACGGAAAATAGATGTGCCACGCACACTTTTTTCTTTAAATTTTTATAAAAATATATTAGTCATATATATTAGCATTTATTCATCTTACACTGCGCCATTTATTGTACTGTAGCTAAATATAAGATAAAGATGATAAGATGACTCTACTAGCAACTACTAGATGGCATGCTAACAACTTATGCTTATGTTCTCCTGAAATTATGCTCTATTAAAAATGGAAATTTAGGAAAATTTTGACCTAAGTCAAAAAATATTATCTCTAAACATTATAAACAATTTATTTTCATGTACTAATGGCTAACAAATTTTAAAATTATACAAAACTTATTTCGTTTGAAAATCTTTTAAAAGCAAAATGTTATAGAAGTTTAAAAGTCAAAATCTTACTAATAAATTTCCCGTTTTAGAAAAATGCGGAGAATTTATATTTTAAATCACCCTGTGGCCCTTAAAATTTAACCTTAAATTCACTTTCTTCCTCTTCATGTAAATTCTCTATGAATAAAGATTTTGGAATACTAAAGGACTATATTGAAATATCTAAGTTATGTTTATTAGCAGAAACTTTATTGACACGCGTATTTTAACGGCCACTTTCATTGAAAACTTTACGAAAACATTTTACTAGCATACCGAAGTTATAATGGTTGGTTTAATTTTAAGGGACTATGTTGATTTTGAATAAAATTATTATGAAATTATTATCATTTATTTTTATAATGATAATATTTGTATGCTTCAATTATGTATGGAACAAAATATCGGCCAAATGGCACCCCAACCTAGGCGGCACACCACGATCCGATAGTCCAAATTTTCAATGACACTGTTGATGCTCGATTGTTGGGCACGATGATGAGTCGAGGTTGCTTGCTCTTTTGCCACGTTATCGTGAAAAACAGCAATGTTTGCCATTCAACGAACCAAGAAGGCATTCAGAGATATTCTAACATTTTATGCAGACCTGTTTGCAGACATTTAAATATTTTTTACAATTCTCACCATTGTGGATGAATTCGAACGATTATGTTGGCCAAAAGAATCACAAAGTGCACAAAATGCATTTTGATTTGAACGCCCATTCTTATAAAAATCTTTAATATTTAAAAGCGTTGCTCGATTACGTATCTTTCCACGGTTCAAATTGAGTTAGTCTGAGATTGAGAAATGTCAAATGAAATACAAGAAAAAAGTTGAAGTTTAGATGTGGTTCACCTTAAACATGGGCCCTTCAAATTTAACCACCCTCTACAAAGAAAGTGATACATATTTTATTATAAAGAGATTATTCTATAGCGATTAACCAAATAATAAATATTGTGCTTTAAATGTACACAAAATTGGTGGTGGGTATGAAAGATTCAGGCACAGCCGAATATAGTGCTCTTACTTGTTTAGTTTATAAGCCTTTGAAATTAAAGACTTAAATAAAAATTTTTTTTTTCGCATTGAGAACGACATATTTTAGTTTACTACACTACTGTCAATGAACTTTAGCAGCAATAACGTCATAACTCAAAGTATAAACAATTTTCCATCTAAAACAATTATTAAAAATTAATTACTCTACTTTTTTCTATACGGATATATTAAATATAAGTTGATTTACAAGATGATATCAAAATATTTACATTTATAAATTTTTCTTTTGAATTATAGTTAATTGAACACTTAAAACGCATTTATCTCAAAATCAAAAATTTTGAGTTATGCCGTTCTTGCAGCAAATGAGCGATATATTTTAAAAAAAATTTTTTGCCTATAGCTTAACCAACTAGAGCCCGCCTTATCCAAAATTTTTCAAGAATTTCTCTAGAGGCATATTATATCTACAAATGGTAGCAAAGGTACCTATAAATTATGCTATGGCTGAAAAACTTTAATTTTGGTAGTAAAAATATGGGAAAAAATAGAGGCAGTCGTGTTTATTTGCTCATATCTCAGAAAGTTATCGGGCGATTGAGCTGAATTTCAATAGCGATTCATTTCCGGATATTTCAAAAAGATTGATACCATACACAGATCTGAGGAACATTTGGTTGCTTCTAAAAGTAGATTTCAACCAACACACAGACAGACGGTAAGTGCTTAATCGACTCCAATAAGCTTTCAGAAAATATATACTTAATGGGGTCGGAAATGAAAATTGTAGAAATTACAAACGGAATGACAAAGCTATATATACCCTTGTGCACCACAGATGAAGGGTATAAAAATCTGTTAAATTAATGTACCTCAAGATTGGGATAAACTTTTGGCAAATTAAAATAAAAAATTATCAATGCAAAATAAGAACTTTATAACTCTAGAGCCTATCCAAAGATTTTTCAGAAAGTGTACCGGGCATCCGAAAAATTCAATGGTTACATTTTTAGAAGAACTACCCTTGGAACCCGTCATACAAAGATACTTTTATGAATGAGCAAGCAAAATAAATATAAAAGCTTGAAATGTTTGCCGAATCGTGCAAACATCGTCAAACTAATAAAGGTCGAGAATTTATCATGAATAGTCCAAAGAACTTCCTCACGTAGAACAAATTCGGGAAAGAATCGAAAGTCAAGGTGAGGATGAAGAAGAGTCGAATGATTTTATAGAATCTTATTACGACATCAAAAAAGTGTAAAAAAGAACCATGAAAGCTTTTTCTAATAATATATTTTCAACAAGTAAGAGCGCTATATTCGGCCGTGCCGAATCTTATATACCCTTCACAACGTGTAGTCATGCAATAACAGTAGTTTGTATCACCATTCATCCTATATGAAATACGTACATACATATAAAAAACATACATATATAAAAACATCCCATTGTAAAATTATAAATTTACGTATGTATCTATGTTAAAAAAAAAATTAAAAAAAAAATAATTAAAATATATATAATAAATATAAAACAAAAAAGAATAAAAAAAATTAAAAAGAAAAATAATAATAAATATATAAATAATATATTAAATAAAAAATAAAAACAAATTAAAAAAAAATTATAAAAAAAATTTTTTTGGCTCAGCTGGGATTTGATGCCACGTTTTCTTTAACCAGTATAATGTATGTTGTTGTTGTAATGTTGTTTTTGTGAAAAAAATCGAGGTGGTCGTGGGTTTTTGCTCATATCTCAGTTGTTTATGTACCGATGTTTCTGATTTTCAATACCGATCTACTCCCGAATATTTCTGATATTTTATTACCTCACCCGGGTCCAAGCGATGTGGGGGGGCTTCAAAAAGTTGATTTCAACATACACGCGGACAGACGGTCAGACTGACAGAGCTAAATCGACTCCCCTATTCATAAGCTTTCAGAAAATATATACTTTATGGGGTCGGAAATGAAAATTGTAGAAATTACAAACGGAATGACAAAGCTATATATACCCTTGTGCACCACAGGTGAAGGGTATAAATATAAAATAGTGATACTTGCAAAAATTGTATATTACACATTGTAACATTGCAAATTTTATGGCGGCCAAACAATATCTTGCACTCTCCGACCTGGCAACATTGTTTATTTTTCATACAAATGAGAGCTGTTAATGTTTTTGTTGTTGAGTCAACTTGCTTCATTCTATGAAGATAAGTAGTTTCTTAAAAATATGAATCAACGAGAGTAGTCTTGCAAATCATATAAATATGGGACGCTATAAATATAAGTACGACGTAGTACTTATGTTCATTGTGTGTTGTACTTATAAATCAACGTTGTTGTGGGCATGCGTACGTCAGCTCAGTTAAATTTAAATGATTTATACGCACTTATACTCAAGTTTTGTGGCTCACTAAGAATGTCGAAAAAACTACTCAAAGCCGATCACTGATATGCATTGCGGCAGCAAACAACAAATAAGAGCACTTTATTCGGCTGTTACAAATTGTTTATATCCACCACCAATTTCGTGTACTTTTATAGCACAAAATTTTGAGTTTCGTTGATAGTGGTATATGTGTCAAAAATAATAATGCAAAATGTCGCATAACATAAAATCTGAAATCTAGGCTAAGCTACGGTGTGTACATGATGCTAAAGGGTATTATCAGATTCGGCACAATCAAATATAGCATTAAGAACGACATATTTTAGTTTACTACACTACTGTCAATGAACTTTAGCAGCAATAACGTCATAACTCAAAGTATAAACAATTTTCCATCTAAAACAATTATTAAAAATTAATTAATCTACTTTTTTCTATACGGATATATTAAATATAAGTTGATTTACAAGATGATATCAAAATATTTACATTTATAAATTTTTCTTTTGAATTATAGTTAATTGAACACTTAAAACGCATTTATCTCAAAATCAAAAATTTTGAGTTATGCCGTTCTTGCAGCAAATGAGCGATATATTTTAAAAAAAAATTTTTGCCTATAGCTTAACCAACTAGAGCCCGCCTTATCCAAAATTTTTCAAGAATTTCTCTAGAGGCATATTATATCTACAAATGGTAGCAAAGGTACCTATAAATTATGCTATGGCTGAAAAACTTTAATTTTGGTAGTAAAAATATGGGAAAAAATAGAGGCAGTCGTGTTTATTTGCTCATATCTCAGAAAGTTATCGGGCGATTGAGCTGAATTTCAATAGCGATTCATTTCCGGATATTTCAAAAAGATTGATACCATACACAGATCTGAGGAACATATGGTTGCTTCTAAAAGTAGATTTCAACCAACACACAGACAGACGGTAAGTGCTTAATCGACTCCAATAAGCTTTCAGAAAATATATACTTAATGGGGTCGGAAATGAAAATTGTAGAAATTACAAACGGAATGACAAAGCTATATATACCCTTGTGCACCACAGATGAAGGGTATAAAAATCTGTTAAATTAATGTACCTCAAGATTGGGATAAACTTTTGGCAAATTAAAATAAAAAATTATCAATGCAAAATAAGAACTTTATAACTCTAGAGCCTATCCAAAGATTTTTCAGAAAGTGTACCGGGCATCCGAAAAATTCAATGGTTACATTTTTAGAAGAACTACCCTTGGAACCCGTCATACAAAGATACTTTTATGAATGAGCAAGCAAAATAAATATAAAAGCTTGAAATGTTTGCCGAATCGTGCAAACATCGTCAAACTAATAAAGGTCGAGAATTTATCATGAATAGTCCAAAGAACTTCCTCACGTAGAACAAATTCGGGAAAGAATCGAAAGTCAAGGTGAGGATGAAGAAGAGTCGAATGATTTTATAGAATCTTATTACGACATCAAAAAAGTGTAAAAAAGAACCATGAAAGCTTTTTCTAATAATATATTTTCAACAAGTAAGAGCGCTATATTCGGCCGTGCCGAATCTTATATACCCTTCACAACGTGTAGTCATGCAATAACAGTAGTTTGTATCACCATTCATCCTATATGAAATACGTACATACATATAAAAAACATACATATATAAAAACATCCCATTGTAAAATTATAAATTTACGTATGTATCTATGTTAAAAAAAAAAAATTAAAAAAAAATAATTAAAATATATATAATAAATATAAAACAAAAAAGAATAAAAAAAATTAAAAAGAAAAATAATAATAAATATATAAATAATATATTATATAAAAAATAAAAACAAATTAAAAAAAAATTATAAAAAAATTTTTTTTGGCTCAGCTGGGATTTGATGCCACGTTTTCTTTAACCAGTATAATGTATGTTGTTGTTGTAATGTTGTTTTTGTGAAAAAAATCGAGGTGGTCGTGGGTTTTTGCTCATATCTCAGTTGTTTATGTACCGATGTTTCTGATTTTCAATACCGATCTACTCCCGAATATTTCTGATATTTTATTACCTCACCCGGGTCCAAGCGATGTGGGGGGGCTTCAAAAAGTTGATTTCAACATACACACGGACAGACGGTCAGACTGACAGAGCTAAATCGACTCCCCTATTCATAAGCTTTCAGAAAATATATACTTTATGGGGTCGGAAATGAAAATTGTAGAAATTACAAACGGAATGACAAAGCTATATATACCCTTGTGCACCACAGGTGAAGGGTATAAATATAAAATAGTGATACTTGCAAAAATTGTATATTACACATTGTAACATTGCAAATTTTATGGCGGCCAAACAATATCTTGCACTCTCCGACCTGGCAACATTGTTTATTTTTCATACAAATGAGAGCTGTTAATGTTTTTGTTGTTGAGTCAACTTGCTTCATTCTATGAAGATAAGTAGTTTCTTAAAAATATGAATCAACGAGAGTAGTCTTGCAAATCATATAAATATGGGACGCTATAAATATAAGTACGACGTAGTACTTATGTTCATTGTGTGTTGTTCTTATAAATCAACGTTGTTGTGGGCATGCGTACGTCAGCTCAGTTAAATTTAAATGATTTATACGCACTTATACTCAAGTTTTGTGGCTCACTAAGAATGTCGAAAAAACTACTCAAAGCCGATCACTGATATGCATTGCGGCAGCAAACAACAAATAAGAGTACTTTATTCGGCTGTTACAAATTGTTTATATCCACCACCAATTTCGTGTACTTTTATAGCACAAAATTTTGAGTTTCGTTGATAGTGGTATATGTGAGAATTGGACGTTAAAGTAGGCGTGTCAAAGTGATGTCTGCTAATGAACTAAATTTAGATATTTTAAAATAGAGTCCTCTATTCTTCTTTAAAATATGGCGTCGTATGGGAAGTAGGCGTAGGAGAGGGCATGTCATCTTAATTTTCCGTTGTTACAAATCTATTGACCAAAAAGCAATGTTTTGAAAATTTCAGAATCGTGCTTTTCATTTTGTCACTTTTATTACGTGTAAAATTTTAAGTAGACTGAGAAACCGTGTGGTATATTTTTGTACATTTTGATTTATAACTCATTTCGTAATGTATAGATTTGAGCCATTTGCAGGAAAAGAAAGAGTAAAATCCAAGATTAATCAATTAATTATGCAAAAAAAAAAATCAAAGAAGGCGTCAAAAATAATAATGCAAAATGTCGCATAACATAAAATCTGAAATCTAGGCTAAGCTACGGTGTGTACATGATGCTAAAGGGTATTATCAGATTCGGCACAATCAAATATAGCATTCTTACTTGTTTTTATACCCTTCACACAGTGAAAATGGGTATATATAGGTTTGTCATTCCGTGTGAAATTTCTACAATTTTCATTTCCGACCCCATAAAGTATATATTTTCTGAAAGCTTATGAATAGGGGAGTCGATTTAGCTCTGTCAGTCTGACCGTCCGTCCGTGTGTATGTTGAAATCAACTTTTTGAAGCCCCCCCCCACATCGCTTAGACCCGGTTGAGGTAATAAAATATCAGAAATATTCGGGAGTAGATCGGTATTGAAAATCAGAAACATCGGTACATAAACAACTGAGATATGAGCAAAAACCCACGACCACCTCGATTTTTTTTCACAAAAACAACATTACAACAACAACATACATTATACTGGTTAAAGAAAACGTGGCATCAAATCCCAGCTGAGCCAAAAAAAAATTTTTTTATAATTTTTTTTTATTTTTTATTTAATATATTATTTATATATTTATTATTATTTTTCTTTTTAATTTTTTTTATTCTTTTTTGTTTTATATTTATTATATATATTTTAATTATTTTTTTTTTTAATTTTTTTTTTAACATAGATACATACGTAAATTTATAATTTTACAATGGGATGTTTTTATATATGTATGTTTTTTATATGTATGTACGTATTTCATATGGGATGAATGGTGATACAAACTACTGTTATTGCATGACTACACGTTGTGAAGGGTATATAAGATTCGGCACGGCCGAATATAGCGCTCTTACTTGTTGAAAATATATTATTAGAAAAAGCTTTCATGGTTCTTTTTTACACTTTTTTGATGTCGTAATAAGATTCTATAAAATCATTCGACTCTTCTTCATCCTCACCTTGACTTTCGATTCTTTCCCGAATTTGTTCTACGTGAGGAAGTTCTTTGGACTATTCATGATAAATTCTCGACCTTTATTAGTTTGACGATGTTTGCACGATTCGGCAAACATTTCAAGCTTTTATGTTTATTTTGCTTGCTCATTCATAAAAGTATCTTTGTATGACGGGTTCCAAGGGTAGTTCTTCTAAAAATGTAACCATTGAATTTTTCGGATGCCCGGTATATTTCTGAAAAATCTTTGGATAGGCTCTAGAGTTATAAAGTTCTTATTTTGCATTGATAATTTTTTATTTTAATTTGCCAAAAGTTTATCCCAATCTTGAGGTACATTAATTTAACAGATTTTTATATCCTTCATCTGTGGTGCACAAGGGTATATATAGCTTTGTCATTCCGTTTGTAATTTCTACAATTTTCATTTCCGACCCCATAAAGTATATATTTTCTGAAAGCTTATGAATAGAGAAGTCGATTAAGCCCTGACCGTCTGTCCGTGTGTTGGTTGAAATCAACTTTTAGAAGCAACCACATGTTCCCCAGATCTGTGTATAGTATCAATCTCTTGGAAATGTCCAGGAATGAATCGCTATTGAAATTCAGCACAATCGCCCCATAACTTTTTGAGATATGAGCAAAAAACCACGACCACCTCGATTTTTTTCACAATTACAACAACAAAATACATATATATACTGGTTAAAGTAAACTTGGCATCGAATCCAAGCTGAGCCAAAAAAAATTTTTTTTATTTTATTTTTTATTTTATATATTATTTATATTTTTATTATTTTTTTTTAATTTTTTTAAAAAAATTTTTGTAAATTTTTTTTTTGTTCTTAATATATTTTTTATGTAATTTTTTTAGAAACATACATACGTAAACTCAATTTCTAATTTTACAATGGGATGTTTTTTACATGTACATATGTATGTACGTATTTTATATGAGATGAATGGTGATACAAACAATTGTTATTGCATGACTACACGTTGTGAAGGGTATATAAGATTCGGCACGGCCGAACATAGCACTGTTACTTGTTTTATTTTGCATGAACAACAATAGCAATCAACTAAGTCATACATGTTGATGAATATGAATACTGTAAGTACATTTCATTTTAAAGTGCGTATAAGTAGTGAAGACTTTTCAATAAGTTCGAATGCCTATAAATCAACGAAAAAATAAATAATGATTCAAGTTCACTTACTTCAGTAGTATTCGTTGCAGATCTCTGATGCATATACCTTTTGATAATGCCTCGAACTACAATTTACATATATGTTTATGACTTCACATAAATAAAATTTGTAGACATAAGTAGCCAAATAATAAAACAACAAGAATTTGAAGAAATTACCTATTTACATTTGATATACAATATGTACATATAAAATTAACTCAGTTTGAAATTAACACATTAGGTAAATGATTTTTATAGATAACTAGCCAAACCCGGCGCGCGTTGCTACGCCCCTTAATGAATCGAAATGCATTCTGAATTTTAATTGAATATCAAGTGCAAAAACCTAAAAATTATAATTTTTTTATGGGCGTAGCATTGCCCACTTTTCTAGTCACGAAATTGTAAAGTCATAACAGCTCAATATGTGTGCAAAGTTTTAGAAGAATCGGACCAGTGCAAGTACCTCAAAATTAAAATTGTTTTTATGGGCGTGGCCCTGCCCACTTTTCTAATCACGAAATTGTAAAGTCATAACAGCTCAATATGTGTGCAAAGTTTCAGAATAATCGGTCAAGTGAAAGTACCTCAAAATGATACCTTTTTTTTATAGGCGTGGCACTGCCCACTTTTCTAATCACGAAATTATTTAGTCACGACAGCTCGATATGTGTGCAAAGTTTCATAAAAATCGGTCAAGTGCAAGTAGCTTAAAATGATAACTAATTTTTTATGGGCGTGGCCCCGCCCACTTTTTTTCATCCATAAACACTCCCCGGTATGTGTACAACAACTTACCAAAGTTTGAGCCCGATCGGTTTTACAGTTTCAGAGTCTATAGCTAACACACACACACAGAGTTTCACTTTTATATATATAGATTGCTCTGAAATCTGTCCATGTTTAAAACAAAATTAACAGAATAATGTGTTTAATAACTTAATCTTAAAATACTAAACCAATTTAAATATAATTAAACACATACATACATATACTGGAAAATACCTTTAAAATAGTATAATTTTAATTAAAAAGGTTGTATAGTGTGATCGTAAACTACGTAACAAAAATTCGATTTGCGTATTAATATAAGTATAAGATTAAAAAACATATGCAAAAATAGATTTTTTTCATAGAAACTCAACTTAATTTTTTTACTTGCTATTTACAATCATAATATCGTTAATTCCGTGGCGAATTTTAATTCTTTTGTACAATTGCTTGTAAAACTGTTATTTTTTATACTATTGCATTTAATGTTTTTGACGATGTGTATTAGTGTAAAGTGCATTGGAATCACTAAAAACTTCGAAAATTAAAAAAAAAAAAAATTCATATTTTTGAATGCTTTTATTTTACTTAAAAAAAATAATAAAATATTTTTTTCTACAAAAAAAAAAAAAAAAAAAAAGTAATAGGAATAAAAAAGTTACAATTATATTATAATTTTTATTAAAAACAAATCATCATTATTACAGTCCGTGTGTAGTTTGATTTATAAACCTATAATTATTAACCCTTAAAAATTTGTATATGGCGGCAGTATGTATTTATTTTGTTTTCATATAACGAACATTGTTTAAATATGCTGAACTTTTATTTGTGTTTGACCTGTTCATCACTATTTTTACTGTATTACCGCTATTACGCTTACTGTTTGCTAGTGTTTATTGTTCATACTTGTCTATTCAAACCATTTACAGAAGTTAAATTTTTTACGTTTTTTATTTTCTCTTTATTTAGTAGTGCATTATAATTTTGTGTCTTATGATATTAGTTCACTAAAACCTCTTTTTATGCAAATTTAAAAACGGCTTTAGTTTTTGTATGTTGAAATATAATTGTTGTTCTGTATTTACGTTTAAAATTAGATTGTGATATTTAAAATAAATCATTTAATTGCTAGGATTAGGTGAATAAATTTAAAAGTTGATAAATAAAACATATATTATATAAGTACACAAAATGTAAAAAGCCACATGCACATGTGGGTCTGACGTCACTAAAATGTTCAGCACTTTGGTTACATTTTTTCAAATAGTCGTAGTGGCTGCATGCGGTAAGATTTTAATATTACACGAAATGTATTTAAGTCCAAAAATACAAATGGCATGTGGCCGAAGAGGATACATTTATGCTTTATGGTGATGTCAAAATTATGTCACGGCCACATGCGTATGTGGCTTTTTACATTTTATGTACTACAGGCTTAATATTTATTTTCCATCATTTGTTGTGATATTTTTAATCATTCTTCAAACATGAAAGCATCTAAAAATGTTGTGCATACTATTTACACGATTTTAATGTATGCCATTTTAGTTGAAAATAATAAAATCTTTATATACCACAATTCTTCATATGCCACAATTAGACAAGTTAAATTGGAATGTTTGTTTAATGTACAAATAAATGTTTAATTCACGATAATAAGATTTAAAAGTAGAGTACTAATAGTTGACACATGTTTTTTTATTATAAATAATAATTATGTACTCTGAATTGCGATAGTAAAAAAATAAATTCAATTACATCATGTTTAAACAACCAAAGGAACTTCAGCATTTGCAGTAATTGCTTGTGCAACAACTATTGGATTAACTGTAACTATTATAGATGGTTGTTGTTGCAGATTTTGTTCAACAGTGCTTATTACATCTTCACGATCTTTTTCTTGTTCAGCTCTTTCTTCATTTATTTGTAGATTTTGCATTTGTACAACCTGTTCGACTGGATCTACATCACGTTCATTAATTGTATTATTGTATCTTGTATTACTGCTACATTCATCATTTTCACTATTACCAACAGCAACAAGAGTAACATCATTATTATCAATATTATTAATGACAGTATGAATTCGTTCGGTTGCTGTTGTTGCATTTGTAGCTGCATTATTGAATAGCGGTTGTTCCAGAGTGTTATTGATATCTTCATTTGTTTCAATATCATCGACAGACGTTTCATTATTTAAAACTTCTGTCATGGGATCATTCAATACCACTGTTCCTATTTCAACTACATTTTCAGCATTTTCTTTTAATGATTTTTCTTCGTTGGAAGAATAACCATTTAAAAGATTTCCCATATTAGTGGAATTTAGAGCCAACTTAATCTTCTCATCTACTCTGACATCAATTTCGGAAACTTTTTGATGTAACTTTTCTTTAAACTCTGGTGGCCATCTGCGATTCCATTGATTAAAAAGTTTTACCTACAATAAAAAAACGCATATGCATACATATATACACATATATATATATGTATAATTAACATACACAAACATATTTAAAGAAACTGTTGAATATTTGTCTTGTCATAAATTCTCAAAAATTTTAAAATGGATGAAATGATTTTATAAACACAGGTAAAATTGCTTTTTTTTAATATTAATATAGAAATTATCAATAAAAAGTGTACATCTACTACGACGTACAACTTCTTAAATAGGATGTGAATTGGGCAATTATTTATTGTAGAATTTTAAAACATTTTTAAAAGTTTGAAAAATTAATACACCTTGTATATTCACTTATTACAAAAACTTATGCCGTTTTTATTTCTAAGAAAAAATGTTGGAATTTTTGTGCCCTTGATTTTAAAAATGGTTTGCATATAAAATTCTAAATATTTTTTGTAAGCAAATTTGCTTTCAAATTAAAGATCTTTTGGGGATCTATTACACTAGATACTTTAAAGCTCATTTAAAAAAATACTTAAATTTAAGTTTTACTCAAACTAATATTCGGCCTTATTGTCATTGGCGTTGTCGTGTCGTTTTTGTGTCGAAAACGACAGAAATACGACAAGGTCTCATTCATTTTACATTGTCGTAAATATTACACGGTACCAAAAAATACGACAACGCCAATGACAATAAGGCTGATTATTTAGACAATATTTAGAGATCTTACAAAACATTTGCGCAATTTTAGAAATGTTTGTTTCAGTTATTTATCAGCTCTTTGAAATACCTTAAATTTAATACTGATTTTATCTACAACAAGAATTCTATTTTGCACAAAAAAGGGGACAGAAAAATGATTACCCTGTTTTTTTCTAAAATAGAAAACGGCATTAGTTTAACTTATGTATGTATGCTTAATCTAAATTTAAACTTATATGTTTATATGCATTTTCTATTTACCCTGCATTGAAAGAGTGACAATGGTCTTGCACCTAATTGCAGATCATTTGGTAAACCATTCATATTAACTGGTGTTGCAGCTGCCACTGTCGTAAGTTTGTCGTTATCGTCATCTTCGTTAGTGTGAGTATCCGTTATATATTTAACTAGTAATGGTACAAAATCATCACGTTGCAACTCACTCCATTCATTAAACCACTGAACAATATAACGGAATTCACCATCAATAGTTAAATTATTCATTGACATCTTCTTTACTCTTAAATATTAGTATGTGTTAGGTTTTAACATAAAAAAATGTCCGAGAATCTTGAGAGACCTAAAAATAATAATAAAGAAGATACATACATACATATGTATGTACAATGTACAATAAGCACGAATTAAAAAAAAATGTTATTTTGTTCAAAAACATGTTTATAGTGTTAAAAATAATTAAAAAATAGTATAGATTAACTAAGTTTGTAGTATTTATTATAGTTGAACATTTAGCATATCGATGCCTTACTTCCTCAACCTCGTATCTTTTTCATACCAAACGATTGTTTTATGCTTTAACTAAAAAGGATTAGTATATTATTACTACTTATATACATAAATACAATCAATTCCTTAATAATTGCATTTAAACTTTTAACCAAACACCAAAGTATAAAAAGATGAACCGTTTTTTTTTTGTCTCTCCTGAAAAATTTTATTTTTTAAGATACGAGGTTGAGGAAGTAAGGCATCGATATGCTGTTTTACTGTCTAAAATTTCTTATGGTTTTGAAGTTATGTTTTTTTTCTAGGTTAAGGTGCTTAAGTAGTTTATGATGTCCTTTTAATAAATTTGTTTGCTTTCGTAATTTTTACCTGTTTTATTAAATTATGAAAAGTGGCAAGCCCTTAGTACTGCGTAATGCGTTTTCTTACTTTTCTCGTAAAAAGAATTCGCATTTTATTATGCTTTAAAAAAGTCCTTAGTTATAAAAAAAATCAAAATTCACTTTTTGATTGATTATGATGAACCGTATTTAAATACATTAAACTTTTACAATTAAAAATAACGATGTTATCAACAAAATTCTAAAAGCCCTAAGTGCAAGCACAAAATTTCCTAAAACATTCGGTCGTGCCGAATCTTATATACCCTTCACAACGTGTAGTCATGCAATAACAATTGTTTGTATCACCATTCATCTCATTGTAAAATTATAAATTGAGTTTATGTATGTAGGTACAAATGTTAAAAAAAATATAAAAAATAAAAAAAAATTATAAATAAAAATTTTTGGCTCATCTGGGATTCTTGTATATGCACGTGTGTGTATGTATGTATGTGTGTGTATGTATGTATGTACATATGTATGTTGTTGATGTTAAAAAACGATGTGGTCGTGGTTTTTTCCTCATATCTCAGTTGTTTATGTACAGATTTTTCAGATTTTCAATATCGATTTGCTCCCGAATATTTCTGATATTTTAATACCTCGCGCGGGTCCATGCGATGTCGGTGGGCTTCAAAGAGTTGACTTCAACATTCACACGGAATGACAAACCTATATATACCCTTTTTCACTGTGTGAAGGGTATAAGAAATTTCTAAAGAGAAGTGGAAAATCAACGTATTCAAACAAAAATATTACTATGATTTTTATATTAATTTACCACATTGAAATGAGTACACTAATACCCCGATTTGCGGCGTTAAATGGGACCGACGATGAGCGACTCTAATCGAAACAACGCAAATCGAGTCACATTTATCCACATAAAAAATTTGCTTCTAAAAATAATTGTTAGGAAAATATTGAAATTTAGTTTTTAATGGATAGAAGGGACCCAATTTTTACAATTAAAAAACTTCTTTAATTAGATTGGTCTGCAAATGTATGGCAGGTTTTTCATAGTCTTGTTCTTGTTCGCATCACGATTACAAATTGTTCTTACAGTAGTTTAAGCTAAAACTAGAATTCTTTCAATATCACCACGTTTTTTTTTTCAAAGTTAAAATGTTTAACTTTTGTTCCAAGGAAATTTGTTTTCGCTTCTGACCTATTTGTATACATTATAAAGCAGAAATTTTCCTGTCACTTCACCACACAAATGTAAAGTTACTTCTTTTAACTAATAACTCAATACATACAATTAAATCCAATTTTAAAAATGTGATATACCTACAAGAAATAAAATAGCGATTCCCTATGTACGCGTGTATCGAAACACCACCGACGCAATTCGAAGACACAACATTTTTTTAACGACACAATTCAAATCAATACTAAACGGTGTATTAGTGTAATTTGTCATTATCTTTTTTAATAAAAATTTCCTCTACTTTTTATACCCGCCACCAAAAAAATGGTGGGGGGTATATTCATTTTGTCATTCCGTTTGTAACACATCGAAATATCCATTTTAGACCCCATAAAGTATATATATTCTGAATCAGGGTTTGATTTGATGACGATCTAGCTATGTCCGTCCGTCTGTTGAAAGCACGATAGAGGTCCACCGTAAAAGCTAGCGGGCTTAAATTTTGCCAGAATCTTTCTTATAGACAAGGTTTGTTTGGTATTGAAAATGGGCTAAATCGGAATATTAGGAAGAGAGTTATAGCTCGAAAAGCAAGAGTAAGTCAAAAAAACCGTGTCCTTCGAACATCGAATAAAATGGAATTGTGTCCAAACGCATTAACGTAGACTCATGAAACTTCGAATATATATTTCCTGAGTAAAAATAATATTTTTCCCCGAAAATTATGTAAATCTATGCATTAGCCAAGGAGTTATCGATCAAAATGTACGAAAATTTATACCGCACAGTGTATTTTTCGGTATATTTAAAAACAAAAACGTCATAAAAGCAACAAAATTGGATGTACGACTCTGAAATTTTGCACACTTTGCTTTTTGGTGAGAGGCTTTTTTTTAACGGAAAATAAATGTGCCACGCCCACTTTTACGCCCACCTCCCATATAACGTTTTACCCAAAATTCATATAATTTTTCTATTAATAAAGATTTTGGAATAATAAAGGGCTATATTGAAACATCTAAGTTATACTCATTCGCAAAAACAACTTTGACACGCCTACTATAACGCCCACTTTTCACGTTATCTGCCGTTAATGAAATTTAAAAGCTCATAAAACCGTTAAAATTAGAGGTATGATGATAAATTTTGCTACGTATAGCCCCCATTAGCACATTTGCATAAGCCAGCTGATGCACAATATAGTTAAGGCTTTTTTTTAAGTCAGCATTTTATACAAACTTTTCACTCTATAGAGTATGGATACATTTATACCAACATAAATTTTTAGAAACAAATCTAGTTTACCAACGCACCTCCAAAGACAAAAGCCAAAGGCCAGCTATGCAGAGAAATTTTAGTTGGCGAAGCCGCTGTTTTTTTATACCATAGAGGAGAAAATCCTTAAGCTATGCAGAGAAACTTTAGTTGGCAAAGCCGCTGTTTGTTATGCCTTAAAGGAGAAAATCCTTAAGCTATGCAGAGAAACTTTAGTTAGCGAAGCCGCTGTTTGATTTATCATAGAGAAGAAAATCCAAGGCATATTTATTCATCAGGTACTCTTGATTCGTTAGCTGATTATTTTTTTCAACACTTATTTTTAATTTCAGCTGTCAAAATGCTTAAATAAAAAACAATTTTCTCTCTTTTCTAATTTATTTTAAATGTCAAACTTCATATATAAAAAATATAAACAAAAAATTCTCTCCGAACTGCAATTACCTGATGAATAAATATGCCTCGAGAAAATCCTTAAACCCGGCCGAAGGGCGGCTATGCAGAGAAACTTTAGTTGGCGGAGCCGCTGTTTGTTTATCGATTAAATTTTTGAAAATTTTTTTTAATAAACTAGGTATATTTTTATTAAATACACGTATTTTTTTGTAAAATTTTTTAAAAACTATTAAAACTTAAGAAGTAAAAGCTTTTTTATATATACCTACATATATTCTGAAAGATCTATTCAAAACCTTTCAAATAACACCAATATTGTCCATATATGTTAAGAAATGAAGTGAAAAATCTCATATACATACATAGGTATATAAATGAAACCTTTAGAGGTCTATAACTCGAAAACTAAGTGTTTCCGCCAATGTTATTACTTTAAATGTTCTTCTTATTTTTCAATTTTCTATCGATCTATGTAACTTTTTTTTAAATTTGGAGGAGCGTTGGTAAACTAGATTTAAGCCAATTTTTAGATAGTTTATTTATAAAAAATTTGTTTTTGAAAACAAAATAAAACAAAGGTACATACTTATGTATGTAGATAAACAAAAAAATCATAATTTATAATACGAATTTAAAAATAAGTAGTATAACTCCAAAGTTGGTATTTGAAATTGATATACATACATACATACATACATACATATATACTTTCAACTGATGCAGCATGACTCCGACGATGCTGGCTACATACCTTAAAATTTTAAAAGCGAATTGTGTTGATTCTGTTCACACAATAGAGTGTAATTCATCTTAAAAAGAAAACTTTTTGTGTATCATATCATATGGTGTAACCAAACCCTTCACTGCAAACAGATCGAGAATAGACTAGTTCGATTACTTAGTTACCTTGCTGTATCAACTTAAAGTTTCCGTCTCTGCCATAAATTAAGCTGTACTCTCAAAAGTATTATAGCATGCAACAAAAACTATCGTTTCTTTATACTTATATTTTTATATGTGTGTATGTATGTATAGTCCACATTAAGTAAATATACCAAAAAAAACAATGACTTTAAAAATCACACTTTCCAGTTTATAGGTACTTATTTTCGAAATATGTACTTCTTTTTGTAAATATTTTTATTCTGAAATGTAATTGATAGCTCAGAAGGAATGACTTAAAACATTTGCATATGACATACTACATACATACGTATTTTTTAGGTATTTATCTTCTTAGCAAAAGAAAAGCGAAATAAAACTAGTTTACACATAATTAAAATCTGTAGTCAGCACGTAAAATATTAAATTAATTGTACCCATAAAACAGATTTTCAATAAAATTTTTCAAGGTATGTATATTTCTTCAGCCAACTTGGAAAAACTATTTATTTGTTTATGCGTCTTAACTCCACGACATCAACTTAACTAATGTCGTTGACATTATCTTAACTCGTTTTTCACCTCATTCCATGGACTTTTCCTGCTTATTGTTGTCACTAATGCACTCAATTTTCCTTTTCGTGCCGGTGTTTTCTCATTTACTACAATATATATATTCATACATACACCAATTGCCTATAAAGATAATATTATTTTCAGCTTACATGAACAGGTAAGACGTGAAGAGATCAAAATCATTCTACACTAGTTAGCTGCAGTTTAAACCACCTTAACAACTGCACCCAATGAATAATGTATCGTATAAGACGAACGAAAAAGACACATATACTGTAACAAAAGCAAAACACGTTTAGAATTTTTGTTCAATCGAACGTTTTCTAAAAACAACACAAAGCGAATCCACCTTGAAACAACACAACCATGGTACAATCATCAGGTAGCCTCAGTTCTGCAACAACAAAATTCCAAATGTATTTTGTTGCTGGAAAACGACGACTTAAATGTCAAAAAGCAAATGTGCGTGCGTGTTTTTTTGGCGGTAGAATATATACGTACACAATATATCACACACATAAACAAAATTTGACATCTTAGCTATACCTTAAGGTAGAGAAAAAAAAAATTAGCTGTTTTAGTGAGGCTACCTGATAATTGTACCATGAACACAACCAAGGTACATTTATAGCAGGTAACCGCGAGATTACAACAATTGAACAATAAAACAAACAACAGGCCTTTTTATTGTTGTAATGTGATAAGAACTGTCAAACAGCAAAGGGGTTGATAAAAGACAAATGAAAAACAAACAAGAAAAAACGCCATTAAACGAAAATAGATTCATTTTGTTTATCATTTAATAAACTTACTTTTAAAGTTTGTAAGAAAAATTTGTGATGTGTGTTAATTTTGTAACAAAATTTGTTTTGTATTTAATATTTATATGAACATCAAACAAAAAAAAACACCTTGTGGAACAGAGAAAAAAAGTTGCATTTCCATTTTTTTGTTTTTTTTTTTTTTGGCATACACTACACTTTCTCATTTTTTTTCTTTAAATTAGTCTTTTTTTCTAATTATATATTTAAGTCTATCTAAAATTGTTATTTATTATAAATCACTTTGATTTTCTTTTGAAATTTATCACTTTTTACTTTGATTAAAAAACTTGTTTACTTTTAAGCTAGAAATTTAACACGTGTTGAATAAAACATAAACAACATTTGACAGTTCGTATCACAAAATAAGCAAATAAAAAAATAATCAGCTGGCTTTCCGAGACTACCTGCTATAATTGTACCATGAACACAACAAACCCCTTGAAAAAAACTAGATATTTGTTTCAACAACTGCAGGGCACACTTAATAAGGTGTATGCAGTGGCGAACACAGGCGAATACGGCTAAATTCGCTTTCTCGTAAGTATGTCAAATTTAAAAAAAATTAAAGACTAGTTTGAGAAAACTTATAAGGAGTATTTTGCTGCTTTTTTATGTGCTGTCTCTTTATTTCATATTCAAAAAGACTTCTAATATCAGACATCGTTGTTCGAACAAATGTTCTGAGAAAGCTGTTTGAACAAGGACAAAACGTCGACAACAGCGGTCACACCAGACATTAAGATTACATTATTTAATATCGGTATCAAGTATAATTTAAAATGAAATATACATATGAGAGGTTTGTGCCTAAAAGTCATAAAATATTTTATTTAAATATACATATATTTTTGTAAAATATATCAAGTAGGTAGGTAGGTAAGGCTGGTGCAAAGTTACCCTCACCCGGAGACCATTACGGTCCATTGTGACGCCTTAATATAGAATAAAGTGAAGAATAGAAATAGTTAGAATAGAAGAGAAAGAGAAGCAGACCAGACCAGAGTATCTGGCGGGAACCGAACCCGCAACCCACAAAGTACTGACTAGTGCGCCGGGGAACCCTAATATATCAAGTAACTAGAGTATATTATTAATTTTTAGACACGCTAACGACAACACAATTCAAATCGGTTGAAAACTAACTGAGTAATAAGCACTAATACACATTTACTTCTTTGTTTTCATAAAAATTTACAAATAAAAATCAATTTCTTAAGAACGAAAGAGATAATCGATATGGGTATCAAAACAAAGGGCTTGAATAGCAAAATATAATACACTATAAACATATTTAAGAACCATGATGACCGCTATTATAGAATGGAGTAGAATCAAATTAAATATGGATAGAATCTAGTTATTCAACCGCCTCAATAATGATATAAAATGAAATTGCTAGACAAATGGAATACATGGCAGATATGTGGGTCAAAAAAAGTAATTTAAATTTTTCCTCAACCCCATCTACAGGGATATTAAATGAAAAGGCTTGACTAGTAGAATACAACTAACTAACCAATGTATATGGGTATGTTAAGGGTATTATCAAATTCGACAGGGCCGGATATAGCATTCTAACTTGGTATACCCTTCACTCGAGATTATAAAGGATCATTCCGTTTGTAATTTCTACAATATTCGTTTTTTCTTTATTTTTTAGTGCTTTTCTTTTTTCTTCGGTGATACCAAATTTCAAATTAATTGTCCCCTTTAACCCCCACAATATTGGTATCAAATAAAAGCGCTCAACCAGTAAAATGTACTAAACTATTAAAAAAGTATAAAATCCAAAATGGCGAAAGTCTTTTTCAACCCCAACAATATCGATGCCTTACTTCCTCAACCTCGTATCTTAAAAAATACGGTTTTGACGTTTTCATATCAAACGATTGTTTTATGCTTTAACTAAAAAAGATTAGTATATTATTACTACTAATATATATATATACAATCAATTCCTTAATAATTGCATTTAAACTTTTAACCAAACACCGAAGTATGAAAAGATTAACCGTTTTTCTTTTCTATCCTGAAAAATTTAATTTTTTAAGATACGAGGTTGAGGAAGTAAGGCATCGATATGGGTATCAAATGAAAGGGCTTGAATTGTAGAATACAGGTAAAAATTCAAAATCAAAGATGGCATTGAAAATAATGAAAAATAGCGTATTACGTGTAATCTAAAATCTAAGCTAAGTTACGATATATACATGACGGTGAAGGATATTATCAGATTAGACAAGCCTACTTATATTTGGCCGCTCTTACTTTATTTATTATTTTTATTACTATTGTAATTTTTTAATTGTTTATTTTATCACTGTAATTACTTTTTACTTGTAATATCAATACATTGCTTACTTTTTAACGTCACGCATGGGAGAGCTGACGACAAACATGCACAATGCGTTATGCTAGGCGCGTAACTGTGACGAACGAAGAATTTCGCCTAACACGACGAATTCGCTATACAACTTCGTCGTATGAAGTACAATGACGACGAAAAAGTAACATCTATTATAGTTGATAAAGTTGTTTACTGTTTGTGCAGAGAAAGAACAAAAATAAATTTGAATTTTTTGTAAAACTCAACAAAACAATAAATAGAATTTCTGTCATAGTAAAAATTTGTTTACGTATAAGTAATAACATGACTGACTATCCTACAAAGTCGTGCGATTATGTCAAATAAAAATCTGATAGTTTTCTGTCCTACATGAAAAAATCGCAACAAAATGTGTTATTGGATGCCACACTGTCATACTTGCTTACACCCCTTTTACCGCTTTCTCATTGGGCAAGTCACTTGCGCAAGTGTTGTGTTTATTGACAAAAGGGGTAAGGTCGGGTTAAGAGGAAGAAACTTGCTCATTTTTGAGTACACACTTGCCTGTACTCGGCAAGTACGAGCAAGTTTTTGTTGAGAAACCAAAAACAAAAAAGAAAAAAAAAACAAACAAGAGTGTTATATTCGGCCATGCCGAATCTTATGTACCCTTTACAACGTGTAGTCATGCAACAACAATTGCTTATATCACCATTTATCTCATATGAAATACGTACATACATATAAAAACATCCCATTGTAATATTATAAATTTAGTTTACTTATGTGTTTAAAAAAAATAAATTAAAAGAAAAATTAATAATAAAACAATAAAAATTTGAATAATATATAAAATAAAAAGAAATTGTTGGCTCACTCTAACCAGTATACCACGTTTGTATGTATGTGTAGATAATTGATAATTGTAGAAATTTCAAACGGAATGACAAACCTATCTATACCCTTTTTTACTGTGTGAAGAGTATAATAAGTAAAAGAGAACGAAACTTGGGCAAGTCAATTGCTGAGTCTGAACATGAAAGCAAGTTCAAAGAAAAATAAAAGAAAATAAAAAACTAACTTGAGCAAGTGACTTGCCCAATGAGAAAGGGGTATTACTGACTAGGCAAGTCACTTGCTCAAGTTAGTTTTTTATTTTCTTTTATTTTTCTTTGAACTTGCTTTCATGTTCAGACTCAGCAACTGACTTGCCCAAGTTTCGTTCTCTTTTACTTATTATACTCTTCACACAGTGAAAAAGGGTATATATAGGTTTGTCATTCCGTTTGAAATTTCTACAATTATCAATTATCTACACATACATACAAACGTGGTATACTGGTTAGAGTGAGCCAAAAAATTTTTTTTATTTTATATTTTATTCAAATTTTTATTGTTTTATTTTTAATTTTTCATTTAATTTATTTTTTTTTTAAGCACATAAGTAAACTAAATGTATAATATTACAATGGGATGTTTTTATATATGTATGTTTTGTATGTACGTATTTCATATGAGATAAATGGTGACATAAACAATTGTTGTTGCATGACTACACGTTGTGAAGGGTATATAAGATTCGGCATGGCCGAATATAGCACTCTTTTTTGTTTTTATTACTCTTTTGTTTTTGGTTTCTCAACAAAAACTTGCTCGTACTTGCCGAGTACAGGCAAGTGTGTACTCAAAAATGAGCAAGTTTCTTCCTCTTAACCCGACCTTACCCCTTTTGCCTATAAACACAACACTTGCGCATGTGACTTGCCTAGTCTGAAAGGCGTGTTAGAAAAAGCAACTCTGATCGCACAGAAACTATTATTTTATGAAAATTTTCAAAAGATTATCAAATCGGACACACTTGTCAAAAAATCTGTCACACATGTGCACTTTGTGTCCACACTATCACAATTTCTGAACACACATACAATTTTTGACATATCGAACGACTAAATCTGATAGTCAGTCATGGCCTTAAACGTTTGCAATGTGGTGGGTACATGCAGTAAACAATAATTAAAATTATGTTTCGCATAACAGCTAATAGTGTAACCACCAAGTTTACTTAAAAAAATAAAACATTTGCGAAAGTACAAATAAAAACAATTTATGTATAAAACTCTATTATATTTATCTTAAATGTTTAAAATAAAAAATAAAACAATCAAAAGTTAAAACTATTCTTTTTTTTCAAAAAGTTGAAAAATAAAACGATATTAGTAAAAATGGTTACCATTAACTAACTTGTCAGTCGTTCGCTGGCTTAAGAAAAAATCTATTGCAGAGTTCGCCGCATATAGCAAATCTTCGATGTGTTTTATTTTTGATAATTAATATTCGCGGCGAAAAATTCTTCGTTTGTCCCAGTTATGCGCCTAGCATTATCTTATTTTATTTATTTTTTATTTCGCTTTGTTCACTAGTTAGTTAGCGGAAAAGTGTACCTATTTTAGGACTAAATTATAATGCATGGCGAATTCGCCATGATACTGCTTTGTAACAATTTTTAGTTTAGCAAATATGAGGTTATCAATTTTACCCTCTTAATTCATACATTGCCCAAAATTAATGCCTATTACTTTTAAGCTGATAATGAATCAAATCAGTGTCATATCAGTCACGTTACTCTTTTATATATGTATGATTGTAGATAAAAGGCATTATTGGCAACGCTGGTAACGTAAATTACTCACCCTGTTCTTTAATTACCACTTTTGTATGTTGCTGTGACAGTTTGTCAAAATTAATTTTTTTCTTTTACTGCTGTCAAAAAGCATTTTCTTTTTCAAAAAAATTTCTGTGCAAAACTCCGGATTTTTTTTCGGAAAACTTGCAAATTATATATCAAATAAGGTAAATTATAAATATTTTTATTAATAACAATTTGTATACAATTCATACTTTATAGTTTTGTTAAAAATCAATCGTTAGTGCAGCAGTAAAATTAAAAAAAAAAACAACGAAAATTTTTTTCTTTTTTTTTTTTTTTTTGTTGAAAAAGTCAATAGTTGTGGTTTGGATTTCCTAACATCAACAATACAAAGAAAAAAGTGAAGGAACCAAGATAAAAAAATTTTACGAAGAAAAAGTTGCAACGAATTTTGCTTTAAAAGAGTGAGATTTTTGACGAAAAAACACAATTTTTTATTAAAAACAACATGTCAACAGTTCACGTTGAAATGGAACAAAATAATAATGAGGAGCATCCGAAATCGTGTTGTGTTGGGGATGGCAGGGCCTGTAACACCCCGGCATCAACTGTGACTTCAAATAGTACTTTAAAAACACAAACCGCGGCTACCATTGTATCACCAATTTCGGAAGCAAGCAAGGATAATCCTCAGGATGAAGAAGCAATTTTAGCTGATAAATATAAAAATCAGGGAAATGATTATCTCAAAGGTAAGTTTTTAATATACATTATACATGTTAAATATTCGCCCATGTTCTGACGCGATTTCAATGCACATTCAATTGCAAATCGTAATTACCACTGCACGTTTCACAGTTGAAGCGTTTTAATATTTTGTATTTTTTACTAAAAATTTTCAAAACTAAAATTAGTATATGTCCAAAGTAAAATAAAATGTCATTTGTTTTCTTTACACCTATTATTAAAAGATCTGTGTATGGTATCAATCTTTTGGAAATATCCGGGAATGAATCGCTATTTAAATTCAGTACAATCGCCCTATAACTTTTTGAGATATGAGCAAACTGCCTCGGTTTTTTCCTACATTTTTACCACTAAAATTGAAATTTTTCAGCCATAAAATAATTTACAGGTACCTTTGCTACCATTTGTAGATATAATATGCCTTTAGAGATATTCGTGATAAATTTTTAACAAAGCGTGGTCTAATCGGTAAAGTTATAGGCAAACATTTTTTTTTAAATTTACCAAAAATTTACAAATTAAAATCAATTTTTTCAGCTTCTAGACAAACGAGAGAGTCAACCTTGGTGTCATCTGAAAGCACTTGACTAGCGCAATATAAGCACTATAAAAAATTAAAATTCATGTTATCCACCACAACAAAATGGCGGACGATAAATATATATATGAGTCAAATCTGGTATTTTTAAATGTAAATTCTTGAACACCCTCAATATTGGTATCAAATGAAAGGGCTTGACCAATAGAATACAGTAAATTATTAAAAAAATGTAAAATCCAAGGTGGCGTCTAAAACAAACTGGCAAAAAAAATTTTTTTAACCCCATCAATATGGGTATCACATGAAAGGGCTTGACGAGTAGAATACAGATAACTACGTAAAAATTCAAAATCGAGGATGGCGTCGGAAATAATAAAGAAAAATGGCGTATAACATGAAATATAGGTTAAGCTACGATGTGGGATTATTTCTATGTACATGATGGTAAAGGGCACGGCTGAATATAGCACTCTTACTTGTTTTGATTACTTAAGATTTTTTTAATTACTACATATTTTTTCATTGAAATAATGACGACTTTTTTTCTGATTCAATTTACTTAGAAAATTTATTTATTTATTTAAAAGAAGAGTAAGGATATACCGGGAATATATTCCCTATCTGAACCAAGATCAATGCTACTGACTTCAAAAATTTTAGACTCATAAATTTAGAAAATGCAAAAATGAATCTAAAAATAATAAAAGTAACATTTTGTTCTTTACTAAAATCTTCAAAGTCAACTTGGCAAAAAAGAATCTTTTTGGTCGCCCTTAACATTTTCAGCCTCAGTTCGGATCGATAGTTTCTAGTTTCATAGTTCTAGCTTCATAAACGTAGAAAATACAAAAAGTACTCAAAAAACAGAAAATTATATTTTTTGGGGTTTCCACATCAATGTATAAATTTCAAGTTTAAAATGTTCAAATTTCTTTGTAACAAAATTTTTTAATAGACATGACTTAAAGTTAGTAATTTTTTTGCATAAAAGTAGTTATGTTTCCCTGAATTTTTCCTTTTCTATCCTGTTATTAATGTGTTTAAGTTTTTACCAAATTACATTATTTTTTATGTCTGATAATATCCCTATTACAATTTTTTCCGAATTGGCTCTGTAATTAAGAATTTTACACATTTTCCGGTATTTTTCCTTTTTTGTCCCCCTAAAAGTTTCCAAAAGTTTCACCTAAATAATTATCCATATTCTATTAGGCGATAATAATTATTAAATTATGTACTATTGAATAATATAAGAAAAGTTGTTTTTAAAAAAAAGTACCATAAAGAAGAAAAATTTTTTGAAAAAAGTGCCAAAATGCCATTAATATTTTTTGCTGAATTACAAACACAGTTTACATTTTTTCCCAGCTTTACGTTTGGAAGTTACATAGGGTACCAAAAAAGTACTTAATTGGATTTTTTAACCATTTTTTTCACTTAGGGGTTGAAAATTCAGAAAAAGCCAGACACCGGTCAGCTTATTTTTTGTGCAAATCACAATACTTTATCAATTTAATTTCTATAATTTTTTACTCTTTTTTACCCCTTTTATCGAAAGAGGAACACGTTGTCCAAATTTCAAGTCTCTAGCTCTGCGTTTGGGCTGTTCGATGATTAATCAGTCAGTCAGTTACGTTACTTTTTTATATATGTATGTATATATGTAGATATATGCAAGATTTCACCATCACACATATAATTCTGTCGCTTTTATGGGCTTCTAAATTTTATTAACATTTAAATTATTTCGTAAGTGCCCGTTAAAGTGGGCGTGTCAATACAGTTTTTGCTAATAAATAAAACTGAGATCTTTCAATATAGTCCTTCTTCCAAAAACGTTGTCCATAGAGAAATTATACGAATTTAATATAAAGCCTTATATGGGAGGTAGGAGTTTAAGTGGGCTTGTCACCAAAATTTTATGGTATTTTAATTACATACATATTTGCAAAATTTCATCATAATAACCTCTAATTCTGTCGGTTTTATCAGCTTTTAAATCTCATTGATAGTAAAATATGTTAGAAGTGGGAGTTAAAGAAGGCGTATCGAAGTAGTTTCTGCTAATGAATACAACTTAGATATATTAATATAGTCCATTATTATTCCAAAAACTTTATTCATAGAGAAATTATATGAATTGAAAATAAGGCGTTATATGGGAGGTGAATGTTTAAGTGGGCGTATCACCGTTTCCGTTATAATAAATCTATTGACCAATAAGTAATGTCTACAAAATTTCGGAATCGCACATCTAATTTTGTCAGTTTCTATTATGTTTTTAATTTTAAATATACTCAAAAAGGCACTGCGGTATAAATTTTCGTATATTTTGATCCATAACTCCTTTCAATTTACAGGGAAAGATATTTTTTTTTTTTCATAGAAAATACATTCTTTGCTCTACGTCTGTGAGTTTAGACAAAATTGTATTTTATTCGATGTTAAAAAGAAATGTTTTTTTTACCTACTCTTGCATTACGAGCTATAACTCTCTTCCTAATATACCAATTTAGCCTATTTTCAATACCAAACAAACCTTGTCTATAAGAAATATTCTGTAAAAATTTGATCTCCTAACTTTTTCATTTCGAGCTCTATCGTGCTTTCAACAGACGGACGGACATAGCTAGATGGTCATAAAATGAAACCAAGACTCTGAAAATATATACTTTATGGGGTCTTAAATGGATATTTTATTGTGTTACAAACAGAACGATGAAATTATACCCTTATACTGTTTAAAGAAAACGTGGCATCGAAACCCAGCTGAGTCAAAAAAAAAAATTTTTAATTTTTATTTTCTATATTACTAGAATAGCCCGGCGCGCGTTGCTACGCCCCTTAATGAATAAAAATGCATTCTGAATTTTAATTGAATAGTGCAAAAACCTAAAAATTATAACGTTTTTTAATGGGCGTGGCACTGCCCACTTATCTAATCACGAAACTGTACAGTCAGAAAAGTCGGTGAAGTTCAAGTAAAGGGTCCGCCAAACAGCTTTTTTTTTTGAAAATGCTATAAAAAAAGTGTAGCTTCGGCTGTTTGGCACATAGCGCCATCCTGTTGAAACCAAATGTTGCCATTATCCTCCTTTTAAATTTTTGTGAACAAAAATTCGTTCAACATGGCGCGATAACGATCGCTGTTGACTACGGCCACTTCTTGCTCATTTTCGAAGAAAAATGTCCCAATTATGCCTCTGGACCGAAATCCGCACCAAACAGTGACTCGTTTTGGGTATATCGGCTTTTTAATGCATGCGTGCGTGTTTTCTGTGCCCCAAATGCGACAATTTTGCTTGTTTACATACCCGCCAAGATCAAAATGAGCTTCATCTGAAAAGATAATTTTTTTGGCAAAATCGGCCAAAGTAATGTCGCAATATTTTCCAGCATTGTTCAAGCGTATACAAAACCATATTCGTTCAGCGGAAGGCTAAAACTAGTTATCTGTCAAATCAGACATGAGCTAAGTGTTACTATTCACGAAATAAGCACTAGTTGAAAAAAAAAAACGTTAGATGGCGGACCCTTTAGATGAAAATGATAACTTTTTGAATGGGCGTGACACTGCCCACTTTTCTAATCAAGAAATTGTATAGTCATGACAACTCAATATGTGTGCAAAGTTTCAAAAAAATCGGTCAAATTATAACTTATTTCTTATGGGCGTGGCACTGCCCACTTTTATAATTACGAAACTGTATAGTTATAATAGCTCAATATGTGTGCAAAGTTTTAGAAAAATCGGTCCAGTGCAAGTACCTTAAAATTATAACTTCTTTTAATGGGCGTGGCCCTGCCCAATTTTCTAATCACGAAATTATATAGTCATGACAGCTCAATATGTGTGCAGTTTCAGAAAAATCGGTGCAGTGGAAGTACTTCAAAATTATAACTTTTTTATGGGCGTGGTCCCGCCCCTTTTTCTAATCACGAAATTATATAGTCATGACAGCTCAATATGTGTGCAAAGTTTCACAAAAATCGGTCAAGAGCAGGTAGCTAACAATGATAACTAATTTCATATGAGATGAATGGTGATAAAAACTTGTTATTTAATGACTACACGTTGTGAAGGGTATATAAGATTCGGCACGGCCGAATATAGCACTCTTGTTGTGATGTTGGGTATAAAAAATGTGTTAATTAACGTCAGTTCATGCTTGCAGTTTAAAATAGCTTATGCGAAACTTAGAAAAACTTTTTGGGATTTTAAATCAATAAATTAATATTATGAACTAAATTCTTTTCTACTCTTTTTATAAAAGAAAAATTTATAAATTTGACATTCCAGTAATGTAAACATTTAATAACTCTTTCTTGTATGTACATGTATGACGTAAACAATAAACTGGATGTCAAAGTTATACAATTATTCAGCATAATAGGTTAAGGAAACAATTAGATTGCATATTTGATTATTAAAATTTATGTATAGTAGCATGTACTTCGGTCCACCCATTCGACCGTTATCTAGTTGTCAATGTTTTTACACTAGTATATGCAAAAAGCAAAAACAACTTGTTGACAACAACAATGTTGATTCAACATGCATTAAGTATTTTTTTTTTTAATTTTTTGTTTTGTTACACACATGCTTATAACTAACTATAAAATAACGAACCAATTTTAATAAATAAAATTCCTTTCAAATGGCATATTTTTTAAAAAATCGGATAAATAATGTACGAATTTATAGCCACTCAAAAAAAGCCCTAACGTATTAAATTCTTTTAGATTTTATTAAATTTTTTTAATTTTCCCTGTATAGTAGAAAAAATATATAGAAATACGCCATTTTTATATTAAGCTATTGAAATATATATGAGTTTACAAATATTTGTCTGATTTTGATTGGTTGTTAGCCAAAAAAGGATATTCCTACATTATTTTTATAAATACTACATAAGTAAAAAAAAAAAACTTTTCAGTTTTTTTCATTTACTGAATAATTTTGGTTTTCTAAAACGACTCTTGTCGAAATAAATCATTTAGCTATTCATTTCATGGTTTTAGCTCATAAAATATTTTCAAATAACATCATAGATATAAATCACAATTTTTAACAGTGTGTAAACTAATAGTTATGGTAGTAGGTTCATATTTTGAAGTTGATTTAAAAACCAAACCAAATTCAAATACTTAAATGATTGCAGAAATATTAATATAAACATACAATCTTTATAACTTTTAAAGAAACTAACATTTTTAAAAAGTATGTACATATTCTGTTTTTAGCTAAAGATTTCTCTAAAGCAATTGAAATGTATACCAAAGCTATTGAATTAATACCAAGTAATGCAATTTTCTATGCCAATCGGTCATTGGCTCACTTAAGACAGGAAAGCTTTGGATTTGCTTTGCAGGATGGTATTGCTGCCGTAAAAGCGGATCCAACCTATATTAAAGGCTACTATCGAAGAGCAGCGGCTCATATGTCATTGGGTAAATTTAAGCAAGCACTTTCTGATTATGAATATGTAAGTGTTTATAAATTGTTCGTTTTGAACAGTTACTCAAAAAAATATTTCATAGGTATCAAAATGCCGTCCCAATGATAAAGATGCTAAATTAAAATATACAGAATGCAATAAAATCGTTAAAATGAGGGCATTTGAAAGAGCAATTGCAGTGGACAAACCAGAAAAAACTTTATCAGAAATGTTTAGAGATTTGGAAAATATTGGTACGCTAATAATGATCTTAAATATATGTATAAGAATAAATTTATTTGTTATTTTTACCTTTTTTTTAGCAATTGAAGATGATTATAAGGGACCTGCTTTAGAAGATGGTAAAGTTACTCTGAAATTTATGTTAGAACTTATGGAGCATTATAAGCAGCAAAAGAAACTACATCGCAAATATGCCTATAAAGTAAATATCATAATAATTTTGTAATTTATAATATATATGTATAACATTGCTTAATACATCTTTCTGTTTTATTGTAGATTTTGTGCGATATTGATAGTTATATGCGTACTCAATCTTCGATGGTAGATATAAGTGTTCCCGATGAATCTAAGTTTACCATTTGCGGCGATATTCATGGTCAGTTTTATGATCTTATGAATATATTTGAAATCAATGGCTTACCTTCTCCAACGAATCCTTATTTATTTAATGGTGATTTTGTCGACAGAGGCTCATTTTCGGTGGAATGTATATTTACACTATTTGGTTTTAAACTATTATATCCAAATCAGTTCTATTTGTCTAGAGGTAATCAGACTAGTTGTAAGAGTCGTTGTCGTATTTTTTGGTACCGTGTAGTATTTACGACAAAATAAAATAAATGCGACCTTGTCAAGCTTCTGTCGTTTTGACAGTCAAACGATACGACAACGGCACTCCTGAACATATACATATTTACTTGTATATAAAGAAAATTTATTATTCGATTTGTTTTTTAAACCAGTTTTTGGTTTTTCCGAACAGTTGCTATTATATTAAACCGATTAAACGGTTTTTTAAAATCAATAACAATACAAACCAAGGTATATTTATTCATCAGGTAATCGCGATTCAAAGAGAATTTGTTTGTTTATGTTTTTTATATATTAGGTTCGTTCGAGAACTCACAAATTTGTACGAATTTGTACAAATTTTTACTGCATTTTACGAAATTGCGTTCGTTTACACAAATTTGTAGTAAATGAGAGCACAAATAGAGAGCGAAAAGTGACAGTTCTTGACTGAGTATTTGCAAATTTTTACAACAGAAATTTCTTGCTGTAAGATTTAGCAAAACCAAAAAACATATGATTCAAAAGGTAAACAAACAAAAGTAAGCAAACAAAAAGTATACAATTTGTGAAAAAAGTATTAAAAAAAAGAAAAATCCCAACAAAAGTGCAAAATATTATTAAATTTAAGTTGTTTGTGAAATAAAGTTAGTTAACAATGTCTACAAATGAAAGAATGGAACTGCCTGAATCTGGCGCAGGTATACATACACAAATACATATTTGCACATATGTATGTATGTACATAGTTCCCATTAAACTTTATTTATTTGCCATCAGCTGTTGCTTCAATCTTACGAATTTTTACAAATGTCTGTTCGAGTACTTTTTTGAACAAATTCTCTTTTTGAGAGTAAAATTTTCAATTTACTAAATAATTACTCATTTACTACAAAGTGCAGTAAAAGTACTCGAACGAACCTATTATATACATATAAATGAGAAAAGAGAGAATTGTTTTTTTATCAATTAACTTTGACAGCTAAAATTTAAAATAAGTGAAGAAAAAAATAATCAGCTGACGAATCAAGACTACCTCATGAATAAATTTGAATTGAAAACAACCATTAAATTAATTATTAAGATAAAAAGTTATTTATTTTTAACAATTTGTTTTTACACCGTTTAATGTTTTTTGAAATTTGAAATTTAGTTTTGACATTCTTTATTAAACTTTTAAAGTTGCCAGATGTACCAAAAAATGCATCTCAATTTTGCAATTAAAAATTCCTAAATCAAGGTTATATTTTATATATTTTTTATCGCAAAGGGATCAATTAAGAACGTTTGCAAATTAAACATTATTTAAATACCGGTTTATTGTATCAAAATAACTATTTTATTCGATATTCGAAAAATTTATTTTTTTTAAATATACGTTTTCAGCAAAACCAAAAAAAAACGGTTAAAACCGGTCGAATAAAAACCGTTTGATATTCCTGTTGTATACGCTTTTTAATATTTTTTTTTATTAAACGTAATTTTTTAAATAAACAGGTAACCACGAAAGCGTCAATATGAATCAAATGTATGGGTTTACTGGCGAAGTAAGTGCGAAATACACCAGCACCATGGCCGATATGTTTACTCAAGTCTTTAACTGGTTGCCATTGTGCCATTGTATCAATAAAAAGATCTTGGTTATGCATGGTGGTCTTTTCTCTAGCGATAATGTTACCTTAGATGATTTAAGACGTATTGAACGCAACTGCCAACCACCTGAGGATGGTCTCATGTGTGAACTTTTATGGTCTGATCCTCAACTCTGCTACGGTCGAGGTCCCTCGAAACGTGGTGTTGGTATACAATTTGGTCCCGATGTTACAGAAAACTTTTGTAAACATAATAGCTTGGATTATGTTGTACGTTCACATGAAGTTAAAGACATGGGCTATGATGTAACACATGATGGAAAATGTATAACAGTATTTTCGGCACCCAATTATTGGTACTTTTTTTTAATTCTATTGAAAGAAATTGTATTAATTTAATATATTAATTTGGATTTTTTCAGCGATACCATGGGAAATTTGGGTGCTTTTATAACAATCAAAGGCAATGATTTAAAACCCAATTTCAAGTCATTTGAATCAGTGGTAAGTATTGTCATTAAAAGTTGTTTTTATACTTTCAAAAGTTAACTGAATTCAGAAAAACGTTAAACGTGTAAAGAAATTCTAAAGTGTAAATTATTTCTTAAGAGGTCGTCAACATTGTAAAACATTTGTTGCACAACTTTTGAGTTTGTAGATGAAAGAAGAGAAGTTAATACACATCCTTTAAATTTGTCTCTCATCTATAAACCTAAAAGTTTTGCAATAAATGTTTTACAATTTAGACGACGTCTAATCAAGAATAATTTTAATGAGTTCGTACGTTCTGAAATAAAATGTAATTCACCGTTTATACGTCAAAATATTTATATTGCTATAATTATAATAAAAAGGGTGCGATCATTTTTTTAAAGCAACATACGTATTTGAATATCATCATACATATCTATTTTTTAGTTTTTTTATTACTTTTCTATCTTAAACACCCAGGACGCACATCAAACTGTTTCGTCAAAATCATGTTTTTATACCCACTACCAAAAAATTATGTGGGAGTATACATTTTGTCATTCCGTTTGTGACACATAGAAATATTGATTTTATACTCTATAAAATATATATTTTCTGAGTCAGGTTTAAATTTTAGGAAGATATAGCTGTGTACATCCATCCGTTCAAAATGGAATGGAATGAAAATGGGCTAAATTGGTGTATTAATCTGACATCTTATAAAATCCAAATGCGTCTAAACGAAATAACGTAGAGTAATAAAATTTCACAGTTACATTTTTTTGGTACAAAAAATATGTTTCCCTAAAAATTGTTCAAACCCGTACATTGCGAAAGGAGTTACATATCGAGGAGGAGTTATAGTACCCCACACAGTGTCTTTTTTTTTTGTTTATTTAATATCTAAAACATCATCAAACCGACAGAATTAGATTAGATGTACGATATTGAAAATTTCCAGAAATAGATTTTGGTCAATATTATTGTAATAACGGAAAATAAAGGTGTCACACCCACTTTAACGTCTACCTCCTATATAACGCTTTTTCTTAAATTCCATAATTTCTCTATGGACAAAGGTTTGAAGGAAAATTGGTCTCTGTATTTAAATATCTAAGTAGAAATCATTATCACGGCACCATTACTTAAACGCGAACCTTCCATAAAGGGTTTTTTTCTCCAAGAAGAATAAAGGGCTATATTGCAATATCTTAGTTGAATATACTAACAGAAATTACTTTTACATGCCTACTTCAACGCCCACTTCTCAATTGATTTTATAAAAATGAGTGGGTAATATTATTCCTAGTGTAAAAATACTTGGTTTTCATTTTAAAAATAAACTTAAGAAAATAAAGTGATAGTAAATTGGACTAAAAAAAAATAATACATATTTTAGTATAAAGAAATTATAATATAGTTATAAGAGTTGTTAACAAAATTATAAATTTATTATACAAAATTGTTGGTGGGTATCAAAAATTTGGTATAGCCGAATATATTGTAGCGCCCTTACTCAAATATAAAGCTTAAGGTCCATACCACGCGTTCTCGCGTCAGCGCATTTAAGTTACATGCCACGCTTTATGTGCATTCAATATCAAGTTAACAAGTTTTCACGTGAGTTCGACGAAACAGTTTCATATGTGACCATGGCGGTTAACATGATTATACCCAATAAACATTTATATTTAATAATTATTTTCATTACAGCCACATCCTGATGTCAAACCTATGGCTTATGCAAATAGACTTATGAGTTTATTGACGTAGTCAATTTGTTAATATTTTTTATTTGCTTTAATGTTTTCAGAACATTTTTTTAAGCAAACAATACGCTAAATTTATATTAATTAAGACAACAATAAACTCAACATCAAGCAAATTAATAAAATTCGCCCTATGGACGCAGCATCCAATGTCTACTCTCTACTCTGTTTGTCAGAGTTAAAAATTAATAAATTGGAAATAAGTATATACAATTTTATATTTTTAAAAGTAAACCAAGCAAGCTTTTTTTGTACTGAATAAAACAAAATGTGTAGATTAAAGGATGATTATACATAATAGTTTTATTTTCTGATATTATTATAAATTTCAAAAGTTGAGTTACTTATTTTTACGTTATTGAAATAACTATTAAATTCAATTATATTAAAATTATTTTAATATTATGTTAAATAAAAAATAAATATTTTTATTGCCATATTTGGAAGATAATTAAATTTTACTTTAAACTTCTATTTACTCTAACAAAAGTGTTTCCACATTTGTTAAAATAAAGAAATTTAAAGCTTGATAGAAGTTTCTAAATTAACAATAAAAAGTTTTAGGCTTTAAAATACAACACTTTTTTGATGTTATATGTATATAGCGCCGCCCATTGAAATCCGATTATTTAATTTAATATACCTATCATTCATTTTGGTTTAGTCGCAGCTTTATTTCTTACTTAGATAATTTTTACTATGACTTCAAATTCTATGGGCCAATTCAAAGTAGACTCTCATATTGTACTATGTCATATAATTCATATTAATATGACTAGTGACTTTGAACACCTTTTGTTAACAAATTATGTATTTAATACAAGAAAGAAGACAAAGAGATGACGCTGTTAAAAATTGTATGTATTCAGGAAAGAAGAAAATAGAAAATATTCTCTCTGAGAAGTGAGAAGCGAAAAAATTCTCTCTGAGAGACAGTATGATTAAAAGTATAACATAAACAATTTCTTATACATAGAAAACAAATGTGTAAAGTCATATTATTTTTTTTGTATGGAAATTAATAACAAAAATTTTATGCATGCATAAATAATATGAAATAGTACAAATATGACTGATATGCAACCACTTTGAATTGGCCCTATGGGCCTGTTCGTAAATGCATCACAGCTGTGCATATAATGCGCACAATGTTCGTAAATGCAAACGTTGGCAACACTGCAGCTGCCATCTGTTCGTAAATACAACATTAAAGTATATTATGCGCAAATAAATACAAAAAACTAATCACAAAAATGGCTGATGCAATAGATGTGTGAGTATAAAGAATGTGTTTTTTTATGATTTATTTTTGATTATATTACTTTTTAAACATTTTTAGCCTCGAATGTGAAATATATGTCAGATATTGTATTATCAAATTCACAAATTAAATTTATAATAATTTTTTCCATTTTTCCGCAGTGTTCGCTCGTTCGTAAATGCAGCAATAAAATAAGCAAAAAGAAGCATCAGCAACATATGATTTGCAGTGGCAGCGCAAAGTAATCATATTGTGCAGCGCAGTGATGCATTTACGAACAGGCCCTATATTACAACTTTAGTCTCAAATTTTTTTTATTTTAAAAATTTCAAATTGATTCATTTAAAACTTGTAAAAAATAATAAAAGGAAATGTTAGGAGAAAATTCATAAATGTACCTCGCAGGAAAATTTTGCACTTGTTCAATGTGAATAACATTTTTAATGACTACTAAATCAATAGTGCATCATGCCTTCCTAAATCCGAAATAGTTTATCATAAATGATTTGCTTCAAAATACATGCAAAATGTCTTAAACAATACATGTAAACAAACAAAATCAACTCATGAGACATGGGTCTCTTTTTACCTTATATGCATGCTTTCCATGCAATTATTTGAATTTAGTGAAGTTTATTAATATATTCATATAAATACATGATCTCCAATGACACGTTATAGGTTAAGCAAACATGCATGAACATGTTTCACTTTAATTGAGCCACTTCATCATGGGTTGAACCCATTCATTTACTATTTCTTTTTCATATCTTCTGGGTAGCCCTGTATAATTATTAATTGTTTTCGAATTCTCGTTTTTCGAACCTCAAGCGAATTTTCAATTACTGTGAAAAAAAATTGACGGAAGTTATAGCGTAAACATTTATTGCTTATTTTTTTATCTCTGCACAAAGATTCTCAGAGATGGAAACTGCTTTTGCTTTTACCTTAGTGTACGCTTCACTTCAGTATTAGATTTTTTATTTCAAAATAACAACCGATTTTATACGATTATTGTCGTTTTTTTTTTTTTTTTGAGAATGAGGAGGAGGCGGTGGAACATTTGCTTTGGCACTTATTGCGAGCTATTTGGTGAATATGTATGTATTGACCTTTACTAAGGATCAGAAATTGTACACAGCGGAGAGGATCTAGGAATCTTCCATTTGTATTTATACCTCTAGCTGTATGTCTGCATCTTAGGCCCATACCTAAACAAGAGCGTTGAGCGTCAAGCGTTGCAATTTTGCATGTATTTTGTTATTGTAACAAAAACAAAACACATGTAAAACTCCAACGCTTGACGCTCAACGCTCTTGTTTAGGTATGGGGGTAACTTCTCTTTCTCATATGACAATCACAATTAGTCTAACTGCATTAGTTTTTTTTCAATGTTTGGCTCGAAATAAATTTTGCTTTTTTCAACAATGCATTGAGCTTTTTCTATTTTTTTTGTTTAATTCAAATTTCATGTAATTAATTTTATCAGTTTATCAGAATAAATTATGACTGAATTTCAAATTTTATCAGTTTAGAAATTACGCCATCAAGCTATAGTCTTAAACGAATTTATTATATTTAAAAATTTTAAAGTCGTTACTTTCTGATGTTGAAAAAGGAAATAAAATGTTTAAAAACAACTAAATTAATCCTATGCTATTGTTTTCAGAACTCCACTTGCTATTGAAAAATCTTTGCAATCAAAACGTTTTGAAGACCAAAATGTTTAAACCACTAAGATTTTCCAATTGCAACACTGTATTTTAACTACAATTTGTAACATTTGATTAAAATAAATAAATAATAGATTCTGAAACAGAAAACGTCAGATACATTAGCCGAAATTTTATTAAACAACAAGTATGTCACTAAGACAACATTTTTAGACTTTACAAAATACAAACTTCTTTTCATAAGAAAAAAATACAATACAAAAGACAAATGGTATTAAAATTTATAAGAAGAAATGTACAATTTTGGTCTTTTAGTATTATAATCGCAAAAATTTAATTCCTTTTATTGAACAAACCAAAGACAACAACAGAATTATCGAGATATTTTTTTTTCGTTTTTAAATTTTTTAGTTTTGCCTTTTAGTAACGCAGAAGTTGGTTAAGTGCGTATGAACTACTAAATTTGAAAAAATGCCATAAATTCACCTCTGTATATTAGATATGGATAAAAAATATTAAACAAATTAAATTAAGTTTTAAAATAACTAAGGATCACCTAAAAAAATGTTGATAAGGATATTTATACATCTAATAATAATTTTTTGTCATGTAACATGCATTGATATAGAAGTTTTAAAAAGATTTTATATTAATATAAAATTCTTTCGAAAGGCTATTAACTTATTCATAGCAAGGCACATTTATTCATCAGGTAGTCTTGTTTCGTCAGCTGATTATTTTTTCTTCACTTATTTTAAATGTCAGCTGTCAAAGTCTATAGATAAAAAACAATTTTCTCTCCTCTCTCATTTAGTTCAAGTGTCAAACTTCATATACAAAAAATATAAAAAAAAATTCTCTCCAAACTACAATTACCTGATGAATTAATATGCCTTGATTCATAGATAAAAGATGTTTTTGTAACGTAAATAGTTAACATTTTTCTTTTTTGGTTGTTTTACATATAAATCCTTTTTTTTGTTTCTGTTCCCCTTATAAGACTGTTCAATTAACCAGCAAAAAAATTTCACTTGTTCATAGTGAATAACGTTTTTAATGACTTTTAAATTAACAGTGCAAAAAAAAAGAATTAATTCTTCATGCCTCCTTAAATGCAAAATAGTTTGTCGTATATGATATCTATATATATAAAAGTGAAACTCTGTGTTTGTGTGTGTGTTAGCTATAGACTCCGAAACTGTAAAACCGATCGGACTCAAACTTTGGCAAGTTGTTGTACACATACCAGGGAGTGTTTATGGGTGAAAAAAGTGGGCGGGGCCACGCCCATAAAAAATTAGTTATCATATTTAGCTGCTTGCACTTGATCGATTTTTCTGAAACTTTGCACACATATCGAGCTGTCATGACTAAATAATTTCGTGATAAGAAAAGTGGGCGGGGCCACGCCCCTAAAAAAGTTTTAATTTTGAGGTATTTGCACTGGACCGATTTTTCTGAAACTTTGCACACATATTGAGCTGTCATGACTTTATAAATTCGTGATTAAAAAAGTGGGCGGGGCCACGCCTATAAAAAATTAGTTATCAGTTTTAGCTACTTGCACTTGACCGATTTTTCTGAAACTTTGCACACATATCGAGCTGTCATGACTAAATAATTTCGTGATTAGAAAAGTGGGCAGGGTCACGCCCATAAAAAAAGTTATAATTTTGAGGTACTTGAACTTCACCGATTTTTCTGAAACTTTGCACACACATATTAAGCTCTCATTATAATACAATATCGTGATTAGAAAAGTGGGAAGTGTCACGCCCATAAAAAAAGTTATAATATTAAGCTTCTTGCACTTGACCGATTTTTCTGAAACTTTGCACACATATTGAACTCTCATGAGTATATAGTTTCGTGATTAAAAAGGTAGGCGGGGCCACGCCCATAAAAATTTATAATTTTGAGGTACTTGCTCTGGACCGATTTTGGTGATGACTATACAGTTTCGTGATTAGAAAAGTGGGCAGTGCCACGCCCACTTGATATTTAATTCAAATTCAGAATGCATTTATATTCATTAAGGGGCGTAGCAACACGCGCCGGGCTTTTCTAGTTAAATATAAAAATTTCTTAAACAATTTACGTATACAAAAAACAACCAACTCATGATACATGGGTCACTTTTTACCTTATGTGCGTGCGTTCCATGCACTAGTTGGAATAAAGTGCAGTTTATTAATATAAAAACATGATTTCCAATGACACGTTAATGTTAAAATCATTCATGTTTCACCTTAATTGAACCACTTTATCATGAGTTGAACACATGCATTTACTATTTCTTTTGCATGATTTTTTTGCTGGGTATAGTTGAAGAACTTTTTGTTTGTTTTTGTTTACCTGTTAAGATATAAGAATGTATGTATATCGATGGTCACAGGTAGAAATATACGTAATGGAAACTGTATTATCATAATGGAACATCTTTTTTAATTGCTTGTAAAACATTTATTCTAAATTTCTTAAACTGACAAATTAAATTTCGTAAGGGCATTTTTACTTGTGATCATCAATATGTATGTGGTGAACAACGATTTAGACATAAAACCTATTTGAAAACGATGAAAGCCAATAGATATGTAATATGTTTGCTATAGTCTTAATTTCAATTATTTTCTATATTGTTTTGCAATAATTTTTAATAAACTTCCATTCACAATTTATCTTCTAAGTGCAACAATACTCACCTTTCGCATTTTGTATTTATTATTTGAATTATTTGTAATTATTAAAATTTGCAATTAGTCCTCAAAACAAATATGTACAATATGTAGTTATATAAAATAAATAAATAAAAAATTTCTGTTTCATCTTCTAAAATACAATTCGAACATTATGAAATACAAATGGACATTTCTAAAGTTCAATTGGAAATTTTTGAAATACAATTAGAAATTTGTTAAATGCAATTGGAAAAATTCCTAGATACGAATAGAAATTTCTGAAATACATTTGGAATTTTTTTAAAATACAATTGGAAATTTTTGAAATAAACATCTCCGAAATACAAATTGAAATTTTTGAAATATATGTAATTGCAAATTTCTAAAATATAAATGCAAATTTCTCAAATATAAATGGAAATTTCTGAAATATAATCAGAAATTTCTGAAAAATAAAACATAAAAAAAATATTTTTGTTTCATGTTTTTAAATACATTAGGAAAATTCTAAAATACAATTGGAAAATTCTAAAATACAAAAAGAAATGAATTACAATTAGAAATTTCTTAAATACAATTGGAAAATTCCTAGAAACAACTGGAAATGGTGTAGTGTGATTTGTCATTAGTTTGAGATTGGTTTTAAAACTATTCTCAAAATCTATCGCAATTAATCGCACTTTTTTAAAAATATCGTTTTGAAATCGTTTCGAAAACGATCGTTTTTCATAACACACCTGTATAATAAATAAAACAATTTTATTTAACGGTAAAAATACATGTATGGTAAGAAAAAACTTTAAAAATAAAAAAGATTCTAACTCGAATTTTGCTACATCTTCTGATAACATTTTGTACAGATTAATTACGTGTCGTCAGAATTCTGTTTAAACATTGAGGAGGTAGTCGTATCTAATCAGCTGATAGTTTTTTTATATACATACTGCCTTATTTATACAAGTTATTAAAGGTTTATTAAACTGATTTTCTATGGAAATTCGACATATAAGCCTCTTATAAAGCTCTTAATTTTTATGAATTAGACCGATAGCATATTGCTTTTAAACTTTCCTTTTTTATTGTTTGCCTACAGCTGAAAAATTTTATGTCAGATTTAAGAATTGTATAAGAGAAATAAAGCTGCTGTTAAACCATAAAGATATAGAACACTTTACGATTGGACCTAAAATGGCGGCGCTTTATATAAAAACCAAAAATGGCAACATGAAAAGCATGAACAAATTTTTTATTTTTAAAAAACTTCTTTAAACAATCTTTAATTCTAGGGGCTGACTGGCTGAACTTTTTTTATTCGACACAGTCTATTGTATACATTATAAGGTCACATCACATTTGCTTTCCGCCTTTTAATAACATATTGTAGCTATTTTGACTTATTAAAATCTTTAAACATATTAGGTGTTATAAGAACAATAGAAAAACTTAATAACAGATATTCATATCATTTATACCGAAAAATAAAGAAATGGTTGAAAAAGGCATATTTATTTATCACAAGTAATCGCCGTTTGGACAGAATTTGCTTTTTTTTTATATATATACATATGAAGTTTGACATTTGAAATAAATGAGAGAAGAGAGAAAAATTATTTTATTTACGTATTTTGACAACTGAAGTTCACAAAAAGTAAAGAAAATATCCGACGATTCAAGACTACCTGATGAATAAATGTGCCTTCGGTTTTATTAGTAAGTCATCGTCCATATTAGAAAACATTTGTAGCAAAACTTGAAAAGGGCACAAAGTTTTATGTATGCTAAATGTAATTTTCATTTGTTTTTTTTAACTCGCATAACATGAACGAGAAATACATAAGAAAAATCTAGAAACTAGAAATAAATAAACAAATTATTATGTAAATAATAAGACTAAAACATAGAGCAATTACAAAATATAACAAAAAATAAAAAGAACGTAAGAATTAGTCTACAAGTATAATAAAATGATGATTTTTGTAGAAATATAAAAGTTTTTTTTTATATAAAAATTAGGGCCATTATTTCAATTTGGTATTAGTTTAAGGTAGAATTTTATCGGACGGATAAGCAGTTATCTATTATAAATTTTTTTCCTTAACTTACATGTGAGTGGTAAGTTGAATGTAAGTTTACTTAAGCTGGTAAGTTAAACTTAAATTGTGTTGATGATCAACAAAATCCTACCTTTAACTAACGCCAAGTTGTTATAATGGCCCTTAATGTCTTTAACTATGATAAGAGCGAAGGATATTGCAACTGCATAATAAAAGTGAACAAGGTATGGATGATTTGCTAAAACTACCTACAACACATGTTTTTATATTTTTAATGCTATTAAAGACAAGAAAATACGTTTTCGAGATCTCCATTGAAATTATTAAATTTTTGTTATTTTCATATACATACCAAGGCATATTTATTCATCAGGTAATTGCAGTTCGGAGAGAATTTTTTTGTTTATATTTTTTATATATGAAGTTTGACATTTGAAATAAATTTGAAAAGTTTTTTATTTATGCATTTTGACAGCTGAAATTTAAAACAAGTGTTGAAAAAAATAATCAGCTGACGAATCAAGAGTACCTGATGAATAAATGTGCCTTGATACATACATACATATTTTAAATAAACTTTTTAAAATTCTTCAGTTTATTATTTCATATTTGGGAAAAAAATCGTAATATAAATAAATAAAAAAAAGTTTTAATAAATTTTTCCAAAATTTTCATTAGAATGGATAAACTTATGGTACACACACACACACTTTGCAATCTGTTTATGCAACACGTTTATTTTTGAACACAGACTGCAAACAAAAACTACACCATAAACGCAGCATCATTTCTTTATTTTGTATTATTGTACAATATAATTAAATTCTACTCAACGTTTATCCTAACAATCGTCATTTTCTTTTTTATTTCGCTTATTTAATTATTTTTGCGGTTGTTCAAATCGTACGTATTCACATCTTTCTGATTTTCAATGAACTAAAGCAGAGAAAACTTAAAACAACGATTTACACTATGCAACCAACATCAATGCAAACAGAAAATAACAAAATATTTTGATATTTTTAAACCTAGAATGCAATAATAAATTAAACGATAAACATGACTATATACCAGTGATCGGCTTTGAGTCGTTTTTTCAATATTCATAGTGAGTCATAAAATTTTTTGGCCGCCAGAATATTTGCAATGTTACAGTGTGTAATATATAGGTACAATTTTTGCAAGTATCACTATTTAATTTTTAAATAAATGCAACTGATTATGGCCTTTAGTCCAAGTTTTGTTTGGCTTCAATAATAAGAGGTAAACAATAACAGTTATTTTGTGTTTTTTATTTTCATGTTTACATTTTTTGCAGCAAATTAAAAAACTGCGTTCTTAGGTGCTCACTTAAATTTGAAAGATAATACGCAAAAACAAAATCTCTTAAACAGACATCGAAGCAAGCACTTTATTTTTGATTGTTGTTTTTGTATTATTTTGTTAAATTTAAATTGTCTATTTTTTTAACAATCCACAATTATTATGGTGAATGTCAAATTGTTATCTGGCAAGCCTAGTTAAAACACACAACTTCATAATGAGTACGCGAGTCATACGTGCTTTTGGTCGTCTTTTTATCTTGCATGAACGACAATAGCAATCAACTGAGTCATACGTGTTGATGAATATGAATACTATAAGTACCTTTCATTTAAGTGTGTATAAATAGTGAAGACTTTTCAATAAGTTTGAATGCGTATAAATCAACGAAATAATGAATGATTCAAGTTGACTTACTTCATTAGTATTCGTTGCAGATCTCTGTTATATACTATGCAACCAACAACTAAAATTGACAGATTGCATAAAGATGTTGTAAAGTGCGAATACAATGCATACTGTACCCTAAAAAATATAATGCATTAAAATATCAATCATAATAAACTGCTAACTTTTAATCAATTTAAAATTTCAAAATTATTCAAACTATCAAAAATTTATTATTTAAAAAAGTTTAAAATTTTTCGTAATATTTAATTTTCGATAAACTTTACAAAATTTCCAGTTAAATCTTTTCTTAAAATACCTGTTTTTTTATTTTTCAACGGTTCAATCCCTGACAGATTGCTGATAAATCTATCCTGTTCTTAATGAAATTGTAATTGAGTTTCTTCTTGCTGATTATGAGGTACTAGTGCATGTATACATGCATACATACATACATATGTACATATAAATACATTCATACATAAGTATTAAAAAAACATCAATACCTAATTTTGTAGTTTTTTTAGTAAAAAAAGATGCTTTTCATTGGATAGAACCCAAAGCGAACAGCAAAGGGGCAATATTTGTAGTGATCGGTATATATTTCAAAATTCGCCCACTTCTGTCATCCGTCGTGTGCCCAGTACACCGGAAGTATATTTTCGCAATTATGGAGGGGGTGAATCCCAACGAGATGATAATCATATACAATGTATTCCTTTTCATGATCCTGATGTATACGAATTTAATCTACAAAATTTGCCAGAAGAACTTCTGGATGAATTTGAAGAGCCTTCATTTCACGACTTACCGCCTAATGCATCTTTTGATGAGGTTAGGTGTGTCTTGGCAACACCAACACCTGCAACAAAACAGTCTGAGTCTACGGCAGCTGAAAAATTAAAGTCTTTAAGAGCAAAAGTCGACGAAGTTGTTCAAATAGATAACTTAAGAAATCGTATGGCAGCTCACATTAGAAAATCTGGCGAACAACCGGCAGGACCGGTACAGGTTGATGATGTTCGAAGACGTATGGCAGCTATGATTAGCCAAAGTAAACCACAACCGCCGTTGTGCCATTATGAAATACCACCTCTACCAGAAGATCCTTATGCAATTCCACCACCACCAAAAAATCCAAAGGATGTAGTAGCAATAATTCGAAGAGCTCAGGCTATAGCAAGACTTAAAGCACTAGAAGAAGCGAAAGCGCCAAAATCTGCGACTAAAAGACGTGTTAAAGGTGACGTGGCTTCTAGAAAATTATCAAAATACTTTTCAAAAGAAGTCAGACCAACAATATTACCTAAAATAAAGGTACCACGAAAAGCCGGTTTAATAATTCAAAAGAAAACTGACACTCCACAGCATCCACCCGATTATGTTTCAGATGAATGGGCTGCTGCTATATTACGAACAAGGAAATTAGCTGGACTTAAGACTACAAATCCGAAGCTTTTATTAAAAGCTAAAACAAGATCGCCAACAGCAAAACCTGCTACCCCAAAGCAATCTACTCCTTTAGCACCCACTTTTGAAGATATTATGAAGCGAGTAGCTGCAATTAGATCAAGGAGTGATGTTACTAAAGGTAATATAAAAGAAGGAAATATATTGTCTAATATTCGCAGCGAATTAAAGGAATATGAATGTTCTGATATGCAACAACGTGTAAATGACTTACAAAACCGCATAGATGATATGCAGCAACAAATTTTACAAACCCCAACACAGTCGATACCAAGATCCGAAGCTGTTATGTCTCCCATAGAACTAGACGAATTTGAAGCCCTAGAGGAACTATATGGAGCATCATCGCATGATCAATGTACAGCTGCCGACAATATTAGGAGCGATTTACAAGATCGTATAAATTTATTGCAACAAAAACTTTTTCAATCTCCTAAAATGAAAGAAATTGCTGAACAAAGTCCAATTTACGAAATACCTTCAATACTTCGATATCAGAATTTGTTAGAAGATCGAGAATCGATGGCGGCCGCGGCAGCCCAAGCTTCTTTAATTCAAAGAACTCAAGTGAGCAAAGAATCTGAAAATAAAGAAAAATTAAATATTAATGACAACGAAATGTCGCAGACTCCATTAGCTTATACAACCTCACAACGTGCTGCTTCCAGACCAACGACCCCTTTACCAAAACGTTCTCGTTCTCCTGCAGTCGTATCACAAGTGTGTCCTTCAGCATTCGATGATGCATTTTTAAGTGATATAGATATGCCCGATTTTCGTATCACAGACATCCCAGACTTTGCTTTTTCAACTGAAGCCCTAGAAAATGCTGGTTTTGATATAAGAAACGAACTTTCTTTGACTGACATTTCGATGCCATTTTTGGATGAAGATATATCATTTGATGAACTCGGCTTGGAAGATATTACTTCTCCCGATCTCTGCGATTTATCAATTTCAGATACCGAAATGGCCTTAGAACCAGACTATAATATGGAAATTTCAACAGAAGAGGAGCAAGATAATATAGCCCAACTAGCGGTAGAAGAGCAAACGACAAAAGAGCCCGGGTTTTTGACTACAATGGTAAATGCATTAGTCAATAGATTTAAAAATATATTTTCTCCATCGCAAATAATAGATGAGCAAAAAAAAGAGGACGAGGATGAGATAAATTCAGATTCATCGTTACCTAATCTGTTTGAAGCAACACCGCCCACTCCAAAGTCAAAAATGCCACTTTCTGTTAACCAGACGCCATCGACACCCAAAGAACCTTTTATGATACCACCTCACTCTACAAATTCGAAAAATTATGAGGCCATAGTTAAAAGAGCTCGAGCAATTGAAAAGAAGAAAGCACAAGAAGCTGCATTAGCTCCGGTTGCTGCCATAGCTGCTAAAAAAAATATGAAAAAACCTCTTATTAAATCATCTTTACCTAAGAGAGGGCCATTACAAAAGAAAAAATATCCAGTACAAAAAAAAGTTGAAAAACCAGAAAAAATATATCCACCAGGTGAGTATTCACCATCTTATGCCAGAGCAGTAGCAAGAGCCAGATCAATAGCTGGTTTGAAAAATAGATCTGCAATATTAAATCCGGAACGAGCTGCCAAAATTTCAAAGCTTAAAGCTGCCAGAGAAGCAGAATTGGCGGCCATAGAAGCTTTACCACCAGTAGAACGAATGAGAAAGAAAATGGAGGGCAAACCAAGTAGGGTGAATGCTTCACTTTCTATTGAAACTTTAGCAACTTTAGAGGCTATACGCGCAAATCTACCGATACCTAAGCCCCCAAAACGTAAATGGCATCCAGCTGGTAGGTTGAGAGCAGATCATCGAACAAAACCTAAAGAAAGAGTTTTTAAAAAAGATTTTGGTCGTGTGTTAATTCCTGCTAAAAGGACACAAAAAAAGAAAGGATGGAGAGAGCTTGACGTTCTGTCTCCATTGGTAGAAGAGCCACAATTTCTTGAAGATTTTATGCAGTTTTCTCCCTTGAAACCACACGAATGTCAAATGAGATTACAGTACTTAAGAGAGCAAGCAGCTAAGCGTACTGCTGAAACAATTAAAGCTGCCGAAGTAGCACAAGATGCTATTTCCGTTCAAACTCCTCCCCGCCATCGTACAAAAAGTCCTAATTCCACTTTTGGAACCCCCCAAAAATCGGCTGCAAACTTTTCTCCCCTTCAACTTGAAAGTCCGAGTAGACCAAGAACAGAAGAAACAAAACGTGAAAAAGTAATAACGAAAGTAGGACCGAATGGTGGACAAGAGACCATAAGAGAAGAAGTTACTGAAACTTCCACAATTAAAAATGGTGAAGTGCATACGACTACTAAGCACGTTACAACAAAAACTGATGAATTTGGGAATGTAACTTGTCACATTCAAAAGGGTAAGGGTTTGTCAGGCGAAGAAGAAGCCCTTCTAGAAGATCTATCTGAGGAAGAACCACCAGATTTCATGAATACGTCCGATATACCTTCTCCAGTAGATACCTCTATTCCAACTCCAGGTGAAATAATCGATAGAATTCGCTCCAAAGTTCAACAAAAGCTTAAATTTTCTTTACCAGATTTACCAAAATCGCCAAAAACTCCTTCGCCTATTGACTTTCCAGAAAATCTACCGGAAGAGGAATTGTTTAACATCGAAATGCCTGAATTTGAAAGAACACCACCAAGACCTTCCCCACAAGTCAGAACGTTTTCCCCATTCGAAAAAGATCAACGAATGTACGCTTGGGGAGAAACTCCACAACCGACTCCACCACCAACACCTAAGGTCTCTTCTTCACCTCCTAAACTGTCTAAGTATATTAGTCCTCGGTCACAATCAAAAGAAACACAACAGAAAGAAATTTGTATTCCTTTACATCCCAAAGATCCGAAAGACTATAAGGCAATGGTAAAACGGGCACAGGCAATTCAAAAACTTAAAAACATTAACGAAATATCGGCTAAAGCAGCTTTCCCTAAAAAACCTGTATCAAAGTGGATTGGACATGCTCCAAAAGACCCTAAGCGACTTAAACGTAAAAGATTAGTGCTTAAGAAGCGAATTCCTAAAGTGTCACCCAGTAAAGATATTGTTCAACAGCCAGAGGAAGAAGATAATAAAGACAGAGTGTGTCCAACCAAACCACTACCACTACCACCAGAATATAGAGAGGCTATAGCTCGAGCAAGGCTAATGCGTGGTCTAAAAAACAGAACAGCTGCTCTTAATCCGAAAGTTGCTGCAGAATTAGCTGCTTTTGATTCATTATCAGAACATGAAAAAATTATGAAAAGAATGGAAAAGGTACGAAAAATTCCTGCAAAGAAAAGACGCATTGAAGCTTCAGCAGATATACTTGGTACCATCGCAGCTATTCGAGCTAGCATGCCACCAGTAGAAGATGTGTTGCAACAACCTTCACAATATAAAGCACAAACAGTTAAAGATCTTCCTGTATCAACGCAAGCAACTTCGCCACACACTCTTTTAACTGTATATCCATCAGATTACTTACCCGAAGCCGTAATGCGAGTTCATGCTCGGTCTAAAAGTTCTTCACCAGATTCACATACAGAAGCAATGCCTGCATCTGCAACAGTTAGAACTCGAAAAATGGATGCAGTCGAGAACGTTCAAAATACATCACCTAGTCGCTTCAGAATACCGTCATCTGTTTCTAATACTGCCAATACATTAGAAAATATTTCACTGGAAGAATTTGAAAAACTTGAGGCTAAACTTAAGAATGAAAGATCATTAGATGAGTTTGAAGCTTTAGAAGCAGAACTTCAAAACTTGTATAACTATGATACACCACAATTAGGTGAACGTAATTGTGGCAAAAAGTTAGTTAATGAATTTCCTTCATCACATAGATCAAGAATATCTGCTCCACGTAATCGATCACAAAAATCTCGTTCCGTGAGCCCTCTGCAACTCGATGAACAACAGTCATTTATTGCACTTTGCGCAGATGCAAGTCCTAGTACTATTTACTATGACGAAATGCAGGATTTTATAATTCCTCCCGAACATGTTGAGTTAGATTCATCACAATTAATGCATCAGACACCACCCAAAAACATACAAGAAAGATTTAAACGACTTAAAGAAGCCCAGGAAAAAATAAATATTTGTCCGGGATACTTTCGACAATCTAAAGATTTTCCGACTTCACCAGTCGTCGACTTTAGTCCAATTAGACTAATCAGTCCCAGTACTGCCCCGTGTTTCAAACCAGAGCAAAGAAAACAAGAAATTTCTAGCAATACATCGTCGCCTAAAACAGAATGTCTCCTTAACATCGATGGATCTACAGAAAGACGAGTCGCCCCTGCCAAACAATTTAGAGATCTTGAAGACATGCCATTTGATGAATTAGAATATGAAATAGAGCCTTATTTAACAAATATTTCATTTGAAAGTCCTGTGAGTCCTCCACCTAAGCCATCCGACATTATAAGCAGAATACGATCAAATATTCAGCAACAGTTAAAAGAACGTGCTCAAACTCTAACACCAACGCCTCCCGTAATGGTACCAATGCCTGAAGATCTGCCGGATGAAAAGTTATTCGAGCTAAGCGCGCCATCTTTCGCACTAACTCCACCTCAAACGCCACCAGCAAAGTATAAGTCACCCCGTGTATCACTTCCAATGGCTTGGGGTGAAGTGTCACCAGTTACTCCGGAAACTCCAGAACCCACAATACCACCACATACACCAATAAAAGATCCATCCCCTATTGTACCAGAAGAACATATTAAATATACTTCGCAGGATAATTTATCCGAAGGAGAAATTATTATTCCACCACATCCAAAAAATACTAAGGACTATGCGGCGATAGTAAGGAGAGCCAAGGCCATTTATAAATTAAAGAAACAAGAGTTGAAAAAAGCTGAAGAAGCAGCAAAAACACCACCTCAAAAAGCTCGTGTGCCTATATCAAGATGGCAAGGACCTTCACCCAAAAAAGTAAGTGCTAAGCCAAAAAGAAAACTTATTCTGAAGAAATGTGTGCAGCAACCTGCAAAAACACTGGATAAAAAAAAGCCTTCAGTTCTCAAGGAAGAAGAAACAGAATGTCTGTTTGAACTACCGGTACTATCACAAGAATACAGAGATGCTGTTGCTAGAGCAAGACTAATACATGGCTTAAAAAACAGAACAGCTGCTTTAAATCCTAAAATACAAGCACAAACTGCGGCATATAATGCTTTGCCCAAACATGAAAAAATTAAAATTCGTATGGAACGCTTACGAAAGAAGGCTAATCGCCGACAAGCTGTTAAACCTACAATGGAGCAGATTGCATATTTGGAAGCCTTAAAGGATATGAAGGAATACGAGTATTGTCCACGTAAAACTACGGCCAAGTCTCTAACACCAGTTCGTGTATCAGTTACGCCACGTGCTAAAGTATATTCATATCAGCGTACTCTATCGCCAATAACACTTCGCGCTGGCTCCAGACAAGTAACGGAAGCTGAGCCTCAGGAGTTGTCAGAGTCTGAAGTTTTAGAACAGTTTGAATCGGCTTCAGTCCGTCCTTCAAATATTACTCAATATGATGCTCAAAGACACCGCATATATGATTTGGAGGAACAATTACTAAAGTCGAAAGGACTTCCCGAACAGGAAGATGTATCATTGGCCGAATTTGAAGCCTTAGAAGAAAAAGAAGCTCCTTTTTCTGTGTGTCAATCACAGTCTAGTTCCGCTTTAGATTTGGACAAACTTATTTCGAACTTGCAACAGCAGCAGTTGGTAACACCACCAAGAAAAGATCCTCGAGAAAGATATAAGCAGTTAATAGCCCAAAGAAAAACTCCTAAAACGCCTGTTGTTAGTCCAATAAAAACACCAGAAATTAGTTATAGTCCTATAACATTCTCTGCAAGTCCGTCTAGAGAAGAGGTTAGGGAACGAGCGGAAAAGTCAACCACCCAAATAACTAGAAGTGGTAACAACACTATTAAGGAACAAGTTTTTGAAACATCAGAAATAGTGAATGGAGACTTACAACATTTTACAACTCACGTTACAACGACAACCGATCCTCAAGGTAATGTAACATGTCAAATAAATGATAGCAAGCGTATATCTGCTAGAGATCGTTCAGATGAATATCGAATCACTGAAGATCTTGAAGAAGTTCAAGAACCAAGCTTCTTTGAAACTACACCAACAACGCCAATAGAACGTCCAAGGCCTAGGGACCTTATAGAAAAAGTACGAAGGCAAGTAAAAGAAAGCTACAGGCCAGAAGTGCCAACAGGTAATCTTATAGAGTTGAGAACGTCACCTCCAATGTTGCCATTACCAGAGGATATTCCAGAAGAAGAATTATTAGATTTTAGCTGTCCAGCATTTGAAAGTACTCCAACACAGAGTAATCTGCGCACACCTCAATCCCCTGCCATAATACCTGATGTCTCCATACCACAATTATTTACAGCTACTCCACCAATGCTAACGGATTTACAACCAGTGTCCCCCATAAGACATCGTATACAGTCACCAGAAGACCCTCTTGTTATACCGCCTCATCCCAAAGACCCGAAAGACTTTAAAGCTATATGTAGAAGAGCTAGAAAAATTCAAGAGCTCATAGAAAAAAAAGAAGCTAAAGTACTTGCCGTCGCAGAAGCTGAAGCGGCTTCCATTGCTGCTAAAGCAGCAAAACTAACAAAAAAGAAAAGAGTTCCGATTTCTAGGTGGGGAGCTCCACCACCCAGAAAACCAAGAACTCGTAAAAAACTGGTAATGAGAAAACGCGACGATGCAATGGCAACCAAAACGTTAGCCAATGAAAAAACACAAAATCCTGTAGAACATGAAGAAGTGCCACCACTTCCAGAACACTTTGCTGAAGAAGTTGCATTGGCTAGACGGTTAGCCGGTATTAAAACAAGATCAGCTGCTAAAGAAACACCTTTGTTACCTATTAGCGATTATGCCACTGCAATGTCGAGAATTAAGATAATGAGAGAAAAAGGTGCCCTTCCACGAGGTCAACCGTCTCTGGCCTCAGCGGCATACTTGAATGCTGTAAAACGTGCAATGCAAGTTCGACGACAGCCACTATCTGAAGTATCTGAATACGAATCTCCAAAAAAGAGATATGAACGAATTCTAGCCGAAAGAACAGTAGTACCTCCTAAAATAATACAAAGTCCCTTAACAACGCCTTCTTGTGATGATATTTCTTATTCTCCTGTTCGTTTTGTAAGTCCACGTACAGAGGAAGATAAATTTGTTCTGGAAAAATTAACTCGGCAATATAATTTTAATGCAGATGCTTTTGAAAATCTTAATGAGCTAGAAGATCTTGAGGAATTGGAGGAACCAAGCTATTTAGATGTCAGCCAATATTACACTGCTAGCGACCTACACATGCCGTTAACACCACCTCAAACACCGCCACCTATACCTGCGGAAATCATAAACAAAATACGACAGCAACACAAACGTCAAGTTTCAAATTGCCCCGAAAGTCGACCTACAACTCCCACCAATATAGAATTTCTCGATGAACTACCAGAAGAAGATCTTTTTGAGCTCAGTGAACATTCATTTGCAAAATCGCCTATCGAATCCGAAACACCTATTAAATCTCCAAACATTTCAATACCACATTATTTTGAAGCATCTTTAAATCCTGCTATACCATCGCCCACTCCGGAAATTAATGAAGCTAGTCCTCCACTTGCTTGCGATGGTATTAAAGTAAAAAGTCCACAGGCATCGGTGGTAGTTCCACCGCATCCCAGAGATCCATCTAATGTCACTGCTATGGTAAAAAGAGCACAAATAATTCAAAAATTGCTGGCGAAAAAAGCTGCAGAGAAGACATCAGATACTAAAGTTAATATACCGATATCAAGAACAGCTGTTGCTAACCTAGTACAAAAAGCTAGAAAACCAATGCGTAAACTTGACATTAAAAAGAAAGCTCCTTATTCGAAAGCTAAATCTGTAGCTGCTCTATCTTCTAAAGAAATTACAGCGGAGCAACCTGAACTAGATACGGAATATATTGCAGAAGTAGCTAAGGCTCGAAGATTAGGTGAACTTAAAACTAAAACAACACATCTAAAACCGCCAGATTTTGCAACTATAGTAGAAAGGGTTGCTGCTTTACGAGAAAAAAATGCTAGACAACATCAAGGTCCAAGTGCTCGAGAATTAACACATAGACAACATTTAATAAACCGTCAACAAAGGCAAGAAAGAAGACGATTATTGCTAGAGATGAAAAAACTACGACAACAACAGGTTTTTGATAAATCATTAGAATTTGAGCCAACAAGAACTCCACCACCAGCACGAGAACGACTGCAAGCGATCAAATCAAGAATTCAAATGGAAACCCCCACAACATCGTTATATCCTTATAGTCCTGTTGAAACTCCAGAAATTATTGATCTACCAGAATTCCAACCAATTGTATTGCCTACAACTCCTCCATTTCAGCATCTAAAAAATGTTTGCATACCCGATATAGAAAACATATCAATGCCGTTTAATGATTTAAATGATAACATGGATAATGAAATAGATGATTTAGAGGATTTAGAATTCAAAATGGCGGAAGCTGAAGCCGCAAATGATGCTTTCATAGAATATGATGAAAATAATAACATTGCTGAGTGGGAAAATACACATGAGAAAGATTTTTGTACAATACAACAAGACTTTAATATAAATGATAGAATAGAAATGTTAAAGAGTCAACTAAATGAAACACCTAATAAAGCATCGTTTTCACCTGAAATTATGAATGAATACAACATGACTAAACGAATGGAAAAGTTACAAAATCAATTGTTGCAAACACCAACGAGGCAACAGTCGCCCAAAATTGATGCTAGAAAAGACAATGTATGCATGGACATTTCCCAATTTGGTGAAAATGAATCTGAACTGTACGATGACCAGCAAGCCCTTTACGATGAAATGATGGATGATTTTGAAGAAATTGAAAGGGAATGCCAATAATTGATACTAAATTTATTTTATATTTTTATTTTATTATTATTATTTTTAGTAACTTAATAGTTGTAATAGTAATTATTTGACTTTAACGAATAGCCGTATTAAAAGTATTACTGCCTATAAATAAAATAAAATGAAGAATATTTGCTGTTTTTTTTTTATTGTTTGGGCCTTAATCAAATAATACTAGAATTTTATGGACATTATCTTCATATTTTTTTAAATGTAATTTTTTGATAACTACTAAGTAAATCAAGGGACCATTGTATTGTCTTAGATTGGCAAAATATCCAATAGCTTGGCTTTGTAAATCTTTTGGCTGGTCTTTATTTAAATATAAAGCAATTATTTCACTAATTTCATTTAAGTGCTTACCATCCAACCCAAGACATTTAATTAGATTTGAAAATTCTTGCAGTAACTTTAGTTGCAGTTTGTATTCCTGAGTTTGGCTGAAAAGAAACAAAAAAAAAAAAAACAAATTAATGTCTGAAAAAAAAACAAAGTGTTTTGTTTCAATTTTCGCTAACAATCGTAAATATAGAGCAGTAAAGCCCAAACACATACTACAATAATTAACAATTGTGTGTAAAGGCCAGTTAGCAATTCTGCTTTATTTAAGGTTGTTATTAAAAGTATGTGTTCTGGTTCAAACAATTTTTAGGCAACTTTCAGTTTGACCAAGGTATATGCAACGGCGAATTGATACAACAAAGCAACTTTTGAGGAGATGTTTTATGTTAAGGCCAATTCGTACATCAAATATACATAAATTTATCACATTTATTATCAAAAAAGTACACGTAAGTTAATTTTTTAATACCGAATCCCAAATCACATTTTCCTTCCCTGCAGTAATAAATAAAATCAAGGCAAATTCAACCAATTTTGACGAAAAGTTTCCCCATCAGCTGGGCTGATGATTTCACCTGTATGTATGTCGGTCTTTTTCCAATCCCAGTCTTAACAAAATTGGTTTAGTATTTTAGAAGTTATAACCCAAAAACTAAACTCAGAAACGAAATGTAACTGAACTAGAGAATAAACTTTTTACAAATAAATTTCTTAAACTTAATCACACTTGAGGTTTATCTAGACAACAGTTTTTAAAGTATTTGTATTTATATGTGAAGTTCCGCTATTTAGTAAAATCGTAATTTTTGTTTTTTTGTTTTGTTTTATGCTCGCTATACTATTTTATACCCTCCACCAAAAAATGGTGAGGGTATGTTCATTTTGTCATTCCGTTTGTAAAACATCGAAATATTCATTTTATATATTTTCTGAGTCGGCGTTTAATTTTATAACGATCTAGCAATATCCGTCCGTATGTTGAAATCACGTTGAAGAGCGCGAATTTTGCCAGAATATTTCTTATCACAAGGTTTGTTTGGTATTGAAAATGGGCTATATCGGAATATTAGGAAAAGAGTTATAGCTCGTAATGCAAGAGTATGTCAAAAAAACCATGTCATTCCAACATCGAAAAAGATGCAATTGTGTCCAAATGTATATTTCCTGAATTAAAAAAAAATATTTTTCTCTAAAAATTGCTTAATCTATGAGTTAGGAAAGGAGTTATAGATCAAAACGTACGAAAATTTATACCGCGCAGTGTATTTTTCGGTATATTTAAAATTTAAAATCTAATAAAACTGGCAAAATTAGATGTATGATTCTGAAATTTGGCAACCATTGCTTTTTGGTCAAAGGCTTTGTACTAACGGAAAATAAATGTGACACGCCCACTTTTGCGCCCACCTCCCATATAACGCTTTACTTCAAATTCATATAATTTCTCTATTGGCAAAGTTTTTGGAAAAATAAAGGATTATATCGAAATATCTAAGTTGAATCTAATATATAAAATTCTCGTGTCGTGGTGTTTGTGATTAAACTCCTCCGGAATGGCTCGACCAATTTTCATGAAATTTTGTGTGCATATCGGGTAGGTCTGAGAATCGGTCAACATCTATTTTTCATACCCCTCAACGTCACGCCTTTTTTCAAAACTTCTCAGGCCAGACTGCTAAACCGATCTTCTCGAAATTTTCACATAATATAACTAAGACTCTGGTATGATTAATAGGACACTACCACGCCTACTTTAACGGCCACTTTTTTTTATTATGTACTTACATCGATATAGTTTTTAGTATTTTTCTTCAAATTGCACACAATTTATAGTCCAGCCAATGCAGAAATAAACGTTTAAGAATCGGTCAACATCTATTTCTCATACTCCTATATATTTAGGGTGACTCACCTCAAGGGACAATTTATGCCTCACCTAAATAACGTAACAGCTTCAATGAAATTTTAAACTATGATAGATCTGCATACCGAAGAACATATATACTTCACGTTTTTTTTTAATGTAAAAAATATTTCCTATAAAATAATTTATATGGCAGAACAACATTCGCCGGATCAGCTAGTTTATAAGTAAAAGCTACATTGACACGCCTTCTTTAACGCTGTTTAACCGTTTATCTAAAAGTTGAAAAAAAAAATCACATCCAAAATAATAAATTTCATATAAATAATTCATATTTAAAAGAAATCGGGATTCGGGATTAAAAAATAACGCGATTTTTGAGATCGGGATTTCGGTATTGGCATCTCTAATCGTGACATTGAGACTAATTTCAATGCTAGATGTTTCTACTTGGATTCCTTTGTTTTCATTTCGGTGATCTATTAATTTTGATTTTCCTCTTTTTACAACATTTCAATGATTTTTGGTTCATTTGTTACCATAATCTACTGTTTGATATAGTCTGTGACTCAAAAACTAGAAATGTATTCTAAATAATAATAATCACGAAATGCGACATTCCTTATTTCACAGTCATAGAGTAGTTTATATAAAACATTAGAATTGAGTGTTATTTCGACAGTGCTTGCTCGTAGTGCATTTCTGTGCTGATATTGATAATGAAGTCAGGATTGTTGCATAATGAGAAGTTTCAGGTTTTTGTTTTTGCAAAGAAGATCTCAAAAACAAAAACTTTATTTCTTTATTTTTTGATATACCGTTATCTCACGGTTGTTCATTTGTATTGTGAGAACGTTGACAAGTGATCGCGAATTATTTTAATATGAGTGGTGAAAAAATACTGTCAAATATCTTTCTGATAGAGCTATTTCAAGGCATGTTAAGGCCATTGTAATTTATGTTGCCAAAGGCTGTCTCGTGAATATAGAGAAACATATTTTCTGCGACTGATTAACGCTGATTCAGATTTGGATGAAACTTGTTTGCTTGTTGGTTTGAAAACGGGAATTTCAGTGAAAAAGATGCTGATGTGCAACAAAGTTAAAGTCAACAATGAAGGCGATTGTGATGATTATGATCAGAGTACGAAAATAAACAAAAGGAAACGTTTCCAATAGTTTTGTTTCGATCATTTCAGAGAGGGAAAACAAAACGAAACAAAACCCAGAATAACGGTACATGTATTTTGTTTTGTATTGTTTTGTACTATGAGTGCAAACAAAACCAGACTCGAAAAGTACTCAGCTTCAATATGTAACATGCAAAACAATACAGTACAATACTTTTTGCAAACGTTTCAAAACGTTTGCTGATTGATTTGCTCTTTACATGAAGAAATCTACATGTTTATTGCTGCTTGTTGTTGGGAATTTTTTAACATTTTACCTACCTACATTAATTTTATGATCCTAATAACGATATGAAGTCACTGACTATAGTTTGCGAATTGGTAATGGTGCATTGTTATTATGATTGTTATAATCTTTTTGTTCTGCAAACGTTTGCAAACGTTTCATTCTTGTTTCGTACTCAAACGAAACATACCGTCAAAGCAAAGACTAAGAACAAAACCCGAATTGTTTTGTTTATGCTCTTTTGCATTGAAAAGTTTGTGGTTTCGTTTTGCTCGCAAACAAAACGATTCATAAAAATTGAAAAGTTTCTGACTTAGATGATTTGTACTGTGTTTCGTTTCGTTTATTTTCGTTCACTGATTATGATGAATCGAATAATTATTAATTGACGACTTCGTGTACGAATAATTAGTTTTACGAAAATAAAGACTCTTAAAAATAGTACAAGCAAGAATCAAATATTAATTGCCGTGGTGCTAATCCAATCACTAACAAGTAAGAATTCTATATTTGGCCGTGCCGAACCTGATAATACCCTTTATCATTATGTACATTATAACCACATCGTAGCTGAGTTAAGATTTCAGATTTAATATTATATACGCCATTTTGCTTTTTTATTTTGGATACCCAATATTAAGGGGGTGTAAGTGGGTTCATTTTTAATCTTAATCTGACCCACATATACATTTTTGTATGCCATTTTGTATTTGGCGGCCATGATGAACTAAATGTTTTTTGTAGCTTTACCGATAGTGCCGAAATAGTTTTATTTTTTTCTTTTATCTCAGTTAGTCTCTAACTGATTTGTCAGGTTTTCGCAGCAATCATTTTTTTGATATTACGACTTGTGTTTTGGTGTCTATAGCGAGTTTGAAAAAAATATATATATTTATACCCTTCGCAGTGAGTATAAGGGTATATATAGGTTTGTCATTCCGTGTGAAATTTCTACAATTTTCATTTTCGACCCCACAAAGTATATATTATCTGAAAGCTTATGAATAGGTAAGTCAACTAAACACTGTTTGTTTGTCAGTCTGTCTGTTTGTATGTTGAAATCAACTTTTTGAAGCCAGACATTTTCAAGACCCGTGTAAAGTACCAAAATATCAGAAATATTCGGAAGCAGATCGGTATTAAAAATTAGAAATCGCGTTATAAACAACTGAGATATGATGAAAAAACCTAGACCACCTCGTCTTTTTACACCAATACAAACTGGATGAATGTAGGTTCAAATCTCAGTTAAGACAAAAAAAAATTGTTATTTTTATTTTAACATATGTACATACATAAGCTCAATTTATTATTTTACAATGGGATGTTTTAAGCGGATATCGTATTTATAAAGATAATGCAATATACAGTGCCACCTCGCTTAACACAACCCTCGATAAGCGCAACTTCTCGATTATTGCAAATTGTAAGTTGCTTGCATTGTTGACTCAGTAACTTTAAAAAAAAAAAAAAAACTCAGTTATCGCAACTTTTCTCCCAAAATGATCAGTTTGCTATTCCAAGAATATGCGTGTTGCACTTGTTTTTTGTAGATATTGAAAGAATCTCTTTTCGTGAAAGGTTGTTCTATTTATATGTTGTTTTAATTTTTTTTGAGCTAAAGATTCCCTTTTTATATAAAAATTATTATTATTTTAGGAATAAAATTTTTATATAAAAAAGTGATCTTTAGCTCAAAAAAATTAAAACAACATATTGATAAAAAAAGATCGAAGACATTTACATACTTAATTGTTGTTCTATTTATCTATATATATAAAAGAGCAACGTGACTGACTGACTGACTGACTGATTCATCATCGCACAGCCCAAATGCAAAAAGCTAAAGACATGAAATTTGAACAATCGGTTCCTCTTTCAATGTATAGCTCCACTAAGAAGGGATTTTTGGAAATTCGTACTTTAAGGGAGTAAAAAGGGTAAAAACGGGTAAAATCGGTAATCTTATATTTGCTAAACTAAAAATGATACAAATTACAATACTTTTTCAATTTAATTTTATATATATATAAAAGAGCAACGTGACTGACTGACTGACTGACTGATTCATCATCGCACAGCCCAAATGCAAAAAGCTAAAGACATGAAATTTGAACAATCGGTTCCTCTTTCAATGTATAGCTCCACTAAGAAGGGATTTTTGGAAATTCGTACTTTAAGGGAGTAAAAAGGGTAAAAACGGGTAAAATCGGTAATCTTATATTTGCTAAACTAAAAATGATACAAATTAAATTGAAAAAGTATTGTAATTTGTATAAAAATAAGCTGACAGGTGTCTGGCCTTTTTTTTGAATTTTCAACCCCTAAGGGGAAAAAACGGGTAAAAACTATAATTTGGTACTTTTTTGGTACCCTATGTAACTTCCAAACACATAAAGCTAGGAAGATAATTTTAACTGTATTAAGTAATCCGCGAAAAAATATTAATAGGAATTCGGCACTTTTTTCAAATTCACATGTTTAAGGGATTAAATTGTCCCTTTTTTTTGGTACTTTTTTTAAAAGAAACTTTTCTAATATTATTTAATGGGACAAAATTTGATAATTATTGCCTAATAGAATATGGACAATTATTTAGATGAAATTTTTGGAAACTTTTTTGGGGACAAAAAAAGTTGCCAAAAAGGGGAAAATGCCGGAAAATGTATGTAACTCCTGATTAGACGGCCAATTTTTACAAAATTTTTAATTGGGATTTCACCAGACATAAAAAATTATGTAATTTAGTAAAAATTTAAACACATTCCTAACAGGGTAGAAAAGGGAAAAATCGGTAAAAGAGTTTGGTACTTTTTAGAACATAATTACTTTTATACAAAAAAGAATAGATTTACTGACTTTAAATCATGTCTATTAAAATATTTTGTTTGTTACATAGATATTTGAACATTTTAAACTTGGAATTTCGAACTTGAGACCAAAAATTTACTTTTTCGCTTTTCTATGGTACTTTTTGTATTTTCTACCTTTATAAAGGTAGAATTGTAAAATAAAGGACTATTGATTCAAGGTAAGACTAAAAATGTTATGGGTGACCAAAAAGGTACTTTTTTGAATTTTCATGGTACTTTTTGTATTTTCTACGTTTATGAAGGTAGGATTATACAATCAAGGACTACTGATTCCAGGTGAGACTAAAAATGTAATGTGCCACCAAAAAGGTACTTTTTTGAATTTGTATGGTACTTTTGGTATATTTAACGTTTGCGAAGCTAGAATTTTAAAATTAGTGGCTATTGATACAAGGTGAGACTGAAAATGTTATGGTCGACCAAAAAGGTACTTTTTTGAATTTTTGTGGTACTTTTGGTATTTTCTACGTTTATGAAGGTAGGATTGTACAATCAAGGACTTTTAATTCCAGGTGAAACTAAAAATGTTATGGGCTACCAAAAAGGTACTTTTTTGAATTTATGGTACTTTTTTTATTTTCTACGTTTATGAAGATAATATTGTACAATCAAGGACTATTGATTCTAGGTGAGACTGAAAATGTTATGGGCAACCACAAAGGTATTTTTTTGAATTTTTATGGTACTTTTTGTTATTTCAACGTTTGCGAAGCAAGAATTTCGAAATTAGTGACTATTGATACAAGGTGAGACTAAAAATGTTATGGGCGACCAAGAAGGTACTTTTCTGAATTTTAATGGTACTTTTTGTATTTTCTACGTTTATAAAGTTAAAATTGTAAAACAAAGGATTATTTATTCAAGTTTAGAATTGAATTGAAGACACAAAAAAATTCTTTTCGCGTTTTTATTGTACTCTTTTTTTTTACGTTTGCAAACATGGATTCTTAAAATTAATGTTTTTTGATCCGAGGTCTAACTCCTGATATTATGGACGACCAAAATTACTTTTTTTTTCTCATTTTTTTTATATTTTGTATACATAGAATTCTGAATGTAGGTAATAATAAACCAAGTGGAAGTTTTTAGTGAAAGAAAAAAATTTTACTCTTATTATTTTCAGGGTAATTTTTGCAAATTATGAATCTTAATTTTTGAAACTTAGTAGCATTGGTCTTGCTGTAAGTTAGGAAATATATGTCCTAAGTGAATTGAATCAGAGATACAAACTTTCATAAATTGAACCAAAAATATTTAATAATTTAAAATAGAACTTGAGTATTCAATAAATAGTAAGAACTGCGCTATCGAAGTAGCGGGTTAAATGCTAGTATTAAATAAAGTGCCGCTGATTACAAAATTTGTAAAGCTTTCAATTAAACGAAAAAGATATATTCTTTATAAACTTGAAATAGGCATATCTGTAAAAGTGATTTGCGATGAATATAAAGTGCATAAATCAACAATATCCATAATTAAAAAAATGTAGCTACATTACAAAAATGTTTTGCAAATATTGAATTTGGACCAGACAATCGTGTTACAATAAGAGCCTGTGAATATCCAAAATTGGAAAAGGCTTTGTACAAGTGGTTTATGAAGCCATATTAAACCCTAAAAAATTAAGACTCGGCTATCGCAACAACCTCAGTTTTGGCAACGTCCAAAATTTCTATTAGTTGCGTTAAGCGAGGTTGCACTGTATACATATCTATGTACATATTTTATATTAATGAGATGAATTGTGATAAGAACAATTGTTATTGCATGACTGCACGTTGTAAAGAGTATATAAAATTCGGCACGCCTTGTTTTAAAATATATTTTGCCTATAATTTTGACGATTAGTCGCCGTATTGTCCAAAATTTACGAATAGTTCTAGAGGCATATCATATCTATAAATAGTAGCAAACTTGTCTAAAATTATCCTTGGACTAAAAATTGTTATGGTAAAAGAATGTGAAAAACAGAGAAAGTTGTGTTTATTTTCTCATATATCGGAAAGTTATGGCACTTGTGCTGGATTTCAATAGCGATTCATTCCGAACATTTGCAAAATATTGATACTTTAAGATACTTAAAGATCTGAGTAAAATGTGATTTCAACCATCATATGGACAGACGGGCAATCTACTCCCCGTATATTGTCTATATTGTAGAAATTGCAAACGGAATAATATGAAATAAATTACAAATTAAATTATCCTATACTTTTAATTTTCTTAGGATTTCCTAAAGGGTCACCCAGTTGGGTATTTCAAAATTGAAAAATCTTTTAAAAATCTTATAAAAATAAAAAAATTTATCATATTTTTACAAAATTTTTAAGAACTCAATAGCTGGTAAGTTGTGAAATAAATCCGAAATAATTACCCGGGTTGTTATTGGTAAAACGAATATTTAGAAACCCATTGCTTATTTGTAACGAAATTTTTTTATAATACTCTTAATTAAATGTATAAATGTTATCTGTTACTACTCAATAAATTTATTCTAAAAATACAAAACTTTCGGGTTTTTACTTATTCAGCTGAATATTTAAATTGATAAAACAGCACTCCTGGTGTTTCATGATTTCTTATCAGATATTAGGATCTTAAGCAGTCAAGGCTTTTTTTTATTTTCTAGTTTTTTTTTGTTTATATCTGATGATTTAATATAAAAGTTTTTTCACCTATTTTTAATTACTAAATAACTTTTATATTTTTTTATATATTTTATTTTTTAAAACTTATTATTTTTAGCAATAAACAGATTTTTGATAATTTTACAAATAGTATTACAACAATTAACATCTTTGTCACCACAGACAAAATAAGAACTCTCTCCGGAGCGCAGCAAAGGAAGACTGCCAAAAAGAAACAGAGAGTAAATAAGAAAGGTCAGCGGGATGTCCCTAAAGAGAAAGACTCATCTACACCCATTTCTACCGAAAAGGGTAAGAGGATTCGATCTCCGGAGGAACAGAACACCGTTGGCAATACTAAGAAGAAAAAAAGTTACCAGCAGGGAAGTAAAACGGTTAGCATTTCCCAACTCCCGAAAGAAGACCCTCCGGCCAATCTGAAAGGAGAAGGTAATGAACCAATAGCTTCAACCTCAAAACAGGCGAAAGCGGAAGCTAAAAATATAGGTGATGGTGAAACAGCCGGAAAAAAAACCCCACCATCACGTAAAAGAAAGCCGGAAGAAAAATCGGCTAAGGAGCAACCCACGTATGCGAAAGTGGCCAGAAGGAAGATGACAGAGGAGCTATGCTATGCTGTTATCGACTCCAATAGCGCATCGGGCAAAATTCCAATGGCACATCAGAAGGAAGTAGAGAATGCCATAAATGAGAGGATTGTGCAGTATGTCCTGGAAGCAGATGATAATGCTCCACAGATCCATATAGATAGCTGTAGGTTCGCCAGGGAAGTACTGTTTCTGCAACTAGAATCAGACACCTGCGCACATGTTATGAAAGACCTAGTGGGAGGCATACCAGCCCCATGGGAGGGTGGCAAACTTGCCATGGTGAAAAAAGCCGATATCCCATCCCTAACCAAGGTTTCATTTTTCGTTAAAGGTTGGGGCAGCAAACTTGATAGCAAGGCCATGCTTAGGATCATTGGCAAGCAAAATAGAGGTCTGGAAGTAGACAAATGGGAGGTTTTCCATCGTGAGGAAACTGACGATGGCACCCTGGTAGTTGCAGGAGTGGATAAACCCTCCATGTCTTACCTCGAGGAGCAAAAAGGGAAGGTGTACTTCGCGAGTACAACTATTTTCTTCAAAGTTGGTAAGACGCCCATTGGTTGGACACATAATCCAACGGAGAAGAAAGACCCTGACGAAGAAGCAAAGGAGGCCAAAGAGGATGAAGGCCACCCCGTGCCAATGAAGAGGGAGGAGTTGGAGATAACTCAATCCCAAGAAGAATCTCTTTTAGCCGAACAACAATGATACTGCTCTTGCAGATTAATCTCCATCGAAGCAGAACGGCTACACAAGCTTTGATGGAAAATATAACTAAAGGTAAGGTACACATAGTTCTCATTCAGGAACCCTGGACTGTTAAAGACAGAGTTACTGGATTGAATGAGTGTGATTACCAATTATTTTATGCTAAAACTGGGTCTCGACCCAGAACATGTATACTTTGTCATAAGGGATTAAATTTTCTTTTTTCCCCAGATTTATCTACAGCGGACGCCACTACCTTAATACATGGCTCACGCAATTTAATGCTGGCATCGGTGTACCAACCTTCTGATGCTCCGACACTACCACCAACGTCGGATTTAAGAAGTATGATAACATCGGCAAGGAGAACAGGTAGGAATATTTTAATAGGTTGTGATGCGAACTCGCATCACCTCTCTTGGGGCAGCACGAACTGTAACAGGAGAGGAGACGCCCTATGGGAATTCCTAAATGCTAATAACTTATTTACCCTTAACTCAGGTAATAAACCTACATTTATTAACAGAATTAGGGAAGAGGTAATTGATGTGACTATATGTTCAGAAAATTTAATTGATGAAATTTGCGATTGGCACGTATCTGATATGCACTCTTATTCGGACCATCGCTATATTTTTATGACCTTAACTCATCCGCCACCGGAACCGGTGACTTTTAGGAATAAGGCCAGGACGGACTGGCCAAATTTTAGGTTAAGTCTTCAACATAAACTCGAAAATTATCCAGAACCGGATGAAAATCTGGACACGATAGATTCGATGGTGGGAAGACTGACTGCCGATTTTAGGGAAACTTTTGAGGAGCATTGTCCACTCCGACAAAGGCGAACCCCAAGGGAAAAGCCCTGGATGACAGGTGAACTGATTAATCTCAGGAAAGAAACCCGAAGGCTATTTAACAGAGCCTATCGAAAGAAACAATCAGTATACTGGGACGATTACAGTGAGAAGCTCAGAATATACAACAAAGCAATAAGAATCGCCAAACGCAGATCCTGGAGGCTTTTTTGCAATCAGGTGGACAGCGTGAATGACGCTTCTAGAATTAAGAAATTCCTATCGAAAACCCACACCCAACCGGAAACCCTCGTTGACTCGAACGGGAAAAGGTCGGAGACGATGGAGGAGACGCTAGGAATACTGATAGAGGCACACTTCCAAACGGAAATGGCGGATGACGGAGAAATTCCACACCCCCATGACGGTAGTGCCACGACGGACATAATTATAACCACAAAGATGGTAAGAGAGGCGGTAAATAGTTTCTTGCCATATAAGGCACCAGGGCCGGACGGTATTTTTCCGGCTCTCCTACAAAGAAGCATTGACCTAATCGACATAAGGCTGGCGAATATTTTTACTACTTGCCTGAAATATGCGTATACCCCTGTGGAATGGAGGGAGGCGAGAGTCGTTTTCATACCTAAACCAGGGAGGGAAAATTACGCAAATCCTAAAGCTTATAGACCCATAAGCTTAACATCATTCTTATTGAAAACCATGGAGCGTATCGTCGATGGAATGGTCAGAAGACGATTACCAGGCGATTCAATGAGATTTGGACAACACGCCTATATCAAGGGCAGATCTACTGAGACTGCTCTTCAGGAGGTTGTTTATCATATAGAGAGATCCTTCGACCTGGGTGTGTATACCATGGGCGTATTCATAGACATAGAAGGAGCTTTCAATAACGTAATGACCTCGAGTCTTATCGGTTCCTTGGAAAACTTAGGGTTAAGCCATGTCTTAATTGCATGGATTAGCAATATGTTAAGGAACAGATGGATAAATTGTGAGGCAAATGGAGTAAGAAGAAGGGACAAAGTATGTCGAGGAACCCCGCAGGGAGGTATTTTATCTCCATTAATATGGGTAACTACCATACATAGTCTACTGAGGATTCTATCGAACGAGGGATTCAAGCCTATCTGTTACGCAGATGATGTTGCGATACTGATCAGGGGGACGAATCCAAATTCTTTATGTATGAGAGCAATGGAGGCTTTGAATATATCATATAACTGGGCGAAGGAGCGAGGGCTCAATGTCAACCCGGAAAAGACTGAAATCTGTTTGTTTACGAGAAAGAGGAAGATACCGGTGCATAGCTATCCCATCTTTCGGAATAAGACAATTAAGATTGATAAAAAGGTCAAATACCTAGGAATAGTACTTGATTGGAGACTATCCTGGAAGGACCACATTCAATGTAAAGTGGAGAGAGCTCAAAGAATATGGGCCCTCTGCAGAAGAGTGATTGGCTCAAAATGGGGCTTAAGCCCAAGGATGACACATTGGCTATATACGAGTGTACTGCGGCCTACAATTACGTACGCTTCGTTAGTATGGTGGACATCCTTAGAGAAGAAGGTGAATATAAAACCTCTTCAAAAGATTCAGAGACAGTGCTGCATTAGTATTTGCGGCGCCATGAGGACCACATCGACAATGGCCATTGAGAATATATTATCCATTTGGCCTATTGAGATACAGGTAAAATATGAAGCGGCCTTAGCTGCCACAAGATTAATGGCAATAGATGAGTGGCTTATAAGAGAACATAAGACCAGATACCAAAGAATAACGGATATCTTACCGATAGGAAATATTACAGAATTAACATGTGATAAAATCCCGATGAGATATGAGAATATTAACTGCATCACCATTATACCGGAAGAGGGTGAATGGGATGAGATAATCAGGATGGAAAACACCCACGGAATCGATCTTTATACAGACGGTTCAAAGATTGGTGACTAAACTGGAATGGGCTTATACGACATAAGCCGAAATAGAGGCAAATACTTCCGTCTACCAGATCACAACACTATTTTTCAGGCTGAGATCATGGCGATTACGGAAGGAATTAAATGGATAAAGGAAACGAATAGCGAAACTCCGATTCGTATCTTTACGGATAGCCAATCGGTGATTAAGACATTGAGAAAGGAGAAAGTTGAATCCCGGAACGTTTTGCAATGCAAGAGTGAGATAAACTCATATGCAAATTGTGAACATCTGGAGATAATATGGATACCAAGCCATCACGGGCTGATCGGAAACGAGAAAGCCGACAAATTATCCAAAATGGGAGCTCTTTTGAGTACTATAACTTTGGAGAACGCCAAACCCCTTAAACGATTTAAGGATGAACTTAAACGTTGGGCAATGGAAGAACATGTCAGAAAATGGCAAAGCACTGATGTCGGTAAGGTGACAAGAACACTCTGGGGTGACCCAAATCTTGGGAAGTCAAAGGAGATTTTGAGACTAAGTAGACCTACACTTAGGAAATTAACCGGTGTAATTACAGGTCATACGGAGTTGAGAACTCATTTAGCACGCATGGGATTATCTGAGGAGACGACATGTAGAGCTTGTGAGGAAGAGGATGAGACCCTGGTACACTACCTCTGTCATTGTCCTGCGTTTGGGCATATTAGACGCGAAAATTTTACAGTAGATAATATGCCGAACTTGGAATACCTGGGGAACTCGAACTGGAGATCCATAAGGCGTTACATTGAGGGGACTGGTTTCTTGGACTAGTCCGATATTTATGGGAAATTATGTTTATGGTTTTTTGTTTGGGAATTCCGTTTTCCACATGGAGCGCACAACATGCCAACTGGGCATAGGTGTATACCTGTCATGGGTTTGGGCTTTTATACCCCTCCTTTTCAACCTAACCTACCTAACCTAACATCTGAGTAATTAGGTAAAGAGACTACTTATATCCCAGTTTTAAGGAAAAGTTGTTCATAAAAACCTGGTATCAACTTAGAAGTTATAAACATTTTTAAAACAATCACTGGAACTGGTTTCATAGTACATTTAAGGCCTTGTGCTAAATATTATTTTTGTTCCAATTGACATTATAAACATATACTAGTACTTATATCCAATTAGTCCAAAAATTTACGCTAAACTATGGACAGACTCCATTACAACCGGTGGGATTTTCTGTTTGTAAGATCGTGTTCTTTCTCTTCTTCATTTGCATTTAAATGAAATGTATTTACTTTTTTGTAAAGTACATTAAATATTTTAAGCACTTTAAATTTAGGGCAATTGCCCCAATGCGTCTTTCTTTTTTGCGACAACATTATGAGAAATATTCACAATCTTCTTAAAATAAAAATTGTATAGCCTTTTAATTAAATACAGTTTGATTTACACTTTAGAGAAAAAATAACACGATGTTCACAGTTTAAGGCAGAGATGTCGCATGTTACTAAATAGCTTTTCGATACAAAATAAGTGTAATATTGTAATATAAACATACTTACACAGTTATCGTTTTATTAGCTGAATGTAGAGCTGCTTGTTGTAGAAATTGTTTTAAAAATGGTATGATATCGCTGTAATGATAAATGGGCATTATAGTTATTATAGAACCCTCTGAATTTGTATAGGTTTTCGCTTAAATCAACTTACTCTAAACTTCTTTTTGTGATAAAGTCTTTAGCATTATTAGCAAACACATCTAACAAGGAAAAACAACGATTTAAAACTAAAGCATTTTTTTGACGAAATTTCTCCACAAATGGTGGCCAACTTGTATGAATTAACGGTAAAAGCTCATTCTCATAATCATTCAATAACGGTATGCCACATGTCAAGCATTCCAATGACAAAATTTGTAATTGCAGATCGGATGAACTAACATATTTTATAACTTGCTGTAATATCGATTTAATCATTTTAATATGCCTTGGTAATTGTGGAACATTATCATCGGCCATTTTCTCTTCTGTACTTTTAAAGTTTTGTTGGCTACTCAAATTATTTGAAATTTTCATATGATTATTATGATAGGGTTCACTGTACATTTCAGTAGTGTTAAAGATATCAAGCCAGGAAGCTAATAAGTCACTTTCATTAATCATTGCTTTTATATTATCATTATCACAAATAGGCATTGTTTGTTCATGCTTAATTTCTAATTCACATGACAATATCCAAGATGAAATGTGCCTTAAAAAAGCATTGAATACTCTTAAATAGGAAATAACATTAGACGTTTCATATTGCTTTGAACATTCGTTGTAGATGGTCTCAAAAATTACTTCTAAATGAGGCATGCTATTGCGAGAAGAAAATTGCAAAACGACCGAAAGTATATCTAAAGCTGACTTACTTTCTGGTGTCTTGGAGGAGAAAAATCAAATTTTTAATAATAGCTTCCTACGACTGAAAATAAACTAACCTTCTTTAGTAAAGTATTTAAATGATATGAAATGTAGTCTATATGACCCTCTATTAACTGTTTAGTTTTTTGAAACCTTAGGGATTTTTGTATAGATACTAATGTGTAATTAGCAGCTTTATATACCATCGAATTACTTTGAGCTGTAAATATTTTAACAAAATAAAAATTTTAAAAAATTACAAAATTAATCAATAATAAACTCACCTAGTTTCAATAAAACTTTATGTAAAGTTTGAAAAACATAACTATCAAACCTATCTCCTACATATAAGGCACAGTGACCCAGACAATCTAATACAATGCAGGTATGTAGCACATTAAATTGAGCATCAGTTATGGTAACCTTTTGTTGTTTTTGTATAGCATCTAAAAAGGTAAACAAAAAATATTATTTTTATTTAGATTCATTAGGCTTACAATTAAAATTTTTAGCTAATGTTAGTATTAGGCAATGGCATCATGGCCTTCAGCACAAAAAAATATTTACATATATATTAAAACTTTTATCAAACAATTCTCTTTTTATAGAAACTTGATAGCATTTTTTTTAATGTTTACATAAATTCTCTATAAAGGGAAATCGCACATAAATTTTGTATTTGAAGTACATACATAAATATATACATAAAGGGTCCGCCAAATAACTTTTTTTTTTTTTTTGAAACAAAAAATTGTATCAAAAATTTGATACAAAAAAAAAGCTCATGTTTTAATATATTGCAAATAATAAATATTAAATAAAAAAACCTCGATGTATAACATTTACCTTCGGTTTCATCATCGGAATCACAGTCTCGTTTTCGTATTTCGACAGCAGATTCATATAGTCCTGGAGTACGATCAATAAACCAATCTGTATGCTAAAATAAACCATTTTTAAAAAGTAAAATTATTTAAAATTTATTAATTTGAATTAATTTAGTTGATGTATATTTTTTTTTCAAGGAAATGATTTTGTGTATTACGCATTTTTATACCCGCCACCAAAAAAATGGTGGGGGTATATTCATTTTGTCATTCCGTTTGTAACACTTCGAAATATCCATTTAAGACCCTATAAAGTATATTCTGAATCAGGGTTTGATTTGATGACGATCTAGCTATGTCCGTCCGTCTGTTGAAAGCACGGGCTCAAATTTTGCCAGAATCTTTCTTATAGACAAGGTTTGTTTGGTATTCAAATGGGCTGAATCGGAATTTTAGGAAGAGAGTTATAGCTCGTAAAGCAAGAGTAGGTCGAAAAAACCGTGTTCTTCGCATATCGAATAAAGTGGAATTGTGTCCAAACGCATTAACGTAGACTCATGAAACTTCGAATATATATTTCCTGAGTAAAAACAATATTTCTCCCCGAAAATTATCTAAATATATGCATTAGGAGAGGAGTTATCGATCAAAATGTACGAAAATTTATACCGCACAGTGTATTTTTCGGTATATTTTTAAAAACAAAAACGTCATAAAAGCAACAAAATTGGATGTACGACTCTGAAATTTTGCACACTTTGTTTTTTGGTGAAATGCTTTTTTGTAACGGAAAATCAATGTGCCACGCCCACTTTTACGCCCACCTCCCATATAACGTTTTACACAAAATTAATATAATTTCTCTATTAATATAGATTTTGGAATAATAAAGGACTATATTGAAACATCTGGGTTGTACTCATTAGCAAAAATAACTTTGACACGCCTACTATAACGCCCACTTTTCACGTTATCTACCGTTAATGAAATTTAAAAGCTCATAAAACCGCCAAAATTAGAGGTATGATGATCAAATTTGCTACGTATATCCCCCTAGGCAATTTCATTACTGTGCCAGAAAATTAATTTTACGCCCACCTCCCATATAACGATTTTCCTAAAATTCATATAATTTCTCTATTAATAGAGATTTTGGAATAATAAAGGGCTATATTGAAACATCTAAGTTGTACTCATTCGCAAGAACAACTTTAACACGGTTACTATAACGCCCACTTTTCACGTTATCTACCGTTAATGAAATTTAAAAGCTCATAAAACCGCCAAAATTAGAGGTATAATAATTAAATTTGCTACGTATATCCCCCTAGGCAATGTCATTACTGTGCCAAAAAATTTAGGTGCCACGCCCACTTTTACGCCCACCTCCCATTTAACGTTTTACCTAAAATTTATATAATTTCTCTACTAATAAAGATTTTGGATTAATAAATGGCTATATTGAAACATCTAAGTTGTACTCATTCGCAAAAACAACTTTGAAACGCCTACTATAACGCCCACTTTTCACGTTATCTACCGTTAATGAAATTTAAAAGCTCATAAAACCGACAAAATTAGAGGTATGATGATGAAATTTGCTACATATATCCTTCTGACCAATGTAATTGTTGTGCCAAAAACTTTAGGTGGCACGCCCACTTTAACGCCTACCTCCCATATAACGGTTTATCTTAAATTCATGTAATTTCTCTATTGCAAAGTTTTTGGGAAAATAAAGGACTATTTTGAAATATCGAAGTTGTATTTATTAGCAGAAACTTTATTGACACGCCTAATTTAACGCCCACATTCACTAAAAGACTAAATTTACGAAAACATTTTACTATCATATCGAAGTTATTAAGGGTGGTTACATTTTAAAGGCCAATGTTGATTTTAAATAAAACACAAATTATTTAAGAAATTATTATCATTTCTTTTTATGCTGATAATATTTGTATGTTTCAATTATGTATATAACAAAATATCGGCCAAATGCAAACCACCTTCCTCCCCACCCATCTTTGGCGACACTCCTCTATCTGACGGTCCAAATTTTCAATGACAATCACTTATTAAAAATTTGGACTATCGGATCGAGGTGTGCCGTTGAGGTCGCGGGGGCCATTTGGCCGATATTTTGTTCCATACATAATTGAACCATACAAATATTATCATTACAAAAAGCAATGATAATAATTTCCTAAATAATTTGTGTTTTATTCAAAATCAACATCGGCCCTTAAAATTTCACCACCCTTTATAACTTCGATATGCTGCTAAAATGTTTTCGTAAATTTAGTGTTTCAGTGAAAGTGGGCGTTAAAGTAAGCGTGTCAGTAAAATTTCTGCTAATAAATATAATTTAGATATTTCAATATAGTCCTTTATTATTCAAAAATCTTTATTCATTGAGAAATTATCTGAATTCAAGATAAAGCATTATATAGGATGTGGGCGTAAGAGTGGGCGTGTCACCTAAGTTTTCTGGCATAGCAATAACATTGACTAGAAGGATTTCCATAGCAAATTTTATCATCATACCTCTAATTTTGTCGGTTTTATAAATTTAAATTTCATTAACAGTAGATAATGTGAAAAGTGGGCGTTATAGTAGGTGTGTCGAAGTTATTTATGCTAATAAATACAACTTAGATATTTCAATATAGTCCTTTATTATTCCAAAATCTCGATTTATAGAGAAATTATAAGAATTTGAGAGAAAACGTTGTATGGGAGGTGGGCGTAAAAGTGGGCGTGTCACATTTATTTTCCGTCAGAACAAAGCCTTTGACCAAAAAGCAATTCCTGCAAAATTTCAGAATCGAAGATAAAATTTTGTCACTCTGATTAGGTTCAAAATTTTGAACATACTGAAAAACACACTTCGCGGTATAAATTTTCATACATTTGGGCAAAAATATTGTTTTTGCTCAGGTAGTTTATATCTGTAGTTTCATGTCTCTACGTTGATGCTGTTGGACACAATTCCATTTTATTCGATGTTTGAAGGACATGGTTTTTTCGACCTACTCTTGCTTTTCGAGCTATAACTCTCTTCCTAATATTCCGATTTAGCCGATCAATACCAAACAAACCTTGTCTATAAGAAAGATTCTGGCAAAATTTGAGCCCTCTAGCTTTTTCGGTGCGACCTCTATCGTGCTTTCAACAGACGGACATAGCTAGATCGTCATCAAATCAAACCCCGATTCAGAATATATGTACTTTATGGGGTCTAAAATGTGTATTTCGATGTGTTACAAACGGAATGACAAAATGAATATACCCCCACCATTTTTTTGGTGGCGGGTATAAAAAAGCTATAAACCATAAAAATCGGTTAAAAAATGTAGATTTTATTGTCAATTTACCGCAGGTACCCAATATTGACCAAATATGTGTAATGCAGCAAACAACGTCAGAGCGGGCGCACTAAAGCGCCTTGCAGCAACAATAAATGACAACTATTTACTTCTATCTATTTTCGTACAGCAAAAACAAATGCAAGCAAAAGAGGTTGATAAATTGTAATTTTGTAGCAACGCCTCGCTTAAAGCACCCACCCTATCGTCACCACTTCAAATTACAATAAAAAATTAAAATATTTACAGCCTATTTTATTTAAAATAACACAAAACTTTTGTAAATAATTATTAATTTTTATTTAGGAAACATTGTTAAAATAAACCTTTGAATATTTGCTTTATATTTTTTTAATTCTATTTTTATACCCTTCACACAGTGAAAAAGTGTATATATTTATAGGTTTGTCATTTTGTGTGAAATTTCTACAATTTTCATTTCCGACCCCATAAAGTATATATTTTCTGAAAGCTTATGAATAGGGGAGTCGATTAAGCTCTGTCAGTCTGTCAGTATGTCCGTCTGTCAATCTGACTGTCTGTCCGTGTGTATGTTGAAATCAACCTTTTGAAGCCCCCCGACATAGGTTGGACCCGGGTAAGGTATTAAAATATCAGAAACATTCGGGAGCAGATCGGTATTGAAAATCAGAAATATCGGTACATAAACAACTGAGATATAAGCAAAAACCCACGACCACCTCAATTTTTTTTTCACAAAAACAACATTACAACAACAACATACATACATACAAACGTGTATACTGGTTAGAGGAGACGTGGCATCGAATCCCAGCTGAGCCAAAAAAAAATTTTTTTTTTATTTATTTTTTTTTTTTTTTATTATTTATATTTTTATTATTTTTTTTTTAATTTTTTTTTATTTTTTTTGTTTTATATATATTATATATATAATTATAATAATTTTTTTTTTTAATTTTTTAAAAAATTTTTTTTTTATTTTTTTTTAACATACATACGTAAATTTATAATTTTACAATGGGATGTTTTTATATATGTATGTTTTTATATATGTATGGTTTTTATATATGTATGTACGTATTTCATATGGGATGAATGGTGATACAAACTACTGTTATTGCATGACTACACGTTGTGAAGGGTATATAAGATTCGGCACGGCCGAATATAGCGCTCTTACTTGTTAAATTGAAAAATATTACGAATTTTGCACGAAAAAATTTTTTTTCTACATTAATTTTTGAATAGTTCCAAAACGATAAGAGATAGAGAAAAAATTTATTGGACTAAAATAAATACAATTTTGTTACACATCTTCTGGTGTCTTATTCATGAAAATCGGATGACTGGTTCTCGAATTAGGATGAAATATGTCTCCGTAACTGACTAATTAATGAGAAAAAAATTGCCACGCCCATAAAAAAAATCCCGATCTGATGGAAAAAAACCGACAACGGATTTGAGTTCAGTGCATCAAAATCCATATAGTCCACATAGTTTTATTTAATGGAGGATTTTGCTGCTGAGCAGTGTAATCAGTGTTTTTTTCGAGCTAAATTTAGCTTTTTTATACCCGCCACCAAAAATATGCTGGGGGTATATTCATTTTGTCATTCCGTTTGTAACACATCGAAATATCCATTTTAGACCCCATAAAGTATATATATTCTGAATAAGGGTTTTATTTTATGACGATATAGGTATGTCCGTCCGTTTGACAGTCTCTCCGTCTGTGGAAAGTACCAATGAGATCGAACCGAAAAAGCTAGGGGCTCAAATTATGCCAGAATCTTTCCTATACACAAGGTTTGTTTGGTATTGAAAATGGGCTAAATCAGAATATTAGGAAGTGAGTTATAGCTCGTAATGCAAGAGTAGGTCGGAAAAACTTTGTCCTTCGAACATCGATTAAAATGCAATTGTGTCCAAACAGTCATGAAACTTCGAATATATATTTCTCGAGTAAAAACAATATTTTTCCCTGAAAATCGCTTAAATCTATGAATTAGGAAAAGAGTTATAGATCAAAATGTACGAAAATTTACACCGCACAGTGTATATTTTAAATTTAAAACGTAATAAAACTGACCAAACTATATGTACGATTCTGAAATTTTGCAAACATTGCTTTTTGGTCAAAGTCTTTGTTATAACGGAAAATAAATATGCCACGCCCACTTTTTTATTTAAATTTTTATAAAAATATATTAGTCATATTCATTAGCGTTTATTCATTGCAGACGGCACCATCTATTAAAACCTAAATGGCGCCACTAAATTTTTGCAAACAATGAGGACGATGTCTTTGCTAAATATCACACTAGAACACTAGAAGACCCTACTAACATTTTTGCTAACAAACTCTTTCATTTTTTGCACAAACCACAAAGGAATTTTATAGGGGTTTGTGAAAACGAAAATGACCGAGGTTGTTTACAAAAATTAACTAGAGTAATGATTTGTGCCCAACTTTAAATATAGGTGTATCCACAGTCTTAAGAGGTTAAAGATTCAAAAATATAAAAAAATGTGCATCAGTAGATTTAAAATATACATATAAATATTTGAATATAAATACATTTTTTAACCAAATTATATTTTTATCTATATATTCTTTTGTAAAGGGTGGTTTAATTTTAAGGGCCGATGGTGATTTTGAATAAAACACAAATTATTTAGGAAATTATTATCATTTCTTTTTATAATTTTTAGTTATTACCTTTTAATTATATTTTTTTTTTCTAATAATGTTAATCAAAAGACACGTTTATATTTCTTCTTTTTAATATAAATTTATTTTTATATTTTATTTATTTAAAAGCACACTACGACCTGTCACATTCAAAGTTCAAAAAGGAATAACAAGAGGAATAATAAAAATGCTTAAGCAAGTAATTGTAAAAACACATACAATAACAACAACTTAGAGTACATTAAATTTACTGAGAAATTCTATAGAAATAATCTATGTATATGTTGTAATTTCAGGAAGTTATTGCATCATTCGATGTGTATATGAATACACTGACAGAAAATTTCTCAAAACTTCAACAATAATGATAATATTTGTATGGGTTAATTATGTATGGAATAAAATATCGGTTAAATGGCCGCCGCGACTTCGGCGGCACACCTCCGTTAGATGATCCAAATTTTCAATGACGATGTTCATGTTCAATTGTTGGGTACGATTATGAGTCGAGGTTGACTGCTCTTTTGCCACATTATCACGAAAAACAGCAATGTTTCCATTCAACGAACTAAGATGGCATTCACAGATGTTTTCACATTTCATACAGACCTGTTTTGCTGAAATTTAAATATTTTTTACCATTCTCCCGATTGTGGACGAATTTGAACGATTATGTTGACAAAAAGAATCACGAAGTGCACGAAATTGATTTGAACTCTCATTTTTATAATAAGCCTGAATAGCTTTAACGCGTTACTCGGTTGTGTATCTTTCCATGGTTGAAATTGAGTTAGCCGGCAACAATAGAATGGTGGGGGTATATTCATTTTGTCATTCCGTATGTAACATATCGAAATATCCATTCTAGACCCCATTAAGTATATATACTCTGAATAGGGGTCTTATTTTATGATGATCTAGGTATGTCCTTCCGTCTATTGAAAGCACCATAGAGGTCGGACCGAAAAAGCTAGGTGTGTAAAATTTTGCCAGAATATTTCTTATACACAAGGTTTATTTGGTATTGCAAATGGGCTAAATCGGAATATTAGAAAGTGAGTTATAGCTCGTAATGCAAGAGTAGGTCAAAAAACTGTGTCTTTCAAACATCGAATAAAATGGAATTGTGTCCAAATGCATTGACGTGGAGCCATGAAAATTCGAATGTATATTTCCTGAGTAAAAAAATATTTTTCCTCAAAAATTACCAAAATCTATGAATTAAGAAAGGAGTTATAGATCAAAACGTACGAAAATTTATACCGTGCAGTGTATTTTTCGGTATATTAAAAATTTAAAACGTTATAAAACTGGCAAAATTAGATGTATGATTCTGAAATTTTGATATCATTGCTTTTTGGTCAAAGGCTTTGTACTAACGGAAAATAAATGTTACAGGTCCACTTTTACGGGTTTAAAAATTTTAGATTCATTAAAACGGAAAATGCCTATCAAAGTAACAAATGTAACATTTTGTCCTTTTCTTATATTTCATAACACAAAAATAAGTGAAAAAATGACAAAAATTATGATTTTGCCCGCTCATAATAAATTGAGTCTCAAACCGGATCAATAGTAATTTAAAAATTTAACCTTTAAAAACGTAGAAAATACAAGAAGTACCACAACAAAAATATGCGAAAAAGTACATTTTTGTTATAACAAATATTTTCAGTCTAACCTCAGATCAGAAGTTTCTAATTTCAAAATTATAGTAAATACAAAAAGTACAATAACTAATACAAGAAAAATCTCCGACATCGCTTTTAGTTACTTCGAATAAATAGTCATTAATTTCCAAATTCCAGTTTCATCAACGTAGAAAATACAAAAAGTATCAATATAATCGGAGGGGGTACCTTTTTATACCCGCCACCAAAAAAAAAAATTATACGGTTATAACGGAAAATAAATGTGTCACGCCCACTTTTTTCTTTAAATTTTTATAAAAATATATTAGTCATATTTATTAGCGTTCATTGATTTTAGACGGCGCCATCTGTTGTAGTCGTCACTACATTTTGCAAATAATGAGGATGATGTCTTTGCTAAATATCACGTAGAACACTAGATGACTCTAATAACATTTTTGTTAACAAACTCTTTTATTGTTTGCACAAACTACAAAAGTAATTTATAGGGGTTTGTGAAAACGAAAATGACCAAAGTTTGTTTAGAAAAATTAACTAGAGTAATGATTTGTGTCCAACTTTACATATAGGTGTACCCACAGTCTTAAGAGGTTAAAGACTTAAAAATATTTTTATAAAAATGTGCATCAGTAGATTTAAAATATGTATTTGAATATTTAAAGTACATTTTTTAACCAAATTATATTTTTATCTATCTATTCTTTTGTAAATTGTGGTTAAATTTTAAGGACCGATTTAGGTCGACAAATTATTTAGGAAACTATTATCATATCTTTTTATAATGATAATATTTGTATGGTTCAAATATGTATGAAATAAAATATTAGCCAAATGGCCCCCGCCCAGTGGACCATTCTGCGAAAAGGCGGCCAAAACTCACTTTTTTGTGGTCATCGATTGAAAAACGTTAAGGTTCATTCGAATGTAGACACTAGCGCACCTCGTGAGCCAAGAAGTAAAACTTTATTTCACATATATTAAACAGAACAGGGTGATTCAAAATGGACATTCTCAGCATTTTGCTAAAACGGGAAATTTATTAGTAAGATTTTGATTTTTAAACTTCTTTTTTTTGCTTTTAAAAGATTTTCAAAGGAAATAAAATTTGTATAATTTTAAAATTTGTTCGCTATTAGCACATTAAAATAAATTGTTTATGTTTAGAAATAATTTTTTTACTTTTTTTAGGTCCAAATTTTCCTAAATTCCCATTTTTAATAGAGCATAACTTCTCTATTATTTTGTCATTCCGTTTGTAACACATCGAAATATCCATTTTAGACCCCCCGTCTGTCTGTCCGTCTGTTGAAAGCACGACAGAGGTCGCACCAAAAAAGCTAGGGATCTCAAATTTTGCCAGAATCTTTCTTGTAGACAAGGTAATGCAAGAGTAGGTCGAAAAAAACGTGTCCTTCGCACATCGAATAAAATGCAATTGTGTCCAAAAGCATTAACTTACAGTCATTAAACTTCCAATATATTATTTCTCTAGTCAGAGCAATATCTCTCTTCAAAAATTGCTTAAATCTATGCATTAGCAAAGGAGTTATAGATCAAAATGTACGAAAATTTATATCGCGCAGTGTATTTTTCAGTATATTTAAAATTTAAAACCTAATAAAAAGGACAAAATTAGATGTACGATTATGAAATTTTGCACACTTTGTTTCTTGGTAAGAGGCTTTGTTGTGACGAAAAATCAATGTGACACGCCCACTTTTACGCCCACCTCCCACATAACGTTTTATCAAATTCATATAATTTCTCTATTAATAAAGATTTTGGAATAATAAAGGACTATATTGAAATATCTAAGTTGTGTTCATTAGCAGAAATAACTTTGACACGCCCAATATAACGCCCACTTTTCACGTTATCTACCGTAAATGAAATTTAAAAGCTCATAAATCCGATAGTATAAGAGATATGATGATGAAATTTGTTACATACATATATCCTTCTAATCAATGTAATTATTATGCCAGAAAATTTAGGTGACACGCTTACTTTAACGTCTACCTTCCATATAATGGTTTATCTTAAATTCATGTAATTTCTCTATTGACAAAGTTTTTGGAAAAATAAAGGACTATATTGAAATATCTAAGTTGTATTTATCAGCAGAAACTTTATTGATACGCCTACTTTAACGCCCACTTGTATTGAAAGACTACATTTACAAAAACATTTTACTAGCATATCAAAGTTATTAAGGGTGGTTAAATTTTAAGGGCCGATATTGATTTTAAATAAAATACAAATTATTTAGGAAATTATTATCAGTTCTTTTTATAATGATAATATTTGTATGGTTCAATTATGTATGGAACAAAATAGTTGGGCACGATGATGAGTCAAGATTGACTGCTCTTTTGTCTAACTATCGCAAAAAACAGCAATGGTTCCCATTCAACGAACTAAGAAGTCATTTACAGATGTTCTCACATTTTATACAGACCTCTTTTGCAGAAATTTAAAGATTTTTTACAATTCTTCCGATTGTGGACGAATTTGAACGATTATGTTAACCAAAAGAATCACGAAGTGCACAAAATGCATTTTGATTTGAACGCCCATTTTTATAAGAAACCTGAATAACTTTAACGCGTTACTCATTTGCGTATCTTTCCACTGTTCAAATTGAGTTAGTCTGAGATTTGGAAATGTCAAATGAAATGCAAAAAAACTTGTTGTTTAGGTGTGGTTCACCTTCAACATGGGCCCTTAAAATTTAACCACCCTCTACAAAGAAAGTGATACATATTTTATTATAAAGAGATTATTCCATAGCGATGTACAAAATAATAAATACTGTTCTTTAAATGTACACAAAATTGGTGGTGGGTATAAAAGATTCGGCACAGCCGAATATAGTGTTCTTACTTGTTTAATACCCAATATATTTTCTATCTTCACTTCGATCAATAGAACTTATTTAAAAAAAATCTAAATTCATAAAACTAGAATATATAAAAACTACAAAAAAATGCGAAAAAGTACCTTTTTGATTGACCAACCATTTTCAAAAGGATTAAAACTCAACTCATACATCTGTATTTAAAATTTAATGCTAATGAAGATATTTGTGTTTAATAAATATAGTTTGATTTTGTTACTGGTTAAAAATGTACGGCCATGTCATGGAAATCGAAATCATGTGAAATTAAAATCGACGAATATTTTCAATTGAATTTTTGAAAAATGGACACAGCGTTTCCTGATTTCAAAAGTAGTTTAAGTAAAGGAAAGTGGTCTTCAAAGTATGAGGTAAATAAAAGTAAATATTTCAATGAACTTTGGGAGAGTTTTCAAAATTTGATCGATTTCAATTTCACGTGATTTCGATTTCCATGACTTGACCGATATTTTTGTTAAATTTTGACTTATTCCTAAAAAAGGTTTTTACATAGTATTTGTACAAACGTATGTTATTTATAATACGAATAATGAATTTATATAATTGAAAAACAATACAAACATTTAGCTTTATTTTTTATACCCACCACCAAAAAAATGGTGGGGGTATATTCATTTTGTCATTCCGTTTGTAACATATCGAAATATCCATTTAAGACCGCATAAAGTATATATATTCTGAATCGGGGTTTGATTTTATGACGATCTAGCTATGTCCGTCCGTCTGTTGAAAGCACGATAGAGGTCCACCGAAAAAGCTAGGGGGCTCAAATTTTGCCAGAATCTTTCTTATCGACAAGGTTTGTTTGGTATTGAAAATGGGCTAAATCGGAATATTAGGAAGAGAGATATAGCTCGTAGAGCAAGAGTAGGTCGAAAAAACCGTGTCCTTCAAACATCGAATAAAATGGAATTGTGTCCATACGCATTAACGTAGACTCATGAAACTTCGAATATATATTTCCTGAGTAAAAACAATATTTTCCCCCGAAAATCTATGTATTAGCAAGGGAGTTATCGATCAAAATGTACGAAAATTTATACCGCACAGTGTATTTTTCGGTATATTTAAAAACAAAAACGTCATAAAAGCAACAAAATTGGATGAACAACTCTGAAATTTTGCACACATGGCTTTTTGGTGAAATGCTTTGTTCTAACGGAAAATAAATGTGACTTACGCCGACCTCCCATATAACGTCTAAACTTAAATTCATATAATTTCTCTACGAATAAAGATTTTAGAATTATAAAGGACTATATTGAAACATCTACGTTGCATTCATTATTAAAAATAATTTCGACACGCCTACTATTACGCCCACTTTTCACGTTATCCACTGTTAATGAAATTTAAAAGCTCATAAAACCGACAAAATTAGAGCCACGATAATGAAATTTGCTACAGATATCCTTCTAGTCAATGTCATTGTTATGCCGGAAAATTTAGGTGTCACGCCCACTTTAACGCCTACCTCCCATATAACGGTTTATCTCAAATTCATATAATTTCTCTATGAATAACGATTTTGGAATAATAAAGGACTATATTGAAACATCTAAGTTGCATTCATTAGTAGAAACAACTTCAACACGCCTCATAAACGCCCACTTTCATTGAAAGACTACAAAAACTTCGACACGCCTACTATTACGACCACTTTTCACTTTATCAATTGTAAATGAAATTTAAAAGCTCATAAAACCGACAAAATTGGAGGTATGATGATGAAATTATATCCTTTTAGTTAATGTTGTTGTTATGCCACAAAATTTAGGTGACACGCCCACTTTAACGCCTACCTGCCATATAACGGTTTATCTCAAATTCATATAATTCGTCTATGAATAAAGATTTTGGTATAATAAAGGACTATATTGAAACATCTAAGTTGCATTCATTAGTAGAAACAACTTCAACACGCCTACTTTAATGCCCACTTTCATTGAAAGACTAAATTTACGAAAACATTTTACTAGCATATCGAAGTTATACAAAGAAAGTGATACATATTTTAGTATAGAGATTATTGCATAGCGATTACTGTTAATAACAAACAAATACATTTTGTGCTATAAATTGGGTTATTTCCCAGGAATTTGATATATTTAATTTCCCGATTTCCCGGGATTATTTTTCGGGATCCCGGGAAATAAAAAAGGTGGCTACGATTCGAAAGCAGATGTTTTTATTGTTTATATTGAAATTGAATTCTTATGACTTTATTTTTGATCTCATAGCTGAAGTACCAGTATTTTTGTTTTTTTGTGCTCATATTTGATCTCGTATCTAGAGAATAATATTTTTTTCAATAAAAATAAATTACTCAATTTATATTTTAAATTCAAGTTTCTTTATTGATTTTTATAGTTTTGAAGCGTTTCTTTTACATTATAAACTATTTTATGCTTTTTAATAAAAAGTTTTTTTTAAATAAAAACAAATTTAATTTTCATTTGTTTTGCTGCGGGATCCCGGGATATTAAAAAATAAATCTCGCATTTCCGGGAAACAAAAATTTTCGGGAAAAAACCCTAGCTACAAAAGAACGGAAAGCTGGTGATGGGTATAAAAGATTCCGCACAGCCGAATAAAGTGCTCTTACTGGTTGACTTTAATTTATTTTTTTAGCTTTTTTTTAGCTCTATTTTAAACTTGATTTAGCTTTATATTTTTTTAAAATCTGGTCACACTACTAATCTATATATATAAAAATCAATGTGTGTTTGTATGTTTATTTGTGCTTTATAGACGGTTAAACGGCTGGACCGATTTCCTTGAAATTTTCACAGAATCTTGCTGTATGTCTGGAAGGAACTATAGGCTAGACTTTGGTTTGAAATTGTAAGTGGGCGGGGTGCCACGCCCTATTAAAGAATAAGTATTACATATTATATATCACGAAAGTTAATGCAGCTAGAGTCTTCAAATTAAGTACGGTAAACTTTGACAACCACACGAACATTTGGGTAAAAAATGGGCGGACTTTCAATAGTAGGCGTAGCCACATGAATTAAATACTAAATTTCGTATATTTGGAAAACGATATCGATTAGAGTACTAAAATTTTGCAAGAGCAACTTTGACACCCAAATAAATATTTCTGGAAAAAATGGGTACATTAGCAACAGTGGGCGTGGCAGCTCTCATAGCAATTGAATACTAAAATTCGTATATTCGGGAAGCGATAACAGTTATAGTACCCAAATTTTGCACGAGAAGCTTTGACATCTATAAGACTATTTTGATAAGAAATGGATGCTTTAGTAATAGTGGGCGGGGCACCTGTCATATGAATTAAATACAAAAATTCGTATATCTGGGAAGCGATAATAGTTAGAATACCCAAATTTTTCAAGAGACACTTTGACGTCTATATGATTATTTATATAAGAAATGGTTGATTTAGTAATAGTAGGCGTGGCACTTGCAAAATAAATATATTTTTGAACTATAAAATTTTTATTTCATTACGATGGGGGTGGCGAAGCACACCGGGTATTAGCTAGTAGTTAAAATATAAAATAATATCATCTGTATATTAAAGCTCCTCGATATGCCTTTTTATTCGCCATTCAGTACTGTACGCCAGTTTAAAATTTAGCAAAAGTTAAAAAGTGTGATAAAAATAACAAAAACAGCTGTTTATACACTACACAGATTGTATTTTATTATACCCGCCACAAAAAAAATGGTGGGGGTATATTCATTTTGTCATTCCGTTTGTAACACATCGAAATATCCATTTTAGACCCCATAAAGTATATATATTCTGAATCGGGGTTTGATTTGATGACGATCTAGCTATGTCCGTCCGTCTGTTGAAAGCACGATAGAGGTCGCACCGAAAAAGCTAGGGGGCTCAAATTTTGCCAGAATCTTTCCTATAGACAAGGTTTGTTTGGTATTGAAAATGGGCTAAATCGGAATATTAGGAAGAGAGTTATAGCTCGAAAAGCAAGAGTAGGTCGAAAAAAACGTGTCCTTCGAACATCGAATAAAATGGAACTGTGTCCAATCGCATTAACGTAGACTCATGAAACTTCGAATATATATTTCCTGGGTAAAAACAATATTTTTCCCCAAAAATTATCTAAATCTATTTATTAGGAGAGGAGTAATCGATCAAAATGTACGAAAATTTATACCACACAGTGTATTTTTCGGTATATTTAAAAACAAAAACGTCATAAAAGCAACAAAATTGGATGTACGACTCTGAAATTTTGAACACTTTGCTTTTTGGTGAGACGCTTTTTTGTAACGGAAAATCAATGTGCCACGCCCACTTTTACGCCCACCTCCCATATAACGTTTTACCTAAAATTCATATAATTTCTCTATTAATAAAGATTTTGGAATAACAAAGGGCTATATTGAAACACCTAAGTTGTACTCATTCGCAAAAATAACTTTGACACGCCTACTATAACGCCCACTTTTCACGTTATCTACCGTTAATGAAATTTAAAAGCTCATAAAACCGCCAAAATGAGAGGTATGATGATAAAATTTGCCACGTATATCCCCCTAGGCAATGTCATTAATGTGCCAGAAAATTGAGGTGCCACGCCCACTTTTACGCCCACCTCCCATATAACATTTTACCTAAAATTCATATAATGTCTGTATTAATAAAGATTTTGGAATAATAAAGGGCTATAATGAAACATCTAAGTTGTACTCATTCGCAAAAATATTTTTGACACGCCTACTATAACGCCCACTTTTCACGTTATCTACCGTTAATGAAATTTAAAACCTCATAGACACGCCTACTATAACGCCCACTTTTCACGTTATCTACCGTTAATGAAATTTAAAAGCTCATAAAACCGCCAAAATTAGAGGTATGATGATAAAATTTGCTACGTATATCCTTCTAATCAATGTAATTGTTGTGCCAAAAAGTTAAGGTGACACGCTCACTTTAACGCCTACCTCCCAACGGTTTATCTTAAATTCATGTAATTTCTCTATTGACAAAGTTTTTGGGAAAATAAAGGACTATATTGAAATATCTAAGTTGTATTTATTAGCAGAAACTTTATTGACACG